>JANSVA010000003.1:17482972-17496351 GCA_025504915.1 Erythroxylum reticulatum
ATTCTTTGGTTATTGTTGATTGTTTTTACAAGTGTCCGAATAATCATATGTAATTAACAAATTGACGTTTTCTGATGTTTATTCCAGAGACACCCAAACAAGTACTACACTCCTGGTAAGCCATTCCCACTGTACCCATGACTAGAATTTGTGTTTGGGCGGGACAGAGCCACTGGTGGAAGGGCTCAGAATGCTGCTGACGCTGTTGACTTTCTTGATGAGGGTGAAGCAGAAGGCAAAGCACCAGCGGATGAACAAACTTTTGCTGACCCTTTGGATCAACCAGCCCCATAAACAACTCCTCCTCCGACTACTTCAGCCAATGTCATCGGTTCCGTTGCATCTTCCAGCAACGCTGCAGGTAATGCACAAAACAAAGGGAAAAGAAAGATGCGGGATAGTAAAGCGCTGGAAAGCCTTGCAGCATCATTTGCTTGTGCCATTGACACTAGCAAAGAGAATGCTAGGGTTATTGCGGATGCCATTGCAGGAATGCAAGGAGCTAAGTTGGGTGAAGAGCTTGTGAAGTTGGGCTTCTCCGTTGACGAAATTGTCAGGATTGGAAAGATATTCTGGAGGCATGTTGAATTAATGAATATGTTCTGGGGTTTACCACCAGAAGTAAAACAGGCTTATGTTAGGAGCCTTTTAGATGATGACATATGACTTGCTGTATAATTTCTTAATTTGCATTGTGATGGAACTTAGTACATGTCATCTTCAATGATGTATGTTTGAACTATTATCTTACTTATTAAGATGTTGACTGTTGCATGAAGTGGTCTTCAAGTCCTACCTAGAGATTATGAGTCATGGTATTGTTAAGTCAAAATGACTTCACGTTTAATAATTTTGATGACATTCAAATAATAATAATCTAGCATGTACTACCTCTAAAAAAAGGATCTAGCATCATTATCAACTACCTCAATATTATGTCTAATATCGTAGAAAAACTAACTGCCATTAGAGATTCAATCTTAGATGATAACCTCGTCCTCTTCATCTTAAACATATTACTTACAAAATTTGAGTCATTTATCATAACCATAGAAAATTGCAACACTAACATTACCTTTGCAGAATTTAGAATAAAACTTTTACTCCATAAGTAGCTACTGATCTCCTTCAATGCGCCATCTCAATCAGATTCTGCATTCGCTGCCTTCTCTAACAACAATCACTCCACCTATCGCTCATATAACAGAGAAGGTGATAGGGAACAAAGAGGTTAAAACCAATCTTCTATCCCTAACACGTCTAGACACCAGGAATGTGGGTTGAACAATTAACTGGACATTTTAATGGCCCACTAAATGTACAACACTCTAAGCTTTTGTAATTTAATGAAACCAACAATTTCAACCCTTTTTTCATACTCCAACCTAATCTTAGTTCCAAACCCAAACCTAACATAACTCCTCTTATCCGAAGCCTAATTTCAATACCAGGCCACCTATATAATGTCAAATTTGTTAAAAATAGGGAAATATTATTGCTCACTGTCGTTTTCAATATACAGAATCTCAAAACTGCTCCAATGGAATGTCTTACTTCATTTTCAATTTTTTAAAACCACCACTAAAAATCTTTACTTTTCAATGCTATGGAGCTCCCAAACTAACCAAAGGTGCCTTTACTCACTATCTTCTTTTCAACGGTATAACTCTTTACATCTTTTGCCCCTATACACCTTAAGAAAATGTTCTTATTGAATGTAAAATTCGTCACATTATTGAAATTGATCTTACCCTTCTTCTTCATGCCTCCCTCTCTAAGTTTTTTAAGTTCGAAGCATTCACCACTGCTATTTACCTTATTAATCTCCTACCACTCTTGTTCTTCATCACAAATATACTCATGCAATCGTGCACTATACTCCACCTAGCCTTACTTATATTTAGGTATTTGGTTGTGATTGTTTTCCTTATTTGGCCTCCGACTATATAGACAAACTTATATCAAAGTCTATACAATGTGTTTTCCTTGGTTATGCCTCCCAATATAAGTGTTATCAATGTTTTGATCCCATAAACTTTAAGCTTTACTTTCCCATCATGTCCGCTTCCTTTAACATCCCTTTCTTAAAAGAATTTACATGTCTCTTCCTCCGCCTTACCTTCCTCCTCTCCTATTTCTTTACCTTTACCTCTTCATCCTTTACCCTTCACTCTCTCCCCCCATTCCCAACAACTTCACATCGCCCTCTTCATCCCATAATAACAAGTACTTGAGATCATAAGCGTACCCCTCATAACTTTTCTGATTACATCATTTATCCTTTCACCACCTAAAATACTCTTTTTAATCCCACATCATTTACTCAAGCTAACAAATTTCGTCAATAGTGCTAAGCTATGTTTGATGAGTTTAGTGCTTTCCATCACAATGCCACATGGACTCTTGTTCCTCCCACACCAAACACAAATATTGTCAACTATAAATGGGTTTTTCACATTAAACGAAACCTTAATGGTTCCTTTGAATGTTACAAAGCTTGTCTTATAGATAAAGGTTATCATCAAACCCTAGGTTTTGGCTATACTGACACCTTCAGTCCCGCAACTATTCGCATCATCATCACCTTGGTAATGTCTCATAATTGGCCTATTCACTAACTTGATGTTAATAATGCCTTTCTTTATGGTTACTTACAGGAACTTGTTTATATGTCTCAATGTCCTGGCTTCACATATCCACACCATACTCACTATATTTGTAGACTCCATGAAGCCTTTATGGTCTTAAACAAACCCTTCGAGCTTGGTTTCATCATCTAAGTCAAAAACTTCTTGATCTAATTTAAACCCTCAAAATCTGACACTTCTCTTTTCATTCATAAAACTAGCTCTCTCATAACATCTCTCTTAGTATATGTGGTTGATATTTCAGTCACTAATTCTTCACTAGCCTTTGTCATGAACCTTATTAATTATCTTAACTATGCCTTTTTTTATAAAAGACTTAGGTCCAATTCATCACTCTCTTGGTATTGAAGCTCACACCACTTCTCTTATTCTTCTTTTAACTCAAAAATAGTATATGAAAGATCTTCTTTGAACTGGCTTTGATAAATCTAAACCAGTTTATACACCCATCACTCCATCTCTTCCCTTGTCTAAAAATCACAATGTTCCCCTCTTTGATCGTATTGAATACTATAGCATTATTGATGTTGCTCAATATCTTCATCTCACTTAGCCTGACGTTTTACTTGTTGTCAATGAGGTATCTTAGTTTCTATAGTGTTATACTGACATTCACTAGTTCGTGATGAAACAAATTCTACAGTATCTCTGCTCCACACCCTTTTATGACATTCACTTCACCAAATCCCCTTCCCTTTCTTTACAAGCCTACTGTGATGTTGATTGAGATGGTTGTCTTAATGATCGAAGATCTAAATATGGTAATTGCATATTTCTTATTCTTATTCTTATTTTATAGAGCTCCAAAAAGCAACTCACTATTGCTTGCTCAATCTAACATTGAAGTTGAGGATCAAAGTATTACTCTTATGTATGTAGAATTATGTTGGATTATTGCTCTTCTTATTGAATTAGGTTTTACTAATCTTTCACCTACTCTCTAGTATAATAATCTTAGTTCTACATTTCTAACCTCAAATTCGGTTTCTCATACTCGCATAAAGCACATTGAAATTGACATTCACTTTGTTCGTGATCTAGTTGCTAGCAAAGCTCTACTCATTCGACATATTTCTTCCTCTGTTCAGATTGTTGATACTATGACTAAAGATCTTTCCTCTTTAGCATTTAATCGACTTTGAGACAAGCTCACTATCTCCTCCTCTCTTGTGCTTAAGGGCGGATGATAACATCTCAGAATCTTAACCATAATATATTGTACAATTTATCATTATTTTTACATGCCTAAATCAAGTTTGTTGCATCTTTTATTTATTCTTATCATTTTTTTCTATTTATCCTTATCTAGTTATCTTTATGTTTTGTATTAATGGACATTCCTCAACTGATAATCAAATGCAAAATACAACATTGTTCCTTCATATTACTTGTTTTATCAAATATGGTGGAAGATCAACCATTTAAAGATTATATCTTTCAGCGACATCGACCACCATAAGGATGAGACGATTTCTTTAGCCATATGAGCCTTCCTTATCCAATTTTCTATCAATTTTAGTAATTCTAAGTTTGGTTTTTGATATGCTTGAAAATTGGACGGTTTCTTTCGTGCCATAGTCCATGGGCACAATAACTAAGGGATAAATTGAGGGGAGATGATGTGAGATTGTAATTATTGCAGTAATTTATGGTCCATATGATTATTTAGAGTTATGAAAAGACATTTTGTAATGCTAGGATTATGATAGTGCATGAGGCTTAGTTTTATGGGGAGAGAATAGCTATAACTAAAAACAAATGATTAGGAATTTATAAGGTAGCATTGCAGAGAATCCAAATAATGGTAGGAAGGTTTCTAAATTGAATCTTATCCTTTGTCTTCAGTTTGATTTTCATAGTTAATAATGTAAAACTAGATTTTGATAAGAGGCATTTGAACCATATCAATTTGTGCCAAGATTCCAAGTTTCATTGGTGCCTCAGTTGAATCATTGGAGCCAGGTTTCTAAATCCATTGGGAGACTGAGTAGTGCATATAGCTTTATATTGACATTAGGGTAG
The DNA here is from genome assembly GCA_025504915.1 of Erythroxylum reticulatum. Lineage (NCBI taxonomy): Eukaryota > Viridiplantae > Streptophyta > Magnoliopsida > Malpighiales > Erythroxylaceae > Erythroxylum > Erythroxylum reticulatum. The sequence goes on from JANSVA010000003.1 coordinate 17,487,643, forward strand.
TAGTGAGGCATGCTTTCCTTAATTTGTATGGAGTGACTCTTGAGTTGGGATTTGGATTAGTACATCTCTAGCCATTAACATCTATAACAAGTTGAACCTTAGCATTAGTGAGGATCTCTTCAGTGGTTGATTTAATAGAGATGAGTCTATCTAGCTATCTAAGCCTATGCCAATTATTTTACTAAAAAAATGGTAGCTCTTGCACTTATTTTATACTAAGGCAAAGGTTCCCTTTACACTTTAATAGTTTGAAAAAAAAGAATTAATTTAACATTTACCATTATATATAATACTAAATATACTTCAATATAAAAAATGATATTTATTACACCTTTAGATCTTAGCAAAATTAGGCTTATGTTACATTTGATTGATTGAGGAATTAGTCCAAGTACAATACAATGTTATATATACAATATGAGACCAATAATTTAATAACATTAGGAATAATTTGGTTTCGGCCTAATCCAATTAGAAGTTAATAGGTAAAGTTTAAGTTATCTCGACTTCAAAGTTAATAAGTATAACTTATACTTTACCTATAAACATTGAAGTCGGGCTAAATTTTTCTTCAAATATAATTCGACCTTGGTCTAGCAAATTTAACTTGTCTCATCACTTAAAATCTTGTATTTGTTACACATTTGTTTGCGCCCCTATGTCTGGCTCTTTGTGTTATTCTTTGTTCTTTTTTTTTTGCATTCTTATTTTTGTGTTCTTCTTTTTTCTTCTACCTAGTTTCATTTTTTTCTTTTGCATGCTCCCTCTCTATTTATTATCCTGATATCCCTCACTTTGACTTATGCTCTCGATACTTCATCATCTCTCTATTTTCTCCTTAGTTGTTATTTATTTCTCCAAGTTCTCATGACTATAAATTTGATAAATCTTTGGTAAATGTGAGACCAAAAATATTATTGATCTTAATAAAAGCAACAATTACAAGTCCACAAAGATCTTGTATTTTGAAGTTTTGTCTAAAAGGTTCTTGATAGATGTTGTTATGATGTAGTTGTTTCCATGTTTATTCCTCTTTTCTTCCTAATATTTTAGTTTTTCAAAACTAAAACTTAATATTTTCAGGTTTAGTTTTGGGCTTCTGGCTTTAGACTTTGTGTTTCAAGGTTTAGGCTGTCAATGTCTAATTGAGCTTAGGCTTTAGGTTACCCCTGATCAAGTCTTGAGCCAAACCTGGGTTAGAATTAAAAAAAATCAAACCAAGTTTAGGTTAAAACTTGACCTATTTCTAACACTAATTGATATGAATTTTCTAATATAATAATATATAAATTTTTAAATAATTATAATAAAAATAACATTAAAACAATTAAACAAAAATGCCTCAAATCCCTCTTCCATAAGAATCTTAAACTCTAAGATAATGTCCTCTCCTAATTTTATTGGTATCTTTGTAAAATATGGGTTTTTTTCTTCATTTTCTATTTTGGGTTTGGAAGGTGATGTGAAAACTCTTAATTTCATCTTTAGCCATATTGGCAAATGCTGACCAAACTACTTATTGGTTGAAAAATGATAAAAACATCAAGTACTCTGGATGGTACCAATTGGTACTATAAATACTAGCAAATTATCATATTATTGAAATTTTAAAAAATGAAGGAACAATTTAAAAAATTGTTATTGTTATCTCCTCTCACTCACTTTCAATGTATCAATCAATTGCTCTACGAGAAGAAAAAATTTGGAATAAAATTTGCTCTATAGCTTTGGAAATCCCAATAAGACCAAAACATAGCAAACCCAGAAAGAAAATCTTATGAGAAAGCTATTTGAGTTCAATTTACCCTTGCCTTACACAATTACTGATATTAAAGAGATCTTTAACTAGTATGGAATTGTATTTGATGTTGAGGTTCTTTTCCTCTTAAAGTTTCTTTTATTTCTTTATCATCATTACTTTCCTTGTTCATACTTCTGAGAATATACTATGGGGTTTGATAATTTTATTTATTTCTATTTGTAGGTCATAAAGCAGAAAAATGGGAAGAGTAGAGGCTTTTTGTTTCTGACATTGTCCTTCGGAGATGAAGCTTAAGCTATTATCAATAAATTATACTTTTATATATGTGTTTAACTAGATTTTCTACTTTTGATAAATTCTCTTTTCTAGTTTTTTTATTAAGAAGATAAGCTTGCTTGTAATAGGACTTTGATAAACCAAAATTTGACGCTTATATGAACACAAAATTGCTTATGTTATGATTAGAATTTGAAAAGTTGTTATACAAAAATTTCTATTATTATGAAAATTTGAAATAAGGAGTAAGTAATGTAGAAAAACTATATAACACAATATATTGCAGTACTTTATGACCCATATGAAAATTTTATAGTTTAAAACATTATTTAAAATAATATCTAATATGGACCGGTATCAATATTGTATTATCTCAAAACCAAAATTAACAAAAGAGTCCAATCTAATATTTGCAACATTATATTACATAATTCTTATTCTTTAGAATGAACATATACTCATTATTAAGTCCAATAGTGGCATAAACCAAGAAGTAGCCATTATTATTATCAATAATGTTTAGAGAAATAGCAATTAGGATGTTGATTTTAGAGAAGTTCTAGTAACCTTTCTTTTTATCTATAATAACAATATCACTCTCCATTATGGAATCATTACTATCTCTAATCATCTATAGGAGCTTTCTTAATCTACTCATTGACTTGTAGATTATAGGTGCTCAAATAAACATGTATAATCACAAATTTCCATCTTTAAATTTTTGTTACTTGTAGATTATACATGCTCGACTATAAATGTATAATTACAAATTTCCATCAATGTTATCATTCTTATCTCTCTATACTACCCATGGTGAGAATCTCTTCTACACAAGTTATTGCTTGTTTCAATTTCTTAGTAAGTTGTATTTTGCAAGTTCAGTTCTTGACTAGAATCTCTTAAAGTTGTTCTCATAAAAATTCTTTCTTTGTTTAGAGTAATGCATTAATTTAATCTCTTATACAATCATAATGAATGGAGAGCCAATAACACTCACTAAAAGTTCACCATATCTCTATACGTATATACATTGATCATTGAAGTTCTTACTAGACTAATTGGTCATATAACACTTTTCATCCACCTACAACACAAAAATTATGTTCATTGTTGATAATTTTCCTAAAATAGCTAACCATAATATAAAAATCATTTTAGAAATTTTTCGAGGAAACTAAACCAATTGATACTGATAAGTATGAATTGCATCATATTTTAAGGCTGAATTCGATATGTATTTAATTGTTTAGTATATGTTTAGGTTAGAGTTGTGTTAATTTGTGTTTATTTACGTTAAGTGTTTTTATGGGTTAGAACAAGTCTTTAATCTTAATTATTATATTTTTGAGGTACCTTGATGTATTTGTTAGTATTTCAGAGTCAACATCGAAGATCAGAAAAGTTTCAAAGAGACTCGAGTCAAAACAATGGCCCACGATTGTGGCATATAGGTCACGATTATGATAGAAGCACTGGAGTCAGCCCACATTCGTGGCCCATATGCCACGGTTATGATAGAAGCCTAAAAAATGGACCACAATCATGGCCTGCTTACCACTACTATGACAGAAGGCTAAGATGCGGCCCACGATTGTAGCCTATAGGGCCACAGTCATTGCCTGTGTCAGGCAGACATTTAGAAAAGATAAGTTTTGAGGAATTTTTCAGATCGTTTCAACCCTAGAAAGACCCTAAGACTGCCTAACACACAATAAGTATATAAAGAATAAGACAAAGAAGAGGATGAGCTTTTTACATCAGCTACCATTGAGAAACCTTAGAGAGAGTTCGTCGAGAGATTGAGAAAGAGAAGAAGGAAGAGAGACGTAGAGAAGAAGCCGACGCAAAGTATTTCCTAGAACAGGATGTTTCCCAACATTACTGCCTCCATCATCCGCTCAAATCTTATTTCCGGTGTATTTTCAATTTTATTTATGTATAGAATTGGAAAAAATAGGAGATGATAAGATTTTGTGAATGTTGAAGAATGTCTAAACTCACCTTCGAGTTTTTACTTTTGATTTAATGAAGTTTGATTGTTTGTGTTCTTACTAGATTGATTGTGATTTAATTTCTGCAATTACATAATTCAATGATAAATTGAGTGAAAATTATTAAATTATGCTAACGAGAGTTAGTTAATTTAATAGAACGAGAATTAAATCAATTGGTAAATCGTGTGAAGAGAGATCTTGCATAGTTTTCGATAGTTTATTAGACAACTTCATATCTAATTAGGGTTTTGGTTAGATTATTAATCGAGAGATTGCAATTCCTATAATCTGATTAGGGTTTATAAATTAAGGTTAATGGCTATAACTCGAGAGAGAGTAATCAACCCTAGGACCATCTAGAACTAATAATCAAGTATTTTATAATCAATTAGGTTAGCATTAAGAATAGGTAAAATTCTCCTTTCTCTCAATTGGTAGTTCCTTAGGTTGATTCGTGAGTGTACGTTGCAATTTGCTAAATTGTTAATATTTCGTGATTGATTCTTAAGTTGAATTGCTTGATTAAATTGCATTATTGTTTTAGTTTAGTTACATTTGAATTTTCGCGATTTGTTTGGCCTTACATTTTAAGATTAAATTAACTCTCCTTGTAGGATTGACATTTTAGGTACTACACGAATGACTCGTACGCTTGCAAAATATCGAGGTTAAATATTAAAACTTACATATACTGAAAAACTGCGATCAGATACCAAGGCATAATCAAAGCTGTAATTTTTAAATTTCCTTATATGATCTATTGGATAAGACTCCTAATTGATCAGTAGGCCGTTGAATTTTGAACCCCATCTACTGAGTTAGCTAATAGTCTACATAGCAAAATAAGTAGTCTAGTTTTAGTGGAGTGCTCAAGATTAAATTAATTCTCTTAAATTACTTGTTTCCAGTTGGTTAACATAGAATTATTATCCTAAAATGAGAAAAGGAATTATTTCTCAATAAAGGGCCTATTGAACTCCAATTATCCCACCATGAAAGAGCTTTAGAACCATCATGCAACCTAATTCTGATCCAAGGGTAAATGCTCCCTTAGCTTGAAGATATTTTTTATTGTCCATAAAGAGTCTTATTCTACTTAACACAACCAAAAATCGGTATATATCAAGTAATTTGAGTGTATCCATCCTACCCATAGAGGCTCCTTATCTATAAGCAATCTCCAAATGTGGTTAACTAGTAGTATTTTATTTGTAAGCTTTAATGGAGTGCTTCCAAGCCACCTTTTTTTTCTTAGGAAGACAAATTACATTCCAAGCCATCTCAGTTACATATGAAGAGTTACAAGCTCCTACCCATAGGAAACTCCTAAGATATTTCTCAATAGTGAATTAAGAAGAGCAATATGCTCAAACCAGTGGATATAAAGGGAATTCAACATTGAAATGATAAGTTGGAGTCTTCTTATCAATAAGAGTGACTTATTGCACCAATTGTCAATCCTTTATATAAACTTAGTAATTTAGGGCAAAAAACAGTGAATGCTAGCCTTTTATAGGAGACGGTACTTCCTTAGTAAGTAAATGACAGTTGTTTTTCCTTTAAGCTAGAGATTAAAGAGAACCAATTAGATAACTATGAAGTAGAAGCTAAAATAAAGTAACTATTTTTCTATTTATTCATAGTTAGATTAGATATCTTCTTGAATATCTTCACAACATTACTTAGAGTTTTTAGTTATCTTATTTGGCACTAAAATATCTAAGGTTCATTATATTATCAGTCATATTATTTTGTAACAAAAAGTTTGATTACTGTATTAAATTACAAAATCTTATAAAATGCTATCAATTAAAATCCAAAAATCAAGTGTTACAATCGCACATATAACTTTTTAAAATAATGTTGTATAAAATGAGGAGATGAAATAAAAAATTCAGAGGAAAAGACATAAACCTCCTTTATACGTTAAAGAACTTTTGAAAAACTCCCTAATCTTTAAAATTCTAAAGAAACCATAATTTTTAGTTTTTTTAGAAAACACCTCTTAGATTTTGGTTAAAAGATAATGACAAAATAAATATGGTATGAATATCACACTTGTACCAATTCGCTCACTGTAGTTTACATAATGATTCAACTTAATTTTTAAACTCAAATCAAATTAATTAAATTTAATTCAAACTAATAATTTATAATAATTATCTTAAATTATTAATTAAGTCAACTCTAAAAACTGAATTAGGATTGCATATTGGTAACATTTTATTAGGTTATATTCGATATTAATATTGTGTATATTTCATAGTTAATTTTTCATCAAAGTTAAAAAATCAATTTTTCTGAAAAGTTAAAAATTAAAAAGATATTTTAATTTTAAAGATTAAGAGACTTTTTTAAAAAAATTAATTATAAAAAATCTGTATCTCTTATCTAAAATTATATTTGGAGGCTATCTACCATGAAATCAAAGTTGAGAAATTTCTCTTTCTAGGTCGATCAGTACTGCAACTTCTAGTACTGCTGGCGAGATAATCACATTTCCACCGACGATCTGGTCAAGAACTTATTAACTAAATTCCGCCATTCTCATAAATATTTGATTGAAAGTAGATTGTACGAATTGAAGGTTACCGCCACGTTCCTTCCTGGATCCCCTAAAAAAAAAAAAAAAGAAAGAAAGAAAAAAAAGAGCAAATGCCTTTGAATTTATATCGTGATAGATTAGAGGCATTCTAGTATTTAAGAGTGCACTTCTTCTTCTTCTTTTCTTTTGGGTTTGTAAAAGGAAAACTACTATGAACATTCTCTAATCTATGTTGTTTTCTTTTGCAAGCAAAATAATAATTTAGGGTTGACTAACAAGCCGCTGAAGGTTGTCTTGATTGGAGGGTGGGCGTCCCAACTTTAGAGGACAAGGTGACAACTGCGGCGGCGGAGGTGTTGGTTGTGATGGTGGGACCGCCTCTGTCGACCGTGGTAGTGGTCACGCGCTCGCAACGAGGACACATGCTAAGGGTTGATGCTGGTAGAGGCTCGCAAGTGTGAGGAGATAAAACGGTTGGTGGACCAACCTTCAAAGCCCTAAGCTCTTCTACTTCCCTTTGCAGCCTCCTGTTTTGTTCTGTTAGAGAACCGAACCATCTCTTCAGGTACTCGCACTCAATCTCTGTCTGTTTCAGCTTGCTCCTGAAAAATAAATATGTTGACCATCAGTGAACTAACTTGTTCAGATAGAAGGCTAAACCAGCGTCTAATAACAATCGACTTCCTAGACGTTCAAACTTCAAATGTGTTAAAGACTATACCGATATATGCAAGTCTGTATACTATTTTATTTTCTGGTAACGGTGTGTTTGATTGGGTTTAAGTTGTGCACCTTTCACTACTCCACTAATTGAAAGTAATTACAGAAAAGGAAATCAGATTTAAACCTAGACGACCACCAACAAATTAAAAGTTTAAGGTAATGTGACTCAAAACACTCTAAAAGTTCTATAAATGACTAGCTAGTGCATGCATGCATCAAATTTGTGAATGAGACATAAGTGTGGCAATGTATTAACTAACTAGCAAAAATAGTCAATGTTGCTTTATAGATTAGATTGGTCTAATTGGTTGGGTGGATATATATGAAAAGAAGAAAATAATCATAAATTCTTCAGTATGAGTTTTCTTTTCCGAGCAATGATTAACAACAAAAGATAGTTGGTAACCATGGATATTGGACACTTTGTTAGAGTATTTGGGTCTTCCTTTGCGGCCTTACTGGGTGTAATAAGTGCATGCACTAGCAACCATTTTCCTGTCATGATTAAGCACTTGCAAACCATTTGAAATATCCAAATTTGCATTTATTTATTTTTGGGTACTTGAGGAAAAGGCTTTAATTCTGACTCACCAATCAATAACTTTTCCTAGTAAAGTCAATTAAAGTGACGGGCTTTCGGTTCAATTTAAGACGACCTTATAAGTCTTCCTTTAAGAAACAATCAATAAGTTTGTAGGTTTTAACATAATCACAGGTCGAGTCCCTTTTCTTATATAGAACAAAAAAGACTCCAGTAAACTGTAGTTAGACAGACCAATTTTGCAGTGTTACGTTTCACGAATTACGAAAAAGAAATTACAAATAAAATGGAGACAACTATGTGCTTGCGTTGCCTTTCTTGATATCGTTCAATAATGCTAATGTATGATGATAGCAAACAAACATGAAATTATGGTTAGTCCAAAGAATGATGAGTCAAAAGGAACACCTATTAGAGAGTCATGATATGATTAGCACACGAGGCAAATTAATCCAAAAGAAAACTTGCATCTCAATACCCAACCATTCCGTATTTGAATTATAATTAATAATTCACAAAAACACACACATATGTATATATATCGGTTGACATCTAGACAATCATCATTATATCGGTTCACAAAGGAGAGTTCACGAAATAACCTCATCATGTGATTGTTCATAAACATGCTGAGGCCTGAGCCACCTGTCTGTTACGAATAAGACTGGAATGTTAATTTCATTAATTTTTTAGTTGTACGACGGACTCTTAACATACGCTAGAACCAAAACTCCAAATCAGTCCACTAAGTGTTGCCATTCCCTTAAGTAACTCTTCTGTGACCAGTAATATACTTAGATCCTGAAGGGGAAGATATATAACATCAGAAAAAAATCAGCATTTCTTTTAAGTCGTTAACAATACGAGT
>JANSVA010000003.1:17498547-17518369 GCA_025504915.1 Erythroxylum reticulatum
TGGAAGCCAAGACTGGGAATTTGAGCTCATTATACCCCAATTTTCGCAACCATATTAATATCTCTTTTTGGTTTCTTCAGCATTTCACAATTTTATGACGACGTATAACATAAAAAACCCATAATCTACACCTAATTTTTTGTGGGCAGTCTATTCTTAAATGTCTTGAATTATATAATCAGAAAGGTAAGAGTTTTATGAGATTATGGAGGTGGGTCAGGTGAGAAAAGAAAATAGAACGTGTCATAAGCCATTGATTACGATATGTTTTTGATACTGAAGAATTAAATGATGGGGTGGGGCTTACGTGCTCTGCCAATAAATAGAAGGAACCGTAACGCTATTCGCGTTAAAATGAATTGCAGAGTAGTATAAGAACGAAGACGGAGTGTGGGCAAGAGGTGTAATTTACAATGATAGGTAGCTTAAAATTAGAATGCTTTTGTGTGTAAACTACATAGCCTTTTTGGTGAATGTCATTGAGGATGTATCGGACCACATGTAGGTGTTAAATTGTTGATTCATTTGGTTAATATATAGCTATTTGCTAGTTCTTCAAAGCCTATGGAGAGAGGAACTGTCTTCAGCCTCTTTATGGATAAATGATTCTAGTCTTCAATATGTTTAAATAAACAATTATGGCACTCGAATTAAGTAGTTGCGAAGAAATGTACTGTGGTTATTTTCATGGAAAATATTGTTGTATAAAGTTTGGAATTTTGTGTTATAATACTGCGTGCGGTCCAAAGATTAGAATGATGAGGAAGAAGCAGGACAGTTGAACTTTGAAACCTTTCAAATGTTTGCATTTGGTCAAATATGCTCAGCTCGTTGGGCTGGTCACTTGTGGTTTGGCATCTGAAGCAGTAAATGTTTTTGGGTCAAAATTCAAGCACATTTTTGCAAGATGATCTAGAAAAATTTATGTTCACTACTTGATCAGGCCCTCTGGATTCAGATATAAGTCAAATCACTGGTTGCTTTCTAGAAATAAGAAATTATCATAGTTATGTTTAGAAACGTGTCTACTATAAAAAATGATATTGAGTTTATATTAAATTCTGTTCATTTATCGCTAGACGGATTTTACTTCTTGTTATGCAGATGACTCCATTTAACATATGTGAATATAAATTTTCTTTTATGAGTAGGACTTGTATGTACAAATAGAGTTATATCTCCATTAATATGGATTTTTAATAAAATTTTTTACGCATAAATTTTAATTTGGGTTGGACATTTATATTCTACTTTCTAATTGTATACTCTATTCGATCCTAACAACATCACATAGGACAATGATTCGTGGAGTTAATATAATGATCTGTAATTCCAAAAATGTCAAACTATTTATTTTGTCTTTGCTTTATTAAATTTAATCGTGTCTGAAACTGTCAAATGAGTTACTACTGACTTAATTAGGAAAAGAAGGCCATATCTTCAACAAACTTAGACCAAATCTTGCAGCTATTTAACCTCAATAAGCGATTTAAAAATGTGACATAAGTAAATGAATTCATAATTCAAATTTTATATAATTACTACCGTTAAGCCTTAAATTTAACAAAAATAATATCATTATGTCTATGTGCAAGTGAAATGGTCAACTGTTGTTATTTGAAAAGCACAATAACCAATAATTTTTTAATAATTAAGAAGGTTTTCATTTTAGTTTTTCAGATTCACCAAATTTAAAATTACTCACTAAATTGAAAATTTTCACTAAAACAAATGTCTGATTTGAGGGAAACCTTCTGTTAGAAAGGTCAACAGAATGGTATTAAATAATGGTAGGTTGCAATGAAAATGGCTATTTACAAAGGATCACAACGTTTTGTACCAAAACTAGAATCCAGAGGCCAAGCCAAAGGCATCTCTTGTGCCTTGTTGATGTCATTGGAATTAAGCCATGTTAATTAAGTCTTGAATAAAATATCTGCAAAAGGGTTTCCGAAAATTCCTGAAAGGCCAAGAAGCGGGGCAATTGCTAAGAAAGAAAGCACAGAGGGAGCAGACACGTACATCCCTAGTTGGTAGCATTTTCGTATCCATTCCAAAGTCATCACAATCATTTCATTCTAGTCCCCCATAAATTGCCTCTGCCAAGTATTTAATGTGTGTGGGTAAGAAATAAATAAGCTTCAGCTGTTCCTCAAGCCCTCTTTGATGTATACCTCGTATTGGTAGCTTCTGCACTTATAAAAGTACCGTTGTTATGTTCAGATCCTGAAGCAAAATCATCAAGAAAAGGAAAACAATTTCGAGCTATAACTACCACTACAACTATTATTTTTAATGAACCTAAAGTATCATGCCCTCAAACTATTGTGATAGTTTTGGTATAAGACACTAAAGATTGAGGATCCATCATTTTTTCAACTTTATAATGTCATTTTCTTTTGTTATACACGAAAACATGACATTTCGTTTTCTCAAACCATTTGATCAAAATCTATGCGCTTCAGAATTTTACCGTATCTCTGTTTATTTATTTTTGACGACTGAAGATTTTGATTCTTTCTTTGTTCCTATGCATGACAAAAGAGATTATCAAATGTTGAAGTTCAACGACTTTCTGTGGCTCCGGGCATGTGTTGCATTAATACTATTCTCTTCATTTTTTCCAAAAAAAAAAAAAAAATGTTGAACTTCAAGATTTCCACCTTAGAGACTGACGTTTCGTCCATGTTTCCTTCAGATCTAGTAGTCATTTGTAGCAGACACATTTACCTCAACTTAATTCCAAATAAGGAAATTCTATTTTTCCTTTTATCTTTTTTGGACAAAAACACTAATTCACCATAACCATACAAATGAAGGTCGTGCTATAAGAATTTATATTAAATGATAAGTCTCAATTACAGGTGCTAACAATAAAATAGTGAACATGTGGATTTCATACTGTGCCCATTTGACCCATCCTTGGAAAGTTTTTAACTCGTAGCACCACAATAAATGCATCACTATAATTTTTTACGGTCCTCAGAAATTTTCACTTTGATTTATGTTAAACATGTCTAATTATATTTCATCATCATTTTTAAACAATTTAGCGTGAATTTTGACAAAGAAATAATATTATATCCTCATTTATCTTTCAATATATCAGATCAGGACTATACTATGATCAAGAGGATGAGAGTTCCAAAACCAAGTTGCAAAGCTACGCTACTTAAAACACAAACGATTGTTATAAACAACCTCCTAACACTCCCACATATCAAAACAATTTGGATTTAAAGAGAACATGTCACAAAATGAGTTGATGTCTAGACTAATAGTATTTAAGAACTCCTTTGTGAATGTCTCAAACCTCTTTTTTGTATTGACTTTCATCTCACATATTGAGCACAAGTTAAGATAGAGCAATATAAAAACACCATTTCATGTCTCTGCTGACATGCTGCAAATCTTAACAATTTATTACTAATCATTTGGGAGTTGTTGATAGCACATTTGTGTCTTAAGAAATTAGATTTTTGTCCTTTTCTCCTTGATTTTTTATATATAATTATAATTATCTAATTAGATAAAAATGGCATCTAAGACTTTTAATAAAATCAAGATGATAAAACAAAACTAGAGAGAGCTACCAAGCGTCTTGTAAAATTGACAATTAGCAAGTACATGTAATATACACGGACGGAGAGGAGACGAAGGCTGTCTCGCGTCGTGCATAGTATGGGAAAGGTAGGGAAAAGGCAAAGCAAGTGTGAGGAATTATATGGCAAAAGCGTGGGCATGTTGTGGGCTCCATACGCCCATCACGCTTAGTGTGGTTGTTGTTGTGAAGAAAAACTCAGTGGATCCCACATTGATAATTAGACAGGGAACCAGTGACGGGTCCCACTTGTCGTCTTGCCCTCTCATCTCTTGCGGCTGATTGGAAGTCACTCGGACAGAGCTCCTCCTAGTGGTCAGCATGTGGGTCCCGGAAATCCATCCCATAAAATATGAATATTATTAATTGAGCCATTTTAATATTAAAATTGTAAAGTATGTTTGTTTTCAAATCTTCATCCTCTTGTATTAAAAGAGACCCTTAACATTAGTGCTCGGCTGTTGAGTAGAATCTAATACCCTACGAGGTGTGCTCAGTCCCCGCTTTTCACTCCATCATGATGTTTTGGAATTAACACATTCTTGCCGACATCTTGTTTCCCGTAACTTTTTCCTTACCGCCAAATTGATTATTCTGTACTTTAAAACCCTAAACTGATTTTGAATACAGTATAATGTTATTTAAGCTGCCATGCGCTTGCACTAGATACCATAACGAACAGATTCGGACAAACTTGAACTCGGCATGACTAAGCCAGTAAATATTATAATAAAATGTAAAATCATAAAATAGTTGTCTTTAAATATGGTTAAGACGTGTTAAGTTTAGCATTAAATGGTGTCACATAAACGTAACTTTAAATTATTAAGATCAAACTCTCAACAAGTCACAGTTTTGTTAAGAGTTCAAATGAATTTAAGTTGAAGAGAAAGTTCTAAATCCAAGATTTCGTAATTTATAATAAGCCCAACATGGCTTTACACATATATCAATTCTAGATTTCAATGTCTCGTCTTTGCTCAATTAAGCCTCCCAACAAGACCTAATTATCTTCTTTCCCTCTCTATCCTCCATCTTTCCTAGGTAGTTGTATTGTCTCTTTCTTGGTCATTTCCACTGTCACCTTATCAACTTGTTCCATCTTTCTAAGCCCAACCTAAACCCCTCCTTAAGAGAACTTGGAGTTAGGTATTCAATGATTAAGTAGGAACCAGCTCTCCTCAATATTTCTCCTCCTTAAGAGAACTTGGAGTTAGGTATTCAATGATTAAGTAGGAACCAGCTCTCCTTAATATTTCTCTCATGCCTAAACAAAATGGACAACTTGTTTTTGCTCCTTTCGATGTGTTCAAAGATGATGTAGCTAGATGGAGCACCTCTCTTATCAAATTTTTACTAAACAAAAAACTTGCATTTCCTACACTCAATCACTAGGCAATGTAAGAATTGGAAAAACTTTGGTCTGGTTGAATTTCTTGGTTCAGACAAAGATCATTTCATTTCTAAATTCAACACTAGGTCATAGGCCCAAAGGGTTCTGAACAATGACCCTTGGCATTTTGATAATAGACCATCTTCTTACAAAAGTAGTAACTTGGAGCACTCTCTCAAAATATTCGACAAAAGAAAACCCTCTATGGATCAACTTGCATAATGTCCCACTAGAGTATTGGACTACGAATGAGTTGAGTCACACTGCTAGCTTCATTGGCAAGCCAATAAGAATGGATATTGAGGCTACTGTTACTTTTAAAAGAACCAAATATGCAAGGATTTTATGTATTGATGGAGATTAATAATTCCTTACCCAAACTCATACCTATAATGAAGATGACTGAAAATGGTAAATTGTATGAAGATTCCGTATTGGTTTCTTGGTGGCCTACTAGTAAGATTTTTAAGATTGGGAACTATTTTGAATTAATAAGCACACATAATGATAAGGTAGCTCTAGAAAGCAATGAAGTTGAAGATGTTAGTGGTGAAGAGACTTTTGAAGTGGAGGTTACACCAAGGAATGATAAGATCAATGTAAAGTATGATAAAGCTTCTTTGGGACAACCTTTAGTGTCGACTAAAAAGAATCCAGATGTTTAATATAATCCAACATTATTAAATGATAAGTTCACTTCACAAATTAAGGACACTCATGTTTCATCAATACTTAAGTCTAAAATTAAGGAGAACCATTCCCATTTTAAAGAACACTTGATGACCTTTTCTTTTGATGATGTGTAGGTTAGTGTTGCTGAATAGTCTTTGGTTTGTATCAGTCTAGATAATAAGGACCCTAATAGTGAATTCACCTCAATTTCTAAAGAAATTCAAGAAATTCCACAACACTCAATTATTCATACATAAACAAGTGAAATCAACAAGAATACTTACTTGGGTGTTGTTAATTTGTAAGAAAATTGCAAAATTTTGGTAGAGAGATTGATAGGGCAACAATAGAGAGTGAGAGAAAAAGGAGAAAACGAGAAAAATGAGGGATTAGGGCAATTATATAGCAGATTATGTAGGTCACTGACCTGTAACCTTTTGTAGACTTACACAGTCTAGTACACAAGCGTGTGTCTAATCATGTAAGTCTATATGACAGTGTCTAGAGAGCGTATAACTTTTGCAAACGTGTGCAAAATGAAAAATAGATGAACAAACTTAAAAAATATTGCACTCAAAGTTATAAACCTTTAACACGTATACCCTACCACCATAATTATGTATAATCTCATCACGATGCTTAATGTTCTAACCTAAAACACATCAAAACTTAATAAAATCTTATTTTAACATCAAAATAGAAACAAAATGAAGTACAAATTAAAAATAAAACCTATACTAATTTATGCGTTGCCTTCCATGTAGGTTTTGTTTAACGTCGTTAGCTCGACGTACCTTTTATATTCAAGGTGGCTTATAAAGATTAGGTTTATGTAGTCTTACCATGGGTTTCATGACCTCCAAGTAAGCAACCTAGTGCTACTTTTTTCTTTTGGTTTATTGCTTTAAATTCAAAGTCTTGTAAAATATCTAAAATTGAATTATTGCAAGACTTACTATATTCACAAACATCATTATGTTCAAGAGTAGGATTCATGACATTAGATACTTTAAAAACATCCTCTTCATCCCCTACCCTTAATTTTAACTTGCCTTCATTAATATCTATTATTAACTTAGTAGTCACCAAAAAGGGTTGACCAAGGACTAAAGGCATTTCGATAAGTTCCTCTATGTCAAGAATCATAAAACAAATGGCAAAATAAACTTATATCCTTAATTGGAAGATATTCTATAACTCCCTTAGGATATTTTACTGATGTATCTGCTATTTGTACACTTATCCTTGTAGGTTTAAGTTCTCCTAATCCTAATTTCTTAAATGATAAAAAGGCACCATATTAATACCGACCTCTAAGTCAACTAAAGCCTTATTTATTTTTAAAGTACCAATTTCACAACGGATAGTAAAAATCCCTAGATCTATAAGCTTTTATATTAGTTTACCTTTTACACTTGTTAAGCTCCTTCTGCTCAACATAATAGCTTCCAACTCCTCCAACTTTTCCTTATTTGACACTAGCTCTTTTAAAAGTTTCATACGTTGTGGAATCTATATAAAAGACTTAACAAGAGGTAAATAAGTCTGAATTTGATTAAATAGTTCAAGGAACTTACCAAAATATGCATCCATTTAATCTTTCTTCACTTTAGTAGGGAAAGGGATGACAAGAAGATATTCCCTGACTTATTCTAGGTGAGATTCACCTTCAACTTGTACTTGACTCTTAAAATTCTCCTTTTTCTTTTCTCCTTCTTCTTTTGGGAGCTCTTCTCCACTCTTAAGTGTGATTGCCATTACTCGTTCTTTGGGATTTAGTTCTATGTCACTAGGTGATTGGGTGTTTGTTTTGTGCAAATTTTAATGATTAACCTCTAATAATCTGTAAGCGCGTGGTTCATTAGCGTAGTACTAAAGGTGTCAGTCCTACAAGGAGAGAGTTAATCTAATCCTAAAATCTAAGGCTGGAAACAATAACAGAAATTCAAATTGAACGAACCTAAAAATGAGAACCTAATTTAATCAATCAAATTAAGAATCAAACACGAATATACGAATTATCAAACAATTGTAGCACACCCATAAATCAACCGAAAGAAATTACCAATTGAGAGAAAGGGAGTTTTACCTATCTTTAATGCTAACCTAATTGATTATGAATTATCAGATTGTTAGTTCTAGACTATCTTAGGGTTGATTGCTCTCTCTCGAGTTATAACCATTAACCTTAAATCATAAACCTTTATTAGATTATGGAAGATGCAATTTCTCAATTCGCAACCTATCCAAAGCCCTAAATAGTTTTGAATTTCTTTAATAAAATCTCGAAAACCTATGCAAGATCTCTCTTCGCACAATTTCTCGATTTGATTCAATTCTTGTTCTATTAAATCACCTAACTCTCGTTAGTCCAATTTAATTGTTTTTTCATTCGATTCAGCCCTCAGTTTATTAACGAATTATTCAATCACACAATCAAACCGCAACAAATCCAATAAACACATAAACAATTAAATTTCATTAATTCAAGAATAAAACTTCGAAGGTGAGTTTAGAATATCTTCAACATTCTAGATCTTATCATCAATTATTCAATCCAATTCTATATAATGATAAAAATGAAAATAAATGGGAAATACAATCTACATGGAGGATAGGAGGCAACAAGGTCGGGAAACCTCCTGATTCGAGAAGTACGTCCAATCAACTTCTTCTCCTCTTCTCTCTTCCTTCTTCTCTTCTTCTATCTCTCGATGAATTTTCTTTAAGGTTTCTTAAGGTGGCTGATGCAAAAGCTCCTCTGCCTCTTTTTTCTTGTTCTATAAATATCCTTTTATATTCTAAGCAACTTTAGGATTTTTTGGGCTCCTAAAGGTCCAAAAAATCTCTTGAAACTTGTCGTTTTTGAGTGTCTGAGCATCCGCTAGGATTTTTTAGGGCCCTAAAGGTCCAAAAATCCCTTGAAACTTGACATTTTTAAGTGTCTGAGCGTCCATCGAACGCAGGCAACCACTATGGCCCTATAGGCCACGATTATGGGCCACATCTGAGCCTTATGTCATGATTGTGACATACAAGCCATGATTTTGAGCCATTCCTTGCACTTTTGTCACGATCTTGGCATACAGGCCATGATCGTGGGCTAACTCTAGAGCTTCTCTCACGATCTTGGCCTGACATGCCACGATCGTGGGCCATTGTTTTGATCCGAATATCTCCAAAACTTCTCTGTTCTTTGATTTTGACCCTAAAATACTATTAAACACATCAAAGTACCTCAAAAACATAATATTTAAGCTCAAAGACTTGTACCATCTTATAAAACATTTAAAAAATAAATAATTCACAAACTAACATAATTCTAACCTAAACACGCATTAAATGATTGAATTGACAATAAAACACATATTAAACTATGCCCTAAAACATGATACAATTTATCCTTATCAACATCCCCACACTTAAATGTTTGTTTGAAGGTTATTATACGCTTTCTGACCCTCAGAGTTAGTTCACCCCCATCAACGTCAATTAAGGAGTAAGCAGTAGCCAAGAATGGTTGTCCAAGGACCACAGGGGTTTCCACATCTTCTCTAATATCTAATATAAAAAAGACTGTGGGGAAGGTAAAAATATTAATATGTACTTGCACATCCTTAATAATCCCCTTTGGTCGATGAACTATTCTATTCACTGTTTTCATTAGTATCTTTGTGGGTTCTAACTCTTCTAACCTAAATTTTGACTAAAATTATAGGGCATCATACTAATACTTTCTCCAAAATTTGCAAATTTCATATCTATTTTGACTCTATTGATATTGTAAGGAACGTAAAAATCCCTTAGGTCTTTTTTCTTCTAGGTTATATTAGGGTTTTCTTTCGCTATGCGCTCTCTAACCTTCTTCTTGATTGATTCCTTTAGTGTGAGCCTCATTTGTAGGTATTCTGTTATGCCCTTAACATTATTTAATTCAACCTCCTTAGAATTCTTCATTGACTTACTTGAAATGGACTTTTGTTGAGCTAGAATAGAGCACGAAAATTTAGGCTGAGGTTGTTGGACCCCGTTTTTGGAGTCCAACTCTAAGGTCATAAAAACGTGAGCTTAGTTCCCCTGTAGGGTTACTCCAATGAAAATCACAGTGTCTACAGTGGTGGACTTTGTCGCAGTAATAGAATGTTTGCTGCAACGAACCGTTGAGAGAAATTACTTTGCCACGACGAAAAGTACGGAAGTAATTTCTAATGATCCTTCAGGACAAGTTCACCACGGCAAAGTCTCGAGGTTGCCAAAACACAGTCAAGAGCCTTTCTAAAGGTCTTTACGTCTATCCAAATCTGCTTTCACTCTAAGTTGTCTTGAATTCACTCCCTCTAAGGTAACATCATTTGATGACAATTCAATTACCAATGTTATTTCTTCATACTCTATATCTCTTTTCTTAAAACATTTAATTCATTTCTTATAACTAATTCTCATTCTTCATAATTTCCTATCTTTCCCTTTTCCATATCATATCTCATTTATATGTTACAATAATTCGTAATCAAATTGATCAATCTCAAAACGATAACTTCCTCAAGCATCCATACGCAAATTCATATTTCATTAACCTCAAAAGTAAAGAGTTTTACAAAACTTTAATCACATATCAACATGACATCATTTGCTTAATACAAAATACACATGGATGCTCATGTTTGATATGCTACTAAAGCTACTCAAAAATCAAATTAACTTAGTACAGAAGCTAACTATCTTATAGTTGCCAAATGCCTTTATGCTCTTGATCACTTGATCTCTTGCTCATCACCTGAATATGGGGAGGAGCGAGGATGAGCTTGAAAGCTCGTGGTTAATAAGTTTATAATAGAGAAACAAGAAAAAACCATTAAAATATTTATTTGTCATGGTAAAATTTCACATTGAATCATAATATGCATAGTTCTCAAATTCTTAGCTAATTCACAATAACACAAATCATGTATACATCAACTTGTTGACATATCATAAGCACATAAGCAAATCATAATAGTTTGGGTGGATCCAAAAACAAAACATACTACACATTTTCATATAGTAGTCTTGTGTAGCCATGAACAGAATGTTCTATTGTAATCCCACATAATGGTCTTGCATAGCCATGAACTTATGGGAGTCCGTGAAGGAGCTCCATGCCATTAGTGGGTAGGCGGGAGAAGCCTTTTTTGTCAAAGTGCACTTGACTTAACATAAGGGACCACCACAAACTCACATAATTGATAACATAGTGCCCAAAAAGGCATTTTTCGGAAACATGATTTTCTTAAGCATCATGTATTTCAAAACCATTTCTATCCTCATCTCATAAATCATCAATAATTCAAGTACCAAACATGTAGAAATTTCTTAAATCATTCAAATAGAAATAATACAACATTTATAAACAAATGAAATCATTTTAATTTTATTACTTTTGAAAACATAGTTATGACTCTTTAACTCTATTATAAGCATGTAACCCACCTTGAAATCCTTGCTTATAAACTTGCTCAAAAAGACCTCTACCCTTGGTCCTCTTGCCTTCCTTGATTTCCTTTAACAATAATCAAAAATTCCATTCATAGGAATTCCAATTTAGAACCCAAATAAATATATTCATTAAAACCCCTGCATTTCCTAAACTTTTTGAACCCAAAAGCCTTTCAAAAATTCAAACTTTTGGGTCAATTTTTCACTATCATTTTGATCAGTTAAATAAAGAAGTTTGATAACACTTTCTTCTATAAAAATTTTCCCCATTGCCTTAAGTTTCTAATGATACCAAAATCATTCAATTTGGTTTAGAAATCGAAAAGTTATAACCCAAACATTTTTGGATTGTTCTTATGCTGAAACAATAATCTATGCTCAACTTTCATCCAAAATTTGAAATTCTTAGAGATTAAAAAAAATCGATTTCATTAGATAAATTATATCCCTGTCTCTCGTTTACTCCAAATAAAAAATCATTCCATTTGGATAACTACACAAAAAGTTATGCCTAAAATGCTGAAACATGTTGAAGCTGTGCAGAGAAAACTTCGCCGCGAAAATTTAGCCACAACGAACTTTGATTTCCTACAGGTTGGCCATGACGAACCTCAGAGTTGGCTGCGGTGACCTTTAGAATTGGCTGCGGTGAACCATGGGGACTTCGCCACGGTGAACTTTGACAGAAGCTTGACTCGTCTTCCTAAATTTTTCCAGATTCCTCACCCTTAACATCTTACATCTAACACATCTTATACAAAAATCATCATTTCTTCTTTATTTCAACTCAATATCATTCACAAACCAATTCATGATCCATCTTTGATCATTAACCCAAAAAGAGAACATTTGCATATACAATCACCAACAACTTCCTACACATATTCAACATCATTTTTACCTCTAATTATCACTAAATATGTTTCATCCAATAAATCAAGAAGGGTTAATGTTTACACTTACTTGTTTGGCTTCAAAATCTTCAAACATCACGAAAACCTAGCTTATTTTCTCTTCTTTCTCTCCTTCTCTTCTTCTCCATGCAGACTTCTCTTCTTTAGAGTAAGACTACTCTTCCTTCTTCCCATTTAAACTCTTAATGAATGTAAAGTGTCCACTTTGCCCTTACATTAAGCCTTATAGCCTTATATGCTTAAGTGACTTGCCAAAAATACCCTTATACAATCTTACTACCTTAACACTTTAATTAAATCAACCCATGTCATATAATCTTACTAACATTAACATAAAAAAATTTAACTCCACAAAAAACATAATTCTATAAAGACCTCATAATTAATTTAAATCATGCTTATTCATAAAAAAAAATTCGAGGGCCAACAGAGGTTCCTTGATTGGCTTATTTATGAGCTCATTTGGAGGGAGCTCCATAATTGCTTGTCCTTCTCCATTATCTCCATCTTCTTTCATATGTTCGAGTTTCTTTTCTTAAGTTTGAGTAATGGCCATATTTCTTTGGATTAGGTTTGGTATTCCTTGGAAGGGTTCTTGCATTCTGAGTTGAAATTGCCTCTGCTAGTTGACCTACTTGGACCTCTATATTATGTATTGAAGAGGTGTGGTTTTTAGTGACTTGCTCAAACTTGCTTTCAAGCCTCCTATACGTATCCTCTATGGCTCCAATTTAATGTAAAATTCTATCCAACTTGGATTCCATTAAGCTCGGTTTATCTTATTGAAATCTTGGTTGTCATTAAGGTCTGAACTGTCCTCCAACATTGTTTGTCTACAAAGAGTTAGGGTGATTCTCCCACTCAGTGTTGTATGTGTTAGAGTAGAGATTGTTTCCCCCTCCTTGTCAATATCGAGCTCCCATATAATTAACGTGCTTCAAATTGCTATCTTTCATCAAGCAACAGTCCACCATATCATGGTCCATCTGTCCATAGAGTTCACATTTTAGTTATATGATTTTATCGAAGTTAAGGACAAAGCCTTCATATTGTTGAATTGTCGAGTTAAGTTGTCAATTTTCTCCTGCATCTCTGTCATTTGATCAACAAATACAATTCCTTTTTGTTCTTGGAAAGTAGTGGGTTGTCTACTCCTCTAGTTCATCCATAGGTAACTATTACTCGCCATCTCCTCTATTAGCTCTTCTGGTTCATCTACCGTTTTTATCATCAGTGATCCTCTTGAAGCTACATCAATTGTGCCTCTCATATGTGGGTTCCTCCATTACAAAATGTTGCAGTAAAAACTCCTTAGGTAAGTTATGGTATAGGCATTTCCGTTGCAAATCCCTGTATCATTCCTACGCTTCATATATCAATTCCCCGTCACTTTGTTGGAAGTTGGTAATCTCCTTGATAATCTTTATGGTCTTAGTAAGGGGAAAATACTTATCTAAAAAGGCACGAACTAGTTGATCCTAAGTGGTGACATTAGTTAGGTTGAGAGAATGGTACCAGACCTTTGCACTATGTCTTAGGGTAAAAGGAAGAGCCTAATTATTATCGGATCCTCCGACATCTGATGGTATCAAAAGGTATCAACGGTTTCAAGGAAATTTACTATATGTTTATTAGGATCTTCATTCGTTAGTCCCTAGAATTGCACATTCTGTTAAAGCATGTTTAGGAAGGTTGGTTTAATTTCAAAAAAGGCTACTTATACGGATGGCCTACCTACTCCTTTGTTAGCTTATTGAACCCTGGTCTCATGAAATCCATAAGTGTTCTTTGCTGAAATCCTTGGTTCACTTCGTGATCCAAATCTTGTTGAAATTCCTCACCCATTGCTTCTTTTGCAATTTCTTCTTCTCCTTCACGCTGAGCTTTCCTAATTAATCGTTCTAATCGAGTGATATCTAACTTTAAAGGTTTCAACTACATAATTCAAACTTCTCATGACTCTTGTGTTCATGCAAGAGCATTGATTCAAAAATGGGAAGAACAGAAAATAAAAACTAACTAAAATGCCTTAAACTAAAGAATTAAACTAATCACTCCCTAGAAACAGCACCAAAAACTTGATCAGATGTTTATTATGTGTAGTTTTAATGATCAACCTCTAATAATCTGCAACCACACAGTTCGTTAGTATAGTACCAAAGGTGTCGATCCCATGAGGAGGGAGTTAATCTAATCCTAAAATTTAAGGCTAGAAATAATAAAAAATTCAAATTACACGAAACTAAAAACGAGAACCTAATTAAACTAAAAACGAGAACCTAATTAAATCAATCAAATTAAAAATCAAACACAAATATACAAATTATCAAGCAATTACAGCACCCCCAAGAATCAACTGAAAGAAATTACCAATTAAGAGAAAGGGAATTTTATTTATCCTTAATGCTAACCTAACTGGTTATGAATTATTAGATTTTTGGTTCTAGACTATCCTAGGGTTGATTACTCTCTCTCGAGTTATAGCCATTAACTTTAAATCATAAATCCTAATCAGATTATGGAAGATGCAATTTCTCAATTCACAACCTATCCAAAACCCTAATTAGTTTTGAAGTTCTCTAATAAACTATCAAAAACCTATGCAAGATCCCTCTTCACACAATTTCTCGATTTGATTCAATTCTTATTCTATTAAATTACCTAACTCTCGTTAGTCCAATTTAATCATTTATCAATCGACTCAGCCCTTAATTTATTACCGAATTATGCAATCGCAGAATCAATCCACAATAAGTCCATTAAACACATAAACAATCATAATTCATTAATTCAATAATAAAACTTGGAAGTTGAGTTTAAATCATCCTCAACATTCTAGATCCTATCATCAACTATTCAATCCAATTCTATATAATGATAAAATTGAAAATAAACAGGAAATATAATCTAAATGGATGATACGAGGTAACAATGTTGAGAAACCCTTGATTTGAGAAGTACGTCAAGTCAACTTCTTCTCCTCTTTTCTCTTCCTTCTTTCTTTCTCCATCTTTTGATGAATTCTCTCTATGGTTTCTCAAGGTGGTTAATGCAAAAGCTCATCTGCCTCCTTTTCTTGTTCTTTAAATACCCTTTTGTATTTTAAGCAGCCTTACTATTTTTTTGGGGTTCGAAAGGTCCAAAAAATCCCTCAAAACTTGACGTTGTTGAGTCTCTGAACGTCTACCGGATGTAGGCCATGACCATAGTCCTGTAGGCCATGATCATGGGCCACATCCGAGCCTTCTGTCACGATTGTGACATGTAAGCCATGATCTTGGGCCATTCCTTGTGCTTCTATCACGATCATGGCCTCACGATCGTGGGCTAACTCTAGAGCTTCTGTCACAATCCTAGTTTGACATGCCATAGTCATGGGCAGTTGTTTCGACCCGAATGTCTCCGAAACTTCTTTGTTCGTCGATGTTGACCCTGAAACACTAACAAACATATCAAAGCACCTCAAAAATATAATATTTAAGCTCAAAGACTTATACCATCCCATAAAACATTTAAAACATAAATAATTAACAAATTAACACAATTCCAAACTAAGCATACAGTAAACAATTGAATTAATAACAAAGCACATATCAAACTATGCCCTAAAAGACGATGCAATTTACATGGGGCAAAAAAAACAACAAACAAACAAAATCACAAAGCACACAATGTAATAATGAGACAATGACTTCAACTTCATGAAATAAATTTAAATTTAAACACAATCATTCAAGTTATTTTAAATCATTAACATGCAAAATCTGCATCTAGGAGCTCTGGACTAAGCATACATATTAATCAAGAACCAAATGTAAAGTTATTTACCCTTTTCAATTGTACACACACATTAATAATTATTTAGTCATTCAAACTCTGTAACTACTCCCAAATATGTTTTCATGAAAAGTCAAGCTATTTACAAGTTCGGTAGGTTTTTATTAGAAAATAAAATTTTTTATTTACTTTTTTGTAGACATAGACCTAGTCTTTTACATGGAGGCAAATATTGGTGATGAAAGTGAATTCGGTTACTAGACTAAGTCATATTTTTATTAAGCTACTTGGTTGCAATGCCATTATAGCGTTTTAAAGTGAAGGCATACATTTGTGATACATGTCGATTCTGTTACTCTGCTACATCATGTTCTCAATTGACTACTAGCTTTATTCATAATCTGAAGGCTAGTAGAATAGTTATTTATTTAAAGATAGCAAACACATTTTTTTTATTGTCTACGTTGTTGCTTTAGCTACTCGCTTTCATGAAAAAAATACTAGCAAAGCTACTTAAGTTGAAGGCCTAATTAACTTGCGTATTTAGCTAAAGAACCTACATTACTAATTTCACGAGCTAATGACTCTTCATAACTTAATAGATTATGTTCAAAATTAAATCAATTTCAATCCATTTAATCCATTGACACATTGACGTAATTCACAATATGTAGCCTAACAAACTATCATACAATATGCAAAATTCACACTTAAAGCGAACCACATAATCCTCCCCACATTTCAATAACACATTGTCCTTAATATGAGAAGGAGACAAACAAACACACATGAAAAAAGAAACATAAAATAAAACAAAAACAAAAATAAAGACTAACTTTAAAAGAAAAGGGTTAGAAACAAAGCTTCACGGTGATGGAGGTGAGGATGGTGTTATAGGTGGTAATTGGACCCTTTAAGCCTCAAAGTATCGATGAATATGATGTATATCTTGGCTCTAAGGTCATTGTGTTTAGGTCATCTCCTTCATACTTCTAAAGTTCTCCGTAAGTGTATCTATAATTACCTTGGTGTTTGCGGAGATTGTATCGAGCACTTTCTTCTAGCCCACTTCATCTGTGTCTTTTTCCTCTTTGAACTCCTTACTAGTTGAGTCCTCTTTTGCCCGCTGAGGCGGCACTGTGCTCAAACTCACCTGACTAGCCCTGATTTTCACTTAAGTCTTTTGGCTGATATGTCAAAGTTCCATGTTATGGGACTTAAGGATTTTAGCACGCCACAAATGATGATGATTTAGAAAATTAGGGAGGTAGATAGCTAGGCCACTACCATCCATACTATAGTACTTAGCAATGGCAGAAAATAAGTAACCTATACCTAAATTGATGCTCCTTTTACGTAGAATCACAAAAATAGCATTCAACACATGTATGGAGGTGCACACTGGGATGATTTAATCTATACACCACAACAAAAAAAGTTCCTTTATTGAGTACTTGTTGGTTTCTGATTTGTCAAAAACTATTTGACACATGAATTTATGAAATAACAAGTGCTCATGGGTTCTTATGGTGTTGTTATGGGCATTTTTAAGGTCGAATTGTGCTAACCCATTAAGCCTATTCTAATAGTAAGAAACATGAAAATCATCATGCTGATCGATAATGGAAGATTCAGGGAACTTGTAAATGTAACACATGATTTCAATGTTTAGCATATAAGCTCATCCCAGTAACTAAAACCGCATTGCCTTAAGATTAATAGGTTCCTCATAAAGGGAAGTGAAGAATTTAAGAGTAAGCTCCTAATAGACAAGATGTTATAAGTGTATAAACTTCGCCCACTGAATTCTTTCTACTAGATTCTCTACCCTATCCTGCAATTCTAACCTATCAAGCGTATCTAAATCAAAATATTTCGGTACTACTATTTGTTTAACATTAAAGGATTGTAAATGAATACCTTCCTCCTCTGTGTAGATTGGAAAGGGTGCTCCGAAGTCCATTGCCCTATTCCTTCATCCTCATCCTGAGGCTTGATTTAATATCGATGATTGGTTGTGCTTCATTGACTACTTAATACACGACATACTGGATTGCAGGTAGGTGGAGATTGGAATAAAGTGTAAATTTGGAAGTTGGTTAGAGAGAAGTGAGAGTGTTTGAAAGTTCTAATCTTAGAGAGATAAAGTTAAAATGAAAGTGAGTGAAAAATTGAAATATGACATGAATATATAGGTGAAGGAAGGGTAAAATGGAAAAAAATTTAGCTGAAAATTGCGCAGACTGTTTTACCTTACCATAGGCCACGATCATGGCCTGCAATATTTTCACCAATTTCTATTTTTCCTCCTTTACATTCCCTAAATCACTTCCTAACTCTTTTTAGCTCTTTCACCTCTCTTTTGCTTACTTCCTTGATCATCTAACTCATGTCGAAGTCATATGCCTTCGAGACCTTATTTGGAAACAAAATAACCTAACTACATAATTCAAACTATCTAAAAGACAAAGGAAATAACTTGAAATTAACAATCTATGGGTTGCCTCCCATGCAGCACTTCTTTTAATGTCAATAGCTCGACGTTATGCTTGTGCTCAAGGTGGTTCAAATGAATAGTACAATGGTAGTGCAGTCATTGATCTTACAATTTGACACATAAGCTACCATGCTCTAGGTTCCACCTTCCTTCTACTTCACCTTTCTCCATTATCTCCTTCATGATCGTTTCTTTCTAAATATATTCCCAAGATCCCCAATATCTTCCCATTATCCTTAAGGTTCAGTTTCTTTGATGTTAGCTAGGAGTAAGGGAGAACTGTTATCATTCTTTGACACAATGAAGGTTATTTGATGCTTTCCAACCCTCAGAGTTAGTTCACCCCCATTAACATCAATTAAGGAGCGGGTAATATCCAAGAATGGTCGTCCAAGGAATATAGGGGTTTCCATATCTTCTCCAATATCCAATATAAAGAAGTCTGTGGGGAAGGTAAAAATATCAATCTGTACTCGCACATCCTTTATAACCCCCTTCGGTTGATGAACTGCTCTATCCGCTGTCTTCACTAGAATCTTTGTGAGTTATAACTCTTCTAACCCTAATTTTTGACTAAAGGTAAATGTCATCATATTAATACTTGCTCCCAAATCTACAAATGTTGTGTCTATTTTGACTCCATTGATACTACAAGGAATATAAAAATCCCCTAGGTCTTCTTTCTTCTGTGCTATATTAGGGGTTTTCTTCTGCTATGCACTCTTTAACCTTCTTGATTGATTCCCTTAATGTGAGCCTTGTTTTTATATGTTTTGTTATATCCTCAAAACTATTTAATTCAATCTCTTTAGAATTCTTCATCACCTTACTTGAAATTGACTTTTGCTGAGCTAGAATAGGGTATGAAAATTTAGGTTGAGGTTCCTCAATTAGCTTAATTATGAGCTCACTTGGAAGGAACTCCATAATTGCTTGTCCTTTTCCATTATCTCCATATTCTTTTTTATGTTTGAGTTTCTTTTCTTAGGTTTAAGTAAAGGCCATGATCCATTCCTTTAGGTTAGACTTGGTATTCCTTGGAAGGGTTCCTACATTCTGAGTGAAAATTGCCTTTGCTAGTTGACCTACTTGGACTTCCAGATTGTGTATTGAAGAGGCGTGGTTCTTAGTGACTTGCTCGAACTTGCTTTCAAGCCTCCTATGTGCATCCTCCATGCCTCAAATTTTATCTAAAATCCTATCCAACTTAGATTCCATTAGGCTCGAATCTTATTGAAATCTTAGTTTTCCATGAGGTCTGAACCATCCTCCAACATTGTTCATCCACGAGAAGTTAAGATGATTATTCCACCTAGGGTTGTATATGTTAGAGTAGGGATTGTTTGCAACATCCCGTTACCCATGTTAGAGCTAGAATTGTGAATTTTGAGAAATTTATGAGAAATTAGGAAAATACACATCATGCATAAATTAATTGTGACACACACATTTTTGCACATTCATATGATTGTACATGCATTCTTTGACATTTC
>JANSVA010000003.1:17522519-17538956 GCA_025504915.1 Erythroxylum reticulatum
ATCTAAATATCAAGGGATATTGAGATTTAGAATATAGAGAAACTGCTACTATTTTTTCTAAATTAGGAAAGTTTTTACTTTCCTAACTATTCGGAAAAACAAACTTAATATAATAATTTAAATTTTAATAAAAAATTACTTTCCTAATTAACAATAGGTGTGAACCAAATGGGGCTAAAACTAAAGGAAATTGCCGGGATTTGCAGAAGTATCTCAGCTTGAAGCCATTCATCCAACAAAATGATTAGCCTCTCTTGGAGCCCAAATCAATATGAGGATAAGCCTAAACGTGCAACAAAAAGTACATAACATAAATTCCAGTTGGCAGCAATCTGTGTTTGCAAATTATCGATGAAAAACCTATACGAAAATACAAAGAGGTTGCAAACAGGTAAACTGGGTGACATAGATTATGATCGAGTGAAAGTGGGACGCAAATGTATGTAAATTGTATCCATCAAGCCAATTCTCCAACGAAAAGTTCTGTAACCAAGTCAGGTCAACCTTCGCAATCTTCCAACCAAAACTGTAAGGCCGAGCAAATTTCGCAATAAACATACAGCACAGGTCCCACCCGCAGAGTACATGAGAGAAGAAAACTGAGTTCTGAACCTTCTCTACATTTTCCTCACTCTTTTTATGTCTTTAACCTAACGCGTCTTCTTTTCCTTTCTTTTACAAATCAACACAACTCCTACATCTTGCCTTGATTAATTTTTCTTTATTACTTTGTCTACCGTTGACCCTTTTTAGTCCTCAATACATACACCTCACAAATTGCGTCCTCGCAATTTTTTCTCAAAAAACCCATTTCTCATTTCTCTCCATGACCAAAAGCGTTTAAGATCTCTACTGTTTTGTTTTAAGTCCGTTAATATTGGCTAGCTAGCCAGCTCTTACAATGGGCAACTATATTTCTTGTACTCTTGCCACCCCTTTGGTCGGAACAGCAAAGGCTTCAAGGGTTATCTTTCCCGGTAGACAAATCAAACAATTCCGGGAACCCTTGAAATCTGCGGAGCTCATGCTTGAATGCCCCAACTTTTTTCTCGCAAACTCTGCGTCTCTTCGTATAGGTAGAAGATTCTCTGCTCTTAGCGCTGATGAGGACTTGGAACTTGGCAACGTTTACATAATGTTTCCAATGAAGAGATTGAGCTCTGTGGTGACTGCAGCTGATATGGCGGTGTTCTTCATGGCTGCAAATTCTGCAGCTAAGAGAATATTCGGAGGGAATAACGATGTCAGGGTCTCGCTGGAGTCCTCGGGAGATAACAACGTACAAGAAAGCCATCAGAAAAGCGAGGACGGTGGACCGAGGTTTAGCTTAGAGGGTGTTGAGGGGCTCTCTGCGTCGGAGTTTCAGTTCAGATTATCTAGCTGTAGATCTAGAAAACCATCTCTTGAGACCATTAACGAAGAAGCAGTGGTTCGCTGAAGCTTGTAACTGTTTTCATGAGTGGTGTAGAAACTAGAGAGAACTCTTCCATGTTCCAATTGTTTTCTCTTTCTATTTGCTCTTTGCATTGTTGGCAAACCGAGTGAGTTAACTATCCAACAGATAAAATTCCTTGAAGCTGACAGTAATCACCAAACATATTATACATATCGATTCCTGTGACTAGTCAAATATTAACTATGGCTATGTCTTTATTCAAAATCAAGCAGCTAGCTTTGCATGCTAAATAGATAACATGTATCTTTAAATTTTCAGCTTATGTTAGTTTGTAAATTCTATGTAGTTTCTCGATTTTTGTGTTGGAAAGGATGGCAGAGTAACAAGCTTAGTGATCAGCAGTAGTAATGAGGAAAAAAAGCAAAAAAAATTCATCATACACTAGTTTAAGCTGTGGAAAATATTTTGAGGAGAGTCCAACATAAATTAATAAGTCTCTGATGAATAAAAGTGGACATACTTGGTCAAGAAAAGAGGGAGGAATTTCTTAACATAAATTGTAGGATTGACGGGAGTATCAGTGTTCAAATAGGAGGTGTCTAGGGCAGGCATCTTGGACTAACTCTAGTCTAAACCAGCAAAGCTAGCCGTACACGAAATTGACCTTTTGACTCGGGCTGTTTATTTCCTATTTTTAGTTGCTGCATAATATAAACCTGAACGATAGTCTGGATTTCATCCAATTCCAACAGTCGTGGTCTCGTCCGAAATTAAGAATTTGAGGAAAGCGGCTGTAATAAAAAACAATCAAAGAGCAACTACATTTTTTTTGTTATCGTATGTGTGAGGCCTCGTTATTGTTTGCTTAATCAGCAGCTTATAAATCAATCAAAAATTGTATACATGAAAATTATCACGAGTGCTGTACTAACGAGGTGTCAAGAAAACCATAAATAAAAATTATTTAAAAACTTCGGTTATTCAATCTTAGATTGTAGTAACCCTATTATCTTGAATGAGACCCTTAAGTGACCGTTTCACTACAATAGCTTAAACTGTTGTGTAAGACTAACTTTATTGGTTTTATATATTTACTAATAGAGATAATTTTGTAAGTTTTTGGTCTATTTGACAAATTAAACTGATAATTAAAAAATTGATAAAATTAGTGAAATAGCCTCGGGTTAGAGATAAAAACTGCATATTCTTGAACTTTTTTAAACTTTACATATTAACGATAAAAATATGGAATTGTTGTTATTGTTAATTAAAGATAGTATAATAATCTAATCAAGTTTTAGTGCTGTGCTCGAACTTAAATCTAAAAATACTTTAAACTATATATCTAGTTTTAAATTAAAAAAAGTCGGCCCAACTGTTTTGGTCGGAGAACTTCTAGAAATTAATGGCATACATGGATTCTGCTACAAATCACAAGTTGAGTGGGGACAATGAAAGATGGTAGACGCTAGTTAAAGGCAACGACTTGCGACGTTCGGAGAAGATTGGCAGCATCAACACATACTTGAAACTCGTGTATTGTTAATTATGATGACTTCACCCCAGACTGATTAAGGTTGACCAGGTCAATGTCTACGTCAACTGAGCAATTTCTCAATGTTATTGGCTTCCTTGAGTATGCTATTCGCGACTTAATTAGAAACTTCACGAAGCCTCGGTTCGCTATGTTACTTGTTTTGACTTGAATATCTGAAGATATTTGTAACATCACAATGTCAAATTCACCCAAAACTAGGACTTGGGTCGATATAATATCAAAATAGTATTTAATCCGTCCAAAAATTAACGACATTGAAGGTGCATGGCAACGCAAAAACACATAATATAGTTTATATAATCATTCATGACTACGTTGTTAATTCAGATGTGTATACTCAGTTCCGGTAAATCAAGAGCTCTATGTAGAGAGTAAAAGGTATTAATATTTTTCTTAGTTTGCCTTTGCCTTTCCTTTACCTCTCATAATTACCTATAATTCTCTTGTATCCTCTTCTAATAAGTCTCACAAGACCAAAGATATACAAAAATATGTATTTTTTCATGTGAAGAGCGACATCTCAAGAGAATTATTTTTTTAGAATAGGATAATTGAATTAATAAATGGTCTGTATGGGAAGTTACAATTAGCGCAGAAGTAGAGTAGGAAACTTGGGATACAAAATGAAGCTTATAAAGTGTTAGAAACCCCCTGTTCTAACAAAATGACAACCACGAGTAGCAGAAACATGTACTAGAAGCAGACACTAACAACAACAGCATAGGAAGAAATGTAGTAAAGAGATGGAGGGACAATGAAATTGATATTCCTCAGCTAGACTTTGAGAGCTAGTTAAATCTCTAGACAATCATCTTTAGCCTATCATAACCGAATGCCCCTCTCTTCTTTTCCATAACAACCTTTTATTTCCCTTTTCTAACTAACATCCACATGACTCACCCCCTTCTAAAATTCCCCAATTTACCCTCCCATATTGCCTGAATTGCTAGACTTCATATTCCTCCTTTTGCTGTATTTCTGCTGGAATTTAGTCTTAACAATACCCCACCTAAAAGAAACCACCTTGTCCTCAAGGTGGAAGGAAGGAAATTGATTGTTAATGAAGTCAAATTTCTCCCACGTGATCTCAAAATCTGGTAAATATTTCCACAAAATTAAGACCTCCAATTCATCATTAATTCTTCTGCGAACTCCCACTAATGCTGTTGGTTCCACCTTTAGCTGCATGTCTTCATCCAGAAAAGAGGGCAAGGGCTGAGAGTGTGCAATAGGAACAATAGCTCTCTTAAGTTGGGATACATGGAAGATGTCATGAATCTTTGCAGTAGTTGGAAGTTGCACTTGATACGCTGCCTCTCCGATCTTGGCTATAATTGGGTAAGGACCATAATATCTCGGGCTGAGCTTCTCATTACTCTTGACAACTAGTGACTTAAACCTATAGGGCTGCAACTTTAGATAAACCAAATCACCTACCTCAAAAGTCATCGGTCTTCTCCTGGAATTAGCATATTTCTTCATCTGTTGTTGTGCCTTCAATAAATTAGACTTTAGTTCATCCAAAATTTTATTCCTGTCCACTAGTTGCTGGTTGATGTCCTCTACAAAAGATCTTTCATCAGTATACTTGAAAAGAGTGGGTGGTTCTCTGCCATAAAGCGCCTTAAAGGGAGTCACACCAATTGCACTCCTGTAGGTGGTGTTAAACCAATACTCCGCCCAACTCAACCATTTAGGCCACTCTTTAGGATGATCACTCACAAAGCATCTTAAATAAGTCTCTAAACATCTGTTTACCACCTTCGTTTGTCCATCTGTCTGTGGATGATAAGCAGAACTCATATGTAAGGTAGTACCTGATTGCTTGAACATTTCTTGCCAAAAAATGCTCATAAAAAGTTTGTCCCTATCTAACACAATTATCTTGGGGAAACCATGAAGCCTCACTACTTAATAAAAATTGCAGCCATCTGTTTCACCGTATAGGGATGTTTTAGGGCTAGGAAATGACTAGATTTTGTTAACCTATCCACAATGACAAAAATAGTGTCTACTCCCAATGTCTTAGGTAGTCCGCTTATAAAGTCTATGGAAATTTCTTCCCACACTTGAGTAGGGATAGGTAATGGCCTAAGTAGGTCAGCAGGTTTCAGGGATGAATATTTGTTTTTCTGACACACTTCACAGCACATGATGAACTGCTTCATATCAGATTTCATCCCCTTCCAATAGACAACATTGGCCAGCCTTTTATAAGTTTTGAAAAATCCCGAATGCCCTTCTATCGGAGTTGAATGAAACTCACTGATCAGCTTCTGGACGTGTGATCCCTCTGCAGGCAATACCAATCTATTTTCATAGAGAAGCCTCGAGCCTACTAACTTGAATGGAGGATGACTATCCGGTTGCAACAACAAATCCTGTATACTGCCTTTTAGCTTAGGATCCTGCTGAACCATATCTTCTAGCTGATTCAATTCTTCGTGATAGCCCATGCTCAAAGCCATGCACTCAGCTTCAGCCCTTCTAGACAACGCATCTGCTGCTTTGTTTTCTGATTTAGGTTTGTAAACTATATCAAACTTGAACCCCAGCAACTTGGTAACCCATTTCTGCTGCTCTTCCCCTAATAACCGCTGATCAGTCAAAAAATGCAAACTCTTTTAATCTGTCAGTATGGTAAAGTGTCTGCCCATTAAGTAGTACCTCCATTTCTAAACAGCCCACACTATCGCCATCAATTCTCTTTCATATACAGGTTTCAGCTAATTTTTAGCTGAGAACCCTTGACTTAAATAAGCCACTGGTCTGTCCTCGTACATCGGCACTGCTTCCATTCCCACACCTAAAGTATCTGTCTCAACTACAAATGGTTTGGAGAAATCCGACAAGGACAGCACAGGTGTAGTAGTCAACAACTGTTTGAGTGCTTCAAATGCTTTCTGTGTTGTATCATCCCACTAAAACTTATCTTTACGTAACAGATTCGTTAGTGGCTTTGCTATACTCCCATACCCCTTTACAAATATCCTATAGTAACTTGATAATCCTAAGAATCCCTTAGTGCTTTAACATCTTTTGGGATAGGCTAATTAACAATAGCTTCAATTTTGTTAGGATCTACCGATACCCCTTCTGTAGATATATAATGTCCCAAATACTCCAATCTAAACTGCCCAAAGGTGCATTTCTTCAAATTGGCTACTAACTGATTATCAATCAGTATTTGGAGGACTGTTCGGAGATGAACCAAATGATCTTTTAAACTACCACTATAAACCAGTATGTCATCAAAGAAAACTAAAATGAATTTTCTAAGATGAGGCTTGAATAACTCATACATGAGGGATTGAAAAGTAGCAGGAGCATTCATGAGTCCAAAGTGCATTACCATGAATTCATAGTGCCCTTCGTGGGTTCGGAAAGTGGTCTTGGCTATATCTTCCTCTTTCACTCTGATTTGATGATATCCCAACTTCAAATCATTATTGGAAAAGATTTTGGATCCTCCCAATTCATCAAAAATCTTATCAATACAAGGGATTGGATACTTATCGGGTATTTTCATCTTGTTCAAAGCTCTGTAATCTAAGCACATCCTCCATCTGCCATCCTTCTTCCTTACTAACAGAATTGGGCTGGAATAACGGCTAATGCTAGGTCTTATAACCTTGGACTCTAACATTTCCCTTACTAATTTCTCAATTTCATTTTTTTGGTAATACAGATACCTTTAGGGTCTAATATTAGGTGGCTTGGAACCAGGTTCCAGCTGAATGACGTGGTCAGTGACCCTGTTAGGTGGTAGCTTTGTAATAGGATTGAAAACCCTTCTAAACTCCTGCAGTAACCTCTCAATTTCCTCTCCTACTATAGAGCCTGAATAGCACTGATTCTGTAGCTTATCCAAACTTATCACCTCTCTTTCGACCTCCTCAATTTCTTTATTCAACACCTCCTACCCTCCATATTCTAGAATGAAACCCTCTGCCTTGTGCTGTAAAAGCTTAACAGCAGTTTTGAGAGAGGTTATAGTAGCCCTCGGTGCAGTCTCCCCGTATAGTTTAATCTTCTGTCCACCAATACTGAATTTCATAATCTGTTTTTTCCAGTTGAGCAGAATGTCCCCCAACGTCTCCAACCATGTAACACCTAAAATAACATTGACACTCTACATATCAAATGGAAAGAAGTCTTGTTTCAACACCATACCTTGTATATTTAGCTCTACCCCCTTACAAATTCCAACACTCTGCACCCGATAGTCATAGCCCAGTCTAACCCTAAAGGGTTTCGTGCGACTAACATCCATCTTCATTTCTTTTACTAACCCCTTTCTGATGAAGTTATGCGATGCTCCACTATCCACTAAAATTATTACCTCTGTTTTGATAATTGTCCCCCTGAGTTTTAGGGTTTATGGTCCCACTATACCTTTGAGGGATGTAACCGATAATTCTATCTCAGGTAAGGGTTGGGTAGCCTCCTCTAGCACATACGGGTGGAGACATAATGCCTGGTTGACGAGTTCATCCTCTTCCTCTTGTAACTCTGCTAGTTGTTCTTCATCAGCTAAGAGTATATGGAATTGTTTTTCTCCGCACACATGGCCTAGCGTGTACTTAGCATCACATTGGTAGCAAAGGCCCTGCTGGTTCTTGAATTGCATCTCCTCTGCTGTTAAGCGTTTAAAAGGATAGGAGTGCTCTCTTCGGGATACCCTTCATCCATCGCTGCTTGGACTAGCTCCCCACTTTTCCGACGTTCTGCCTTGTACTGGTACATTTCTGGTGTTAGGGCTCACTGCTGGAGTCAAAGCTTTTCCCCCATTGGTCGACTTGCGATTAAGGTTCCAAGAGATAGGAGTCGGGTTGGGGTTAAATGTTGGAGCTCCCTTCACGCTCCAGCTGCTTGAGTCCGACACCCCCGAGCCTCCATAAGCCTTCAGTGTTCTGTTGGTTCTTGTAGGCTGATCCATCAAAGCCAAATTTTGATCGTTAGTCATCTGGGCCAACTCCATCAGTTGAACCAAGGAATCAGTTTGGGCCATCTGAAGCTCAGCCTTTATATCCTCCTTCAAACCATTCATAAATGCCATCGTTACCACCTCCACCTACACATCTCTTAGCATGGATGTTACAACTTTGAATTTTTGGGTGTATTCGACCACCGTCCCTGTCTACTGGATCT
This sequence comes from Erythroxylum reticulatum, assembly GCA_025504915.1. Lineage (NCBI taxonomy): Eukaryota > Viridiplantae > Streptophyta > Magnoliopsida > Malpighiales > Erythroxylaceae > Erythroxylum > Erythroxylum reticulatum. The sequence goes on from JANSVA010000003.1 coordinate 17,530,625, forward strand.
TTAATAGCTCCGCTAATGGGTTTCCCACCTTTGAGCTGCCAAACCTTCAGATCACCGCTCTCTTAAACGTCTCCCACTCGGCTATTAGCAACCAGTTTTGTCTCCACTGATACCAACTTAGGGCGTCTCTTTCCATATAAACCACTGTCGCCTATAACCACTGGTCTTATGACATCCCATTCAGCTCAAAATATCGCTCCACCCGAAAAACCCAGCCAAAAGGATCCTCTCCATAGAACAGAGGGATTTCAAGCTTCCAATGATTCTTTTCCATTCTTATCAGTTCAGTCTGAGCCGATGTCTCTCCTTCAAATTTTTGTTCTGATATCTCTTCTACTCCCCCGGATACCTCCTTATCCTTCCCCTTATTTTCTATTCTCCTTAAAATTTTGAAAATGGAGGAAATGTCTCCAACCATCTTATCAAACTTGGTCTCAACCCCCGCAATATCCTCTATTATCCTCAACATTTCTTTTTCTACATTATTGATTTTAGCCTCCATCCTTGTTGATAACATTCCTGGTCACAAGCCTGCTTTGATACCAATTTGTTAGAGACCCCCTGCTCTAACAAAATGACAACCACGAGTAGCAGAAACCTGTACTAGAAGCAGACACTAACAACTAAATAGGAAGAAATGTAGGAAAGAGATGGAGGGACAATGAAATTGATATTCCTCAGCTAGACTTTGAGAGCTAGCTAAATCTCCAGACAATCACCTTCAGCCTATCATAACCGAATGCCCCTCTCTTCTTTTCCATAATAACCTTTTATTCCCCTTTTCTAACTAACATCCATATGACTCACCCCCTTCTAAAATTCCCCAATTTATCCTCCCATATTGCCTGAATTGCTAGACTTTGTATTCCTCCTTTTGCTGTATTTCTGCTAGAATCTAGTCTCAACATAAAATAGCTTCTCATTGTCTATGCCTAGCCAAAAGAAGTGTAATTCAATGCCTCATTTTGCTGCCAACATATCTTTTCTTGAAGGATGAGCTACAGCTGTGATCAGTTAGAGTTAGTTATAGAGTCTTCAAATATATTACATATGAAATAATATGATCTTCAATTCCTCTTCTAGTTATGCAACTTTGATATGGCCTTTTGGAGACAAATTAGATAAAGGAGGTAAGGAATGATAAGTTGTGGTTCATATAAAAGGCACTACAATAAAGTTGATATTTAGGTAAAAAATATAGCTAAATGTGTAAAAAGCCATTACCTACAACTTTAAGCTATGTTTCTATTTCATCGCCTAAAATGACACAAATTTTCGTGACTAAAAATTATAGGTGACATTTTCAAAAATCATAGCCAATAATTTTTGGCTACGTTTTTTCTTTCATAGCGACATAGCAAAAAATCGTTTGGATATGTTTTCATAATTGTAATCAAAATCATAATCATAGCCAAATGGTTTTTTGCTATGTTTTCATAATCGTAGCCGTATTTATTTAACTAAGTTTTTTTAAACTTAGCCAAATGTTTTTAAAACGTAGCCAATTGTTATATAACGTTACAATATGTTATTTGTTACTTTTTTAATCCATATTATTGAACAAGATATTTTATATATAATATATCGATTAATTTTTTATTATGAATTTATTGTACAAATACATCGTATAAAAATATCATTAATTCAAAATATTGAACATTGTATATATAAAAAGAAAAATTAAATAGATATCATTAAATTATACCAACAAAAGGAATATTATTCATATACAAGATATAAATGTCAACTTGAACTATTCTTACAAATAAAACAATAAACAAAAAGATCAATTTACAAGTTATAATATGTCATGCTCAAATTACAAAAATGTTATAGTACAACCCGAATGACTACCTAATGTTGTTTCGATTGCCAGCTACCAAGACTACCTTGAATTGTCGTGACACGATTACCAATAAATCCCACATTTTCTTTTAGTCTCCTTAGCCATCCAGTAAACTCTTATAGAGAGGTAATATCTTCAGTGGCAAACCATCTGACAAAATAACTAAATTGTGGGGGAGGCAGAAAATATCACTATGAACAAGTTTCCAACCAGATTCCTAACTAACATCTCTTTCCTAAAATAATGATTGCCACTAAAAATAGATAAACTATAATTTCTTTTGAAGATATAAGAAGAATCAACTAGAAATTATTTTTACATGGCTCTCAAAAAAGGGATAATTCAAATATACATCAAATCGACGTGTAAAAGTGATTCGTGGGAATCCACTTAATCAAATAAGTATGTCCACTACTCTAGTAGCTTCTAGAGGCCTTGGGCTCTCTTAAATGAGATTTACATGAATAATCTGCAAGAAGAGAGATACTTGGGATTGCTAATACAGGTAAACACCAATAAAGAAATTAAAATTGGCACTTAAGGAACCACAAACCTAGTCCTTGTTATATCTAACAGTTATATGAGTGTATAATAAATGCTTGCCATTATCACTTTTCTTATCAGGATGCAACTCACCAACAAAAACTAAAATATGAACAATACATGTTCAAGTATAAAATACATATCACATATCTCATATGCAGAAAGAATAAGAAATTAGTAAAACATACCCCATAATGGTTGGTCATTTAAACTTGCAATCACGAGATGATAGATGAATCATCAAATAAGAATTGAAAGGGGAAATGGGTAGGTCACCTAAGGAAGAATAAGGAAAAATTAACATGGTTCCTAACAAAAGTACAAACTTATATCCAATAAATAAGTATTGGAAATGTTCTGTTTACCATACGTGCATGCTAGCTTGTATAGGGAGAACAATTTTCTTCCTTTTAGGTTATTGTTCATTTGAGTAGGATAGCAGGGAAAAAAGGTGAAGAAAAAAGATGGATAGTTGAGAAGAAACATAATTGAAATACAAACATAACTCTTATGACAAAAATAGTAACCTAGATGTCGTATTCTGAGGAAAGCAATTTCTCATTATTAACTAGTTCGTAACACTAAGTGAGTTCATATTACAGTTAAAAATAATGTCTATAATTTGATTTAATATATTATTAAATCACAGTTAATAATAGACTAACTTATTTAATATACAAGTATAAGGTACAGGAAAAGGCATATTGATGCAGTTGATAAGCACTTTGAAAGTTTTATTAGTTATCACATTGAAGTTATAGTATCCAAACTTTTATTCTCCATAAGAAATAGAGAAAACAAAGGAAAACAAAAGGCAAAAATATTACCAAATTATATATATGCACGCACCATTTTGGATGATGGGGGCACTTATGAAAATACGAAGAAACTGCATACGATTGATGGGTGCAAATTATGTACACAGTTGTTTACCAAAGAGTACAAAAAGTAATATGTGGAAGTTAATTATTTTTGGGTGTATAATCAAGAAAGTTCCAATTAAAAAAGTAGAGAAAACATATCTCCACCAATATTGGAAAAGTGCTCCTACTTTTATGATCTTTTTATCTCTTTTTGTTCAAAACAGAAACTAAAGGGCAATAATATATAAAAGAAAAACATAGGGATATGGAGCATGGAGGATGTAAAGATGAGGCACATTTAGATTAGAGAAAGAAAGATACTAACTTTTTGGTCAGCTTTACCTAGATGCGTTTGAGAAACCATATTGAGTTTGAAGACACCACCCAAAAGTTGTAGAGAGACAAAGAACAAGAACAAAAGAAGAAACCAAGGTTAAATTATTTATACGTAGAAATTATGATTAAAAAATTGCATTCCCAGGAAACTACAAAAACACATCAAGAATGTAAATTACACATTAAAGGTGTTAGTAACATTTGACTTCTAAAGTTTTATTTTGGTCAGTGAGAGCCAAAGGAGCATCAATCACTTTGTACATATCAACTTTTCTATCAAGTTATAAATGATTGATTCTAGGAAAGGTAAATTAAACTTGATATATGAATTTATTTAAACTATTAGTCAACTGAAATTATACATACAGGTCGATTGGATTTTTAAGGCATTGAATAAAGGTTTGCATTATATGACTACACCTTATAGTAACATCTTTAAATGGTAACTACATCATACACTAGAAGTGACTACAAGTTATGGAATCATGATCAATCTAACAAACCTACTGCAAGAGTTCGTCCTTGATGTAAAAGGAGACCATTCAAGGATTGTTTTCAAGTTTGAAGACCAATCATCTTGTGAGCTATAAATAATTGGTTATGCTCAATGGCCACATATGTCAAAATCAATATGAAAAATAAAGAGAAAGGAATATATGAGACAATAATGAATGCATTAGTTTTGATTATGAGTTTAATTCAAAATTATCTGATGTGAGGATATATACCATTGGAACAATAACATCTTCCTTCCTTGATTTACTCAAGAAGGTATAGGATAAAAGTCCAAGAATCTAAAATGCCTTGCTACAGAATAGATGTCAATGGAAAGGTGTTAAAGCTCAAAACCAAATAAAATACAAATCCTAGAAATATTCCATCCTAACTCAAGATGAAGTTCAAAATGTAACCTTTTTTACAAGATAAATGGTTGTAAGGCTAACTAAAATAATCAAGACTGCTTATTATCTTCCTAATCAATACTTCCATTAACTACATACGTCTCTCAACACTTACAAAAACTTGTATTTAAAAATGAACTATTACAATGACTGAATTACCTAGAGAAGAAGAACCCTTATGTGGATGAAGACGAACATAGAAAAATACTAGAGAGGAAGAAGGATGAAAACAAACATGTGGACAAAGACGGCAACAGAACATTGCAGCTGTTGGAACGAGAGGAGGAAGACAAAGATAAGTTAATCAAACTTTGCTTTGTACTTGGTTTTTCAATTTGCAGAAAACACAAAACGACGTCATTTTTGTAGCTAAAACTATGGAGTATGTCCCTTAGCTACGAAAATTATTTCTTAGCTAATAACTTTTGGTACAAAATTATTTTTGTAGCCAAAAGAAGTAGAAGAGAAGCATAGTGGTAGCCATTTTAAGCCACAAAAATTATTTTATAGCTAAAGACATTTGGCTATGAAAATATATTTATATCGAAAAAATAACAAAGAAAATGAAAACATTTGACTATTAATATATTTTCATAACCTAATGTTTTTAACTCAAATTATAGAGTTTATGTCTTTTAGCTACGAAAATCATTTCGTAGCTAAATATGTTTAGCTACAAAAACATATTCATGGCCAAAATAAGAAGAATGAAAACATTTGGCTATGAATATATTTTTGTAGCCAAATGTTTTTAATGAAAATTATAGAATCTGTGAGTTGACTACAAATATATTTTTTAGCCAAATATTTTTAGCTTAAATTATAGAATTTATATCTTTTAGCCACAAAATTCATTTCATAGCTAAATACATTTGGCTAGAAAAATATTTTTAACTCAAATTATGGAATCTGTGTTTTTTTATCTACAAAAATCATTTCACAAAATCATGCAAAGTTTCACAAAATATCATAACCCTAACCCTAGCATTTTTTGGGCAAAAAATCCTTAATAATTACAAAATACCCAATTATTCAAGTATGAACAAGTGAAACAGATAAGAATACTTACTTGGGTTCCACAAATTTACAAGAAAACCCCAAAAATGTAGGTTAGAGAGTGAGAGTGATGACAGTGGGAGAGTTAAAGAAAAAAGAGTGAATGAGAAAAATGAAAGAGATAGGGCAATTTAAGGGTTGTTGTTGACTTATACAGTTTGCTACACGAAGAAAAATTAAAGAGGTAGGGCAATTTAAGGGGGGTTGTTGACTTACACAATCTGCCTTATTGAGAAAAAAGAGAGAATGAGAAAGCGAAGCGACAACTCTTAAATGGCCCTACCTCTTTTGTTTTTCTCATTCACTCTTTTTTCTCTAACTTAACTCATTGTAGACTTCCATAGTTTGTTACACGAGCATGTATCTAGCCGTGTAAGTCAACATGAGCATGTCTAGTAAGCGTGTAACTCTATACAAACATATATTACATGAAAAGCAATTGAACAAATTAAAAAGATTTTGCACCCAAAGTTATAGAATTTTAACATGCATACCCCAAGCTAATAACTATGCATAATCTCTTTAGGATGCTTATTATACTAACCTAAAATGCTTCAAACCTCAATAAAATCCTATACTAACATCAAAATAAAAACAAAATAACATGGAAATTAAAAATAAAACCTATCCTAATTCTTAGGTTACCTTCCATGTAGTACTTGTTTAACGCCATTAGCTTGAAATACCTTTTATGCTGAAGGCAGCTTATACAAATTAGTTTTTATAGTCTTACCATAAGTTCAATGACCTTTAAATAAGCTATATGTTGTTGCTCATTATTGCAATTTTCCTTTGGTTTACTGAATTGAACTTGCACACGCTCCAGTGATCCATTAAAGGTAGAGTCCTATAAAATATCAAACAATGAATCATTATAAGACTCACTAGATTCAATTACATTTCTAGGTTTAAGAGTAGGATTAAAGACATTAGACATTTTACAAGCAACCTCTACATCCCCCACCATTAATTTTAACTAACCTTCTTTAACATTTATTATTGACTTAGTAGTTAATAAAAAGGGTTGAACAAGGATTAGAGGTACTTCTACGTCTTCCTCTATATCAAGAATCACAAAATTAAATGGCAAGATAAACTTAATAAAAATATCTTCTATAACTCTCTAAAGATATTTTATCAATCTATTTGCTAGTTGCACACTTATCCTAATAGGTTTTAGTTCACCCAATCCTAATTTCTTAAATAATGAATAAGGTTTCATGTTTATTTTGGCACCTAGGTCCACTAAAATTTTTTCTATTTTTAAACTACCAATTTGATAAGGGATAGTAAAACTCCTTAGATTTATAAGATTCTCTAGTAGCTTGCTTTTCAAAACTTCTAAGCACAATCCACTCAGCGCTACAGTTGGGATCTTCTCTAACTTTTCCTTTTTTTATAATTGCTTTTTTAAAAATTTCATATATTGTGGAAAAGCTTCGATAAATTAAACATGTCAAGGAACTTACCAAACTATGCATCCATTCAAAATTTCTTCACTTTAGTAGAATAAGGGATGACAAGTTGATATTTCTCGACTTTTTGAGGTGACCTTTACCTTTAACATTTAATTTCCTCTTTGTATCCTCCTCCACCTTTCCTCTTTCTTCATCTGAATCTCTTTTCCAATCCTAAGGGTGATCGTGATTACACATTCTTTAAGATTTATATCTATAATACTAGGCAAACTCCCTTATGGTCTGTCAAATATTAACTTGGCGATTTGATCGATCTGAACTTCGAAGTTACGTATATAAGCCTCTATTTGTTGATGTCTTACAGCAGAATCTTGAGCAATATTTATCATCATCTCTTCTAGAGTAGGCTTTTTAGCTTCAGGTGTTTATTGTTAAAATCCCAATAGAGGGTTATTCCTTGCTTGCCCCTTATTTTCCCAAGAGAAATTAGGGTGATTCCTCTATCCCAGATTGTAAGTATCGTTATATGGATTTTTTTGGAGTCTAGAAGCATTCCCCCGAATAATCTTATGTTGTGGCTGTACTACTTGACAATTTTGACTTGAATTTTCTAGCCTGCACACCTTACACTATATAACTTGACCTTGTGGACTCATCACCAATCCATAGATTTTTTTTGTTTATTGCTTCAACCTAGTTCGCCAACTACACCACTGTGTCTACTTCGTATACCCCCTATTGGTTTATTAATTCTTACTCATGAGGAGCACCACTGATAATTGTTCATTGACATATCTTCAATAAGGTCGTGGTTTGCTTCTAGTGTTTTATTACTAAGAGTACCCCCATCCATTGCATCTATTGACTACCTTGTGTTTTGATTCAGCCCACTATAAAAGGTTTGTATCTGCATCCAAAGCAGTAGACCATGATGTGGACATTTTCTTAACATCGCCTTACACATCTCCCATATATTATAAAAATTTCTCTACCACTTACTATCGTGTACTAATTGATGATCTTAGCATTAAGTTTGATCATTGCTTCACCTTTTCCCTTAATGAAAATAGGAATATCTTAGTCTTATTACATCATCATTAGCCCCGCTATCTTAAAAGTGTCACAAATCTCTAAAAATTTGAGATATGTGTGTTTGGGTCTTCATATAATAGTCCATCAAATTGGCCAGATTGTTGCACTATCTGAATAATACTTATCTTGATTTCAAAATTACTGGAATTCATTGTCGGTCTAACAATACTGGACTATACTCCTGTCAAGTTTGATCTACCACTGGTTTGTACACGAATGCGTGAGTTATACCGAGTACTCAGTAAATTATAGACCACTTCAAATCTTCGTTTTCGA
>JANSVA010000003.1:17542446-17556726 GCA_025504915.1 Erythroxylum reticulatum
CCTCATCCATACACAAACTCATATTTCATTAACCTCAAAAGGAAAGAGATTTACAAAGTTTTAATGGGCATTTTAAGGTGGTCTACTATAGTTCCTGATTCTTCAGTAGTTGTAAGACATTACAAGTCCTCTATTTGTCGATCTAGCTCAAACTCTCTTAATTTTGTTCTGCAAAGATTTCTACGAGTTATTCTTTTAATTTCCAAACCTTTGTCTACTAAGCTTGCTAGATTACTTTAGGTCATAAACTGACCAAAGGGTTAAGATCTGTGAGAATAAGATAACTAAAAGAGTCAATAAAATAAAATAAAATAAAACTAAGATAAAATAAAGTAAAAATGGCTAGATTAATAAAAACTATACTTTCCTAATATTACTAATCCTTGAAAATGGTGCCAAAAACATGATTGAATTATTTTATGCTTATAAGAATTTATAAATTTTTAAAATCACAAGTGCACGGTGTAGCTGTAGCTGTAGCTAGTACAGATAAGTACCAGTCGATCTCATAAGAATTGTAAGTACTAGTAATGACCTTTTTCTTATTATCTAATCATCAAATCAGATTGTTAATCTAATTAAAAATCAAATTAAACGAACTAAACTAAGATTTAAAACAATAATGAACTCATAACAAGGAAAATACTAAGAAAAGTTGATATCAAATAATAGTACTTAGGTGATAAATCCCATAAGAATCCCTAAATATTAACCCTTTATCATGCAATTAATTTATTAATTATTAGACAATGGAAAACCCTCAGTTCATTAACTGAAATCTTTTTCTAGTTAAAACCCCTAAAATTGCATTATCGATTGGTGAATTTCACTATTAAGTTTGAACATAATCCAAAGGATTTATATCAACTTATCTTTAGGTTTGCATGCAACTCCTTCCAGTTATGGTAGATATGTTCACACAAAATGATTTCTTAATATCAATCATATGAAATCAATCATGGACTAATATTTCAAATATATTAGAACAAGAATATAACATATAGTTGAATCGCAATAAATCAATCAATAAATTGCATTAAATAAAAGATCAGATCATATTCTTATCACAACTTAGGGTTCATCACACCTAGGCAATAAACAACTTATTTTCTAACCATAGAAAACAAACCCATGACAAATATTCAAAAGAATAACTAGAAAACAAAGAAATCATAATTCTAAATCTCCCTTTTGTCTCTAATGAATCTTCTTGCAATTTAGATTGAATGAAGCTCTTTATTAGATCTTGTAACGTTATCTTTGTGTTTTTCTTATCCCTTGCTCAGAATTGTCACCTCTCTATATTTATTATGAATCAAAATTACTCTTAAATTTTTATCCTATTCGTTTTCCTTTGATCATGTCCTTTTGTAGTTAAAATTATGGTTTTTGGGATATACATGGTCAATATACATAGACATGTAGCTAACCATATATCTCCAAAAATACCTAAATTCAAGAACATGAGCACATAAACTTATACGGACAACATATACAACCATGTATATATATCTACACAAGCGTGTAATTTCACATAACCAGAAACAATATTCTTCAAATCTCCACGCATTTACAAAGACTTACATAGTTATTATACATGGTTGTGTAGATCCTCACTTGCCTTAAATCTTCGTTCCATGCCACAATTTTATTTGAATTTTTCTTCTTTTAGTTCATGAAGGCAATTATCACCTATAAATACACTTGAAGTGAATTAAGTACCAAAATTACTATAAAACTATTAAATAATAAGCAAAACACATTAAATATGAGTATATAAATATAGTCAAATAATTATTTATCAACGCCGCCAAAAACTTGATTGACTTATTTTATGCATATAAGAATTTATCAATTTTAACACAGTGTAGTTGTAGTTGACATAAGCAAGTACGGGTCAATTCCACGAATATTGTAAATACTAATAATGTCTCTTTTCCTATTATCTAACAACTGAATACAAATGTGGATTTAATTAAAAATTAAATTAAAAAACTAAACTAATATTTAAAATAATAATAAACTTATAACAAGAAAAATACTAAGAAAATTTGATATCAAATAATAGTACCTAGGTGATGAATCCCCCTAAGAATCCCTAAATATTAACCATTTATCATGTAATTAAATTATTGATTATTGGACCATAGAAATTCCTATCTTATATTAATACCTTTTTCAAGACTATTAAAAACTAACCCTCAGTTGATTAACTGAAATCTCTTTCTAGTTTAAACCCCTAAGATTGAATTATCTATTCATGAATTTCACTATTCGGTTTGACCCGTAATCCAAATGATTTATGTCAACCTATCTCTAGGTTTGCATATAACTCCTTCCAATTATAATAAATCTATTCACACAAAGGAATTTCTTAATCTTAATCATATAAAATCAAATCATGGACTAATATTGCGGATTTATTAGAAGAAGAATATAAAGCAAAATTGAATTGTAATAAATCAATTAATAAAATTGCATTAAATAAAAGATCAATCATATTGTTATTACAACTTAGGGTTCATCACACCTAGGCACTAAACAACTTTCCTAACTATAGAAAACAACACCAAAGACAAATATTTAGAAGAAAAACTGAAAAACAAAGAAATCATAATTTAAATCTCTCTTTTGTCTCTAATGAATCTTCTTGCAATTTGGGTTGAATGTAACTCTCTGTTGGATCTTGTGACGTTATCTTCATATTTTCCTCGTCCCTTGCTCAGAACTATTGCCTCTCTATGTTTCTTACGACTTGAAATTACTTCTAAACTTGCCTCATTTTTATTTTCATTTGATCATGTCCGTTTATAGTAAAAGCTAGGGTTTCTAAGATATACACAGTCAAAATACACAGACTTATAGGTGACCGTATATCTCTAAACATACCTAAATTTGAGATATGGGCAATATACACGATTGTGCATATCTACATGGACATATGACTTCATATGACCAGAAAAAATATTCTTCAAATCTCCACACGTTTACAAAGACTTACACAGTCATTATACATGGTCTTGTAGGTCCTCACTTTCCTTAAATCTTCGTTCCATGTCATGATTTCATCCTAATTCTTTTCCTTTTGTTTATAAAGGCAATTATTATCTATAAATATGCTTGAAGTGAATTAAGTAGCAAAAATAATATAAAACTACTAAATAACAAGAAAAGCGCATTAAATATGGATATATAAATATAGTCAAATAATCATTTATCAATTGCATAGTGTTATTATTTTTCTAATGAGATTGAATCTTGGATAAATTCTTGTTCAAATTTGTACATATGAGTAAACTTTGTTAGCATCACCTAGTGTGTTTTGGAAGTGGCTTAATGCTAGCTTTTTCATGTTTTCTAGACCCTAAGTCATGTTTCACTCTTTCTCCACTATAGAAGATATTTTGCTATGATTCCTCCTAGATAAGATAAATTTGTAAAAGTAGGAAGTGTTTCTACCTTCATCTATTAACCATTATGCTATAAACTTTTGCCTTGGTAGAGAGTTATAAACTTCAAATATATGTGTGGTTTGTTAATGCATTCTTCTATTTGTGGAGGTTCTTAACAATATGTTTAAGGTAAAGCTCATTTTTTATTGTTATGAGTGATGCTTTGGAGTCCTGAATGGCAAGGCTCATGATAACAAAGTTTTTCTTGCTCAAACCCTTGGATATTGAGGGACATGTCATTTGCCATAGGTTCCTCATAACATTTTATGTTTATTAAGAAGTTGTTGAACCTAAAAGAGTGTCTCTCACCTTATGTCTTGTAAGGTTGTAAATTTTAATAAATTTATGATCAGAACAACTACTATTCCCAAATAGGTCTTCACTTAAGGGGAATTCTATCATCTATATGGATTTCTCCATGGTTCTTTCTAGTCTACTTTAGACTAACCACTTCCCACATTGTTTATTGCTCTATGAAAAATAATTTGCAACTTATTTTTCAAAAAAATAATTTCCGACTTGTTTGTGGTTTATGCTCCCTTTTGAGTCCTAGACTAGCAAAATGATATTGAATTCTTCTAATAACATCCAGGGCTTTTGGATGTTATTATGAATAACTATTAGTTATGGATGTGGATTATAGAAGAAATAGGGATGAAATTCAAAGAGATGAATTTTAACTAGTTGATAAAGTTTAGTAGCAGGATATTCAATCTTGTGTTGTTATAGGCAATAATGATCCTACTGTTAATATGATGTTGGTAGTTGGTCATAAGCGCTCCCAATTGTTTCTAAAAAACCACAGTCCTTGCTTAAAAGTATTAACTTTTTATTTAGGAGACCTCTTAAACAAGGTATTATATTGTTAAGGAAATCGTGGACTACATATTACTTCTTGGAGCAATTAAGGCCCCTTATATTCCATGGAATACTAAATTTAAAGAGGGGTTTAGGCTAAAGTAAAGGCCCTTGATTTGTGTTTACTGCTTAATCTCCTCTTTGAACTTAAAGTAGCATATTCATATGCCTTTGAGTTCTTCAGCTATTATTAAGATGGAAGCTTTCTTAGCCCTCATTATGTCGTGGTTTCCTACAATTTAACGAGCATCTCCATTCCTTTGATCCCCTGAGGTTACATTCGTACGAACTTCTTAATCTCTACTCATTTATTCTCTTATCATGCTCGAAGCAGTGTTTGGTAGACCTTTTAAATTTAACTCCTCTGAATTTGTTTGCGTATTTATAAGCACCAATGAAGTAGGGGTTTCACTGCTTCTAGTGTCTATTACTAAGTCATTTGAGAGGACGTTCTTTAGTTCTAATGAGTTCAACTCCACTAATTCATCATAATCTCCTCTCAAAAACTAATTACCCATAGGTATCCATTCCTTAAGTTGTTAGCTTAAGGTTGGTTCCAATGATAGCTTATTAGCACTTCAGCTCAACCAGATTACCCTTTTCATCAAGTTTTACCAAGAGAATGGAGCAAGTTGCTCAACTCCAAATTCTACTTCAATGCGTACGTTAACATAATTGATTCCTCTCACTTCAAAGGTGGCTTCATTCCAACACATAAGTTTACCAAAATAGCTAATCAGGTAACTCAAGCTAAAGAAATTTTGAAAAGTTAATCTAAATGGAATTTTGTTTCAACTTCAACTTTTCCAATTCAATTCCAAGCTTCTAGTTTTCTAAAATTAATAGTTTGTTGTTGATCAAGCATAGAGTAGCTTACATTATTTTCTATAAATTGGCAACTAATTTAATCTAAAGAAACATAGGCCTTATTCATTTATTAAAACCCGTTTGAAGCACAACATTTGAATACTTAGAAGCTACACATGAGATACTTCAATAAATGGAGAGAATGAATTAAGGCCTCTTTAATTATTTACTACAGAAACTAATCGAAAAAGGGTAAGGGTAGAGGCGAAGGAGATTCTGACAGATCATGATAACATCACTCTGATTGTGACTGATTAATCTGAGCCCCACTTGGACTTACGACTTCTTCAGATGTTCTTCAAAACCTCCCTTCTCCAGCACAAGATCGTCTGTTCCTTTTCGGCACAAGATCATTTGTTCCTTTTTCTCTGTTCTACTCTGTGCCATTGCATATCATCTATACATTTAGCAATAAATAAATGAGACAGAGTTAAATCTGTGGATATCGACACAGGGTGGGAATAGGAAAAGAGAAACAGATGATCTCCTCCGACCTAGACAACCCCACATGCACGAAATGGTTGGATCAACGAAGATATGAGATTGGAAAATAAGAATAATTTTGAGTTCCTTATAGACTATCGATGCCTTGCCCAAGAGAAAGTGAGCTATGGATCACTCAGTTGACTGGTTATGACGAGACTTGAGGGCGAATGATGGGGGACAAAAAATCGAGCATATTAGCTACTCAAAATAGAAAGCACTAAAGATGACACAGGCACAAAGTAAACCCACAACAGAACCCAAGAACATTAAGATAACAACCAAAAGAGAAAACAACAATTGAAATAGTTGAATGGAAGCGAAGTCACAACCAAGAGCAGAGAATAATCTTCAACAGCAGCCACAATTTCCGAACTTCCGTGAGAATCTTAAGAGACAAGTGGGAGCATTGCGTTTTAAAATCTTTTATTTTATTACTTATATTCACATTTTTAAGCAAACATGATGTCCTCAACATGTCTAAACTCTTCCTATAACAAAACAGTACAAAAAGGATTGAAAACATCAAGAAGGATGTGTACGATCGTCTCTCGTTTGGTATTGATTAATTAAATGATAAAGTATACACATATTCAATACAGTGCCCTTGTGAATCCATATCTTCATTTCTTGGACAAAAAGCATAGAAGTAGCTCTCCTAGGCGGAAAAATTTCTCCACCAAATCTATCACGGTGCTTAAGACTAGTTCATTAAAGAAGTCTAGGTCCATGATAATAATCTGTCACAGGTGACCATCAGCAAAATTCAATTCCGTACTTATCCACCAACTGTACCACACACTCAATACAAACTACATAGACAACACCATTTATAAAGGTAAAATACAGAAGGAAATCGATGTCTTTCAAGGGACTTGACCTTTCATATCTACTCCAAAGCCTAGCTTATTAACAACCATTCACAACGCATCACTTTAACCACGAGAGAATGACTAACTACTATATCAATACAGAAAGTGAACACCTAATCCTACAACTTTCCGGTTAGTTTGGGGGATGGAAACATGATACAGATAGCTGTAAAGGTTCTTCACATATAGACATCATTCTAATAGCCAAAGTCCATCGGTCCTCACATGTCCATGTCATCAAATATTTCTCCGTCCTCCACACAAGTTGAGAAGTCTGCAAGAAATCCTTCGGTGACCAAGTTACTGCCACAAACAGCGATCATGAACAACACAAGTGATTGAACACTTGAAAGACAACTCAAGTGGAAAAAGAACACAAATCAGGATAAAACATGTTGACTAACCTTAGACAGGAGAGGCGGAAACTCACAACACGTTTTAGTTTCCTATTGTAGAAAAAGAAATTGAAAGACCAGCTGGAAACAATAAGATATACCTAGTCAAAACTCTTTTTGAACTGTTGCAATTTTAACTTCATCTGTTATAGCAACTTGCAGAAATCATGAGTTTAGTCATGATTAACAATTTAGTTATAGTAAAAATATGATAAGACACTTACATTGCCCCTTTCTCCAGAATTGGGTCTGCATCAAAATCTGGATCATAACTATATATCTCACATTCACCCAGCTTCACAACCTGCATCATGAAATATTTATATGATTGCCTCCTATAACATACTTGACTTTAATTCTTTGTGAAAGCTCACCTCATCCAGAGCCTTGCACAATGTTTCCAGCAATGAACCACCCCCGTTTTCCTCAACCCATTCCTGCATAAATGAGAAAGGAACAAAAAGTAAGTTCATAAAGACAATTCTCTTCAACAATGTCAAGGAAAATAAAAACTATGACATCAGATCTGATACACAACAAAAAGGAAAAAGAAAGTATATCAAAATAAAGATGAATACAAAAATAATAAAACTTCACTACAAAAAGCATGAGCTCCATGCTGTGAAAAATGTTGAAAGGTGTGAAGATGTATGGTAACAAATAAAATCAGAAATTAGATAGCCGATGAACGAGGGAGAGAACTTGTCACCACTGAGGGTTTAAGCGTTTACTCCAGCAAGCCGAAGTTAACATGCAATGAAGTCGATTTATTTTGCTCACCGTTTTATCAACACTTACTGTGGTAAGTTGTAGTTAACTCAAAAAGCTGGTGCCAAACTGTGTTCCTTCCTAATCCTTTTTCTTTTTGGATTACAATAACCACAGTTGTTCAATATTAAGTGAAACGAGTGTTCAGATGAAGATGCATGGAATAATAGGCCCCAAATAATCAATAAAGATAATACCTTTGATGCCTCACACATATATGTTTCAAATATCTGCTTAAAGGAATCCCAGCTTTCCTCTGTGAAGAACTGGTGAGCTTTCATAGCACTGAAAAATGAAACATGCAAGGGAGTGTAATGATACAAAGAAATCACCCAGAAAAATTCAATCATGCATCCACAAAATGATCTCCAGATTGAACAACGTCAAATCCTGTTACATGCGTGCATACCACGAGTGGGAAGATTATTTGGGAAATGGAGAGAATTGAACTCTCAGCTCTTAGAGCAACAGTTTTGTGAACTGTCTGTCAAACCTTTTGACAACACTTCCACCAATGCAGTTAAGAGGATTATACATTGGGTTGCCATGTCGCCTAACAAGCTGACATTGACATTACCCTTAATCCCCTATAATGTCAGCAATACATTAGTCTACAAGAAATGAGAACAGGTACAATGATACCTGAAGTCATAATCTGGATACATGTGATAGAGTGTAAGAACCAGGTAAATCAACGTCTTCCGGCTGGAAATAAGCATGAAGAAAAAATGTCAAGGAAATCCAAGAGAACTAGAATTACCTAAACCCTGTTAGGTAACATTCAGCACCTGGAACTGCTTAATAGGTATTCTGCTGGTGGTGAGGAGTCAGTATCTGAAGATTTCCCAAGATAATCAAGCATCTGAAGTAAAAACAGAGTAGCCATCCACACCCCCCACCATCCCCCCAAAAAAGTTATATATATATAATGAGAAAAGGAGAAGGAAAATGAAGGTTAATAGGTAAATAAGAAGACCAATAAAGATGAAAAATCAAATATGTTACAGTATTTACAGCAATAAACTTTGCAGCAGAACTGATTAGTTTATACTTAGTAGCACCAAAAAAGCACCAACAGGGGGAAAAAAACGGCATTATAAACAAATAAGCAGCAACTAAGCTTTTTCCTTTGGAGCAATTTGATATAAACCAAAGAAATAAGTATACCATAATGCATAAAAAGATACAACCAAGACATGAGATCAATAATGGCAAACATTGGTAGTTCAGTTAATAGCCAATTCATTTAGACCACCAAATGCTTTTACGATTTGAACCAAAAAATCACAACATTCCATCTAAAGTCAAACAAAGCAATAAATCCTTAACAAATTGTCTGTTTTTGGAATTACCTCATTCTCCAAACTAAGAGAAAGCTTTTTGTCCGTTCCAGTGTGCTTGCCTAGACATGTACAAAGAACAAGATTTCAGTTCTGACAAACTTAGCAAACTACTCTCGATGTCCAGAAAAATGTGGGCAAAACATAACTTACAAGAGTAAGCTTCAAGACATCCCTTAATTGTACGCTCGCCAATATTCAAATCACTCAAGAAATCATTTAACCTAGAGAAAATTAAAAATGAACATATATACAGAAATCATAAACTTTACCCTTCTAATTTGATTAAGTAAGAAAAGCAGACCTTTTTATAATTAAAGTCCCAATTTGGCAAGCACAATTAAACAATTACCGTTCCAGAGGAGTGTATTCTAAGTACTTCATGATTTACAGCTTTCACAGCAAAATTCTGTTTAGGGGATCTGTAAATTGCAGAGGAATTGAAGTCAACTAATAAATAATTTCACCAACTAAAAGCATAAAAGAAGATCAATTAGCGTACCTTGTACAGGAAATTGATTCCAGCTTTGCGAGAAATTAGCGGCGATGTGGTGGATTATAAGACAGTTAACAGTTACGGCGAAACGGATCCTAAATTCGAATATTCCGAAGTGGAGAAACAATTTCGAAATTTGAAGATTGGGATTGGGGTGAGTTTCACTAATGGATCGCAAAATTTCCCAGGCCCGGCAGGCCTATAATCAAAGCATATATAAACTGTGATGTGGCCTACAAACTACAATGGTTTAAAAAGCTATGGCTTGCTAGCCAAATACTTCTCAATCTTTCCCCACCTCCCTTTATTTCTTTTCTCGAATCCTATATGGATTCAACTTTTATTAAACTCATAGAGATCGAAAGAAACAAATAGATTTTAATTTTTGAGAATATTTTATCCATCACGTTACACATAATATCTCATAAATTAAATTTCAAATTGGCCACTCCTATCTTTTTTCACTTAAATTGAAAATTATAATGTAATTTGAAATTTTAAACATTTTATCCAGATAAATATAATTGTGTTAAAATTAAATTCAAATTATTAATACACTAATCATTTTGAAATTTGGGGCACTACATTATTCAAAATTTGATAATGTTATATAGGATTATAAATATATATTTACAAAATTAGCATCAATTTATAAATATGAAAAACTAGTAGACAATAAATATCTTAACTTCTAGAAAGTAAAATATATTAATAAAATGGTCTTTAGACAACAATACAAGAATCATATGTTTCCACGTGCACTATAAGTATTTAGGCATGCCTAGACAACCATAACTTAAACCAAGAGTAGCCTAAGCCATCTTTAAACTAGTAGAGCTATTATTTGTTAAACAAATTGATTGTGCTCCTGAGAAGAAAGTTATATAGATGAATAAGTTTTAAAACCTAGCAAAAGGCTAAGAATAAGAATAACATTTGATGCATTTAAGTGCAACTACAACTTTTAAATAAACCAATATATTCTTTTTAATCATAAACTATTATATTCTTGCACTATCTTATTTCCTTCCCTTTTATAGTATCTTCAACTCAATCAGTCGCTTCAAGCTTGCTTCTGTCTCATAAGCTTTTGAGAAAAAAACTTATTTGCTTCTGCTTCCCCTTATCCTCTTATGTTCTTAACTTGCTTGTCATGTTTGCTTTGTCTTGGATCTCTAAGGTTGTCAGGTTATGATGCTCCCTAGATACCATCTTCATACTATGCTTATTGTAACTTGGATCAATTTAAAATTGGCTATTATATTTTCCCTTATCTTAGACAATGTGTTTACATAAAATGTCACTTATGCTTGAAGATTTTATTTTTATTTTTTCTCTCCATATGACATATACTCCCAAAATGGTAGATTAAAGAGTAGGTGACTTTATTGGCAACAGTTGGATTTTAGATGCCCATACCATTATATTCTCCCAATCCTCCTCATTACAATAAGAGTTGCAAAGGTTTTGAACTCGTAACCAAAGCTCATTCACGTATATACATTGGAAGAATAAATGGTTCTTAGATTCATTCTCACTATTGTAAAGAATGATGATGGAACTTTAGGTTAGAGAGCCCTTAATTATGTTAAGTGTGTTTAACCTATTTCTTATAGCAATCCACATTATGAAAGCATTCGTTAGAGAATTATGATTAAACCATACTAGGTTGCTCCATTGCATCTTAAGTGAACAGTCTCTAAAAACCTGATAGCAAGTTTTGTTGTTAAACTAATATGAAGTGTGCCTGATTCAGATTACCGTATCTTCCAATTATTATTATGGGTTATAATTAAGAAGATTCTCTTGAATGCAAGTGAAGCCTTTAAGTTTTATATGCCAATCATTTCCCTTTATAAACTTCTTCACTTTGTCCTTGAGATTTAATATATGCCTCATATGAAACACTATAGGAAATACATTAAAAGGGCCCTTTTTACTCCAATTATCAAACCACAACCATCTATTGTCTCATTTCATTATTTTGTATTAGATCTCATATTAGGGTCAATATGCTAACTTAAAACAAGAATCCTTCATAGATTAAGTTATTGAATCCTTCAATTGTTGTCTATAAGCTTATTGTAACTTATTAGAGCCTTGTGTACCACTAATTGTTCTTTTATTGATTTCTTCAGCTCAATAAGCAAGTTTTTCCATTGTATGACCTTGTGTTGAAAGAGCCTATTATTCCTTTTCCTCCATATAGCATAAAATGAAGATAAGAGCATCTCCTTTACCTATTTCTTACTTTAAAGCATCTAACGCATGATTCATGTCCAATCTTTATGTATAAAAGAAATATTGCAAAGCCTTAAATTTTTTTTCCAGAAATAAAAGAATAAATTACATTGAAAGAAAATTTAAAGGATTTACTTTAGCTCATGGTTGCACAAGGTATTAGAATTTGTAATATTGTGATTTCCCCTCAACTTATCAAGTGTGTTGAGTTTATGTATGCAAATAAGTTAAAGGATAAAGGAGCCTTAGGATTAGCTTATTGAAACTATACTAATTTATATTTATTCACCCTTGGAGTTGTGTTCCTCAATAGTTGTTATAAGATTGATTGGTGAAACATCTTGAGGTGTATCTTAGCCAATGAATAGAGTCTTTATACTAAGATTAGTTAGAGAAGAAGGGAAATAACTGTAATCTCCTACCATCCTCTATTAATGAGGTTGTATTGATTGTTATCATAGACATTACTAATGTAATCCATATATGGAATTAAATTCCTTATAGCACTGAGATTACTAATTCTAGAGAGGGGACCCCTATCAATTCATCATTCCAAATATTAGTGATAGATTTGTTTCTAATATTATTATTGATTTCCAGTATGCCTACATCTCTCAGCTTAAGAATGTGCAACATAGTCCAAAAAGTACAACTATTAGGTTTAATACTCCAACAATAGTATAAATTGAGTTCATCTTAGAAAGGACAAACTTTTATTGCACAAATTGTTGATTCTTTTATGAACCTTTTCAATTAAAGATTGAAAATATGCATTAGTTGGTCTTTTATTATGATATGAATGCCTAAATATATGAAGGTACTTAGAGTTCTATTAGGTTTGATAACAAGTTTGATTGATGATTTGCTCCAATGGTTACAAAAAGCTGACTCTTTTCCCTATTTATGTAAAGACCTGAAAGACCTTTAAAGGCATAAAGAGCTGACATTAAGGCAGTACTTAAGATTAAATCTATGCTTGAGAGCAAAAGTAAGTCATCAGAAAAGATAAGCTATGAATTTTAATTTATATATTTTTTGATGATATTCGAAGCTTTGTTCTTATTGAATTACATGATCTATAAGCCTATTGAGAACTTTCATTACTATAGTGAATAAGGAGACAAGGTGTAACGTCTTGTTCTCATATTAACAGTTAGAACCCAAAAATACGATACATGTGAGATCAATAAGAGATTAAGGAAAATGCATCTTCATGCTCATGCATATTGTCAACATACACACATGTGAATTTGAATTTTTACACACATTAAAATGACTGTACATGCTCTCGTTGACATTTTCCGAGTATAATTGAATTATAAATGTGTTATATTGAGAATTATGGATTTTATATGCTAGAAATTGATTTGGAGAGTGTATTTTATTGATTTAGAATTTTAGGTGAAGTTTGTGAATTTTTCGAGAATTCAAAGTTTTTTTTTGGATTAAGAAAAATGTCAAGTCATAGAACAATTGAGGAATAGTAGTACAAATAAAAGTCCAATAGTAGTGGAAATTTTTATAAGTGATGTTCAGATTTAATGACAAGTGTCACTAAAGATTAAGAGAAAATTGGATTAAAAATTGGAGACAAATGGACCAAACAACTAAGTGTTATTTAGCATAAACCATTTGAGCGGAAGGTGTCATGACCCCCACCAAGATTTTAAAACCCACCTAATTTCCCATTCGAATGTTGTCTTTCATTTTCACAAAACACCATTTCATCTTCCTCACTGCTCTCCTTATACGAAACTCTTACCACCCTCCACCAAGTGATTTTTGACCGTAATCTTATACTAGCCACTTCATTACCTTGCTATCCTCCTCTTGTTGATAAAAGACCCAATGTATTCCTCCTTCAAAAATGATGATCGTGTATATGGAGGAGCTAGGGTTTCTTGGTGATTTAAAGAAATTGAAGCTAAACCAAGTAAATATAAGCATGAACTTTTCTTGATTTGCTTAAGGAAGTATGTTTGATGATAGTTAGAGGTTAAATGGACATAAAATGATGATTTATGTATGTTGGAATGTGGGTAAAGAAATGAATACTTTGATTTATTGCTTTTACGTGTATGATGATTAATGATTCATAAATTGGTGTAGAGATGAATTAGAGTTAGAGATGAACATTGTTGAAGTGTGCTGGACATATACAGATGCAGTGTTTCTACTGAACATGCATCTGTATTTTTGCCATATCTTGGACTATAGACATCCAAATGGGATTATTTTAAGTTCATATTAAACTAAAGACATATGTATATATTTTATATGCAGGAATCAAAATTGAATTCTGTCTCTAAGAGTTTCAAAAATTAGCTTGAAGTTGAGTTTGTGGATTCTGTTGTGGTTTGGAATAGTCTGTGGTGTGTTTAGCATAACTTGCATAATATTGAACTAAATTGCATGAAATTGGTTTCGTTTGAAAATTTAGACATAGATAAACAACCTTTTAGAATAGTGTTTTGCCTAAATCTTTCATTTGCCTTGTCAAAATTTCCA
>JANSVA010000003.1:17596357-17610038 GCA_025504915.1 Erythroxylum reticulatum
GTATAATATACTAATATGGACTATTTTGCAATTTTTAAAAATTTTAGGGACTATTTTATAATTTTAAAAAATTCCCCTAAACGGTACCCGATACGGTTCCGTTCCAGAGCTCAATCCGGTACCGAGCCCGATACGGTATTCATAACTTTGGATGGGATGGGATGGGATGGGATGGGATGGGCAAAAAATATATATTAAATCCTTAACCCCATACCTAACTCACCCTCTTAAATAAGTTTAATTTCAATTTCAAATTTGATCTATTATAAGAAAATAAAATTTGAACCCAACTTATAAGTCTATTGACATTGATTTCTATTTTATCATATTAAATTTAAATAAAATACTTAATAATTTGTCAAATGAAAAAAAAAACTCAAACATTATACAAAATGAAAATATAATTTCTTACAAAATCCATAATAAACCAAGTTAAATATCATCTTCCCTTTCTCTATCATTATTACACACACAAAAATATCGTCTTTTTTATGACAAACCATTAAAACAGAATAAGTAATTTAAAAATATACAAAATCATGATCATTTATTTGAAATAAATTACAAGGTACAAGTCTTCTAACTTTCACAAATAATGAGAAATTTTATTGTCTTTGGTTTGAGTGAATTACAAGATGGACTAACCATTTTTCAAGGCAAGCCAAACTAAATGCATCTGTTGAAGGCACCACATGAATAGCCAAAAGATTTCCAATCAATGAACTCAAGGTTGGAAATCTTTTACAAGTCATATTCCAATATTTTAATGTGCACAATTCTTTCAAAAACCTGTCAAGAACTCTTATTTTATGCCATTCTTCATCAATACGTGAATAATCAAACAACTATTTATCCAATTCCACCCACTGAATTAACACATACTTGAAATGTAAAGCAAAATCGATCATAATATAACTAGAATTCCTTCTTGTACATACATCAGTCCTTAGTTTCTTCATTATATTCAACTGAAAACTTTAGAAGCCATCTTAAAGAACTTCTTAAGTTTTGGAGTATAATTATTCAAATGCTTAAATCCATTTCAAATTTTAGCAATAGAATCATCAGTCAAGTTTTCATGGTAAGATTTAGAATGTGGCAAGACCATCTAACGTGAAAAGTTGGCTATTACAAAAAAACAAACCACACATACCTAAGTGAAGCTTCAAAAAGTTGACTATATTGTCATTATAAGAAGCATTGTCTAATGAGATTAATAAAATCCTTTTATTAACCTTCCATTGAGCCAAGCAAAGAACTACGTCATTCGTAAGTGATAATCCATGAAAAGAATGTTTTAATATCTTAAAAAGAAATTTCCTTTTCTGCAACTTCCAGTTGTTATTAATAAAATGAGTAGTAATGTATTCATATCATCCTTTGATACTTTGCTCTTCCAACTATTAGAATTTTATGACTAAGAGATTCAAACTACTCTTTTTGTATTATTTCTCTTTCCTGATTACATAAGACATTATATCATGTCTGCAAGTCACCCTACTAATTGGCTGATATGTTGAGGAAACAGTAAGGCACATCACATATCTAAATGCAAGTAGTTTAATAAATGTGAAAGCAAGCTTACTCGGAACAATCGTCTTATTAAGTACTCTACGCAATTCAAGATGATTGTGTTTTATAGTTTTTCAATTCAATAATACCATCAGAAGCTGATTTAGTTCTAATAGCATATTCTCTTATATCATTTTGTTTTTTCATTGGACATTTTTCTAAATAATGAAGTAAGTGAGAAGTACCACTTATAACTTGGGTAGAAAATTCTTTCCACAATAATTACATTGAGCTTTTGGATTTTCTTCTATTCCTTTTTTATTCATAAATTTCCATGTAGTAGGTAGCAACTTATTTTGTTTCAGGCTGATTAATCTTTTCTTTTTCATGAGAATCATTAGACGTAGACCAATAATTGTCATTATTATTATAATTCCTACGTTAAAAATAATTAATTAATTTTATATAATAAAAATAAACTTCTTATATATGGAATTGTTTAAATAATATACCGTAAAAGAATATGACTTTTGGTTAGTTGTCTTTTTTTAAAAAAAAATTGGAGAAACGAACATTACATTACATATGTTATTTCAACTTCATTTTTATATGATTTTTTCCTCTAATGATTTTCCTTTTGTTTCTAATAAGTTATTTCATGTATAAGTATTTTTCACCTTATAGCATTTCTGTGGGCCAAAATTTGTGTGAAATAATATTCACATTAGAAACAACAACTATCCTTTTTGGTTCAACAAGATTAAATGTTTTTATTAATTAATCATTATCACTTTTGTCATAAATAAACTATTTATTGATAAGCAAATAATTATCTACCTATTCTCCTATGGGGTTTTCATAGATAATGACTAAGAAGATATATTAGTCATAATTGGTCTTTTTTGTATAGGAAAATAAGAAGGAAAAACAATTGACTTCTACTAAGCAATTTATGATTGTTAAACCACCCAAACTGAAAAAATGAATATTTTCCTGCAACTACACATTCCAAACCATATTTTAAACATTTTAAAAAGGGACTATCATCATCTTGTTTAGTTTTTGGTCTAGAATACTAATAATTTTTTAGATTGGTATAAATTATAATTCATAAAAAAATTGTGTAAAGAAAGAATAAAATCTTTTTTTCCTTTGGAAAACTATAAATTAAATTAATTCATTAAAGATAGTAACAATTGTTACAAGCATAAACCATCCCATCAAATGAATGAGTTAACAAAACATCATGAAAGTATTATAATGGATAAAAAATAGGTGTAATTACTAGTCATTAATCCCATGTTGACATAAGACTGAAGCTAATCTGCATTTTGTCTTCAGGAGTGAAAAAGTATGAATTAATTGCCTTAATCATTTCTTTGTGAAGCCTTGAATGTTGTTTCTCAATGTCCTTGAATATTCTCATATTTCTTTCATCCCATACAAATTTTGCTAGATATGATAGAGCAATGAAATGGCAGTATTGTTTTGTTTTATCATGGATGTTTAAAGCTTATCACTAAGCTACAATCTGATCCCATTCATTTGGTGCATCTCTTAACAAGCATCTTTTAGTTATGTCCTTCCACAAAAACTAAGTGACCTGCTATATGAAGAATAAGTGAGTAATACTCTTTTGATCTTTCTTGCATAATACACATCTATTTAAAATAGCCATAAAATTTTTCAATCTATCAATTATAAGCAATCTCTTCTTGATTGCTATCCACATTGTAATTGAAGCTCTAGGCATCATGTACTTGCACTAGAGAAGTTTATGCCATGTTACTAAGTTTTCTAGCTCTTAAAACATCTTTCTATAAGACACATTGGTGAATTTACCAATTAATATCTATTTTTTCCCTTAAGTTCACTACTATCGATCAAATTATACAAACTTGAATCTTGAATCTTGAATCCTTAACAAGATCTCAATTTTATGTACTAGAGCAGAAGCAAAAAATTGATCATCATTAATGATATTTCTATTTGAATTGAGCTTGTCAGTATCCTCAAAACTCTAATAGTTAACCATCTATCATATCAAAAGGATGTATTTAAAACATTTCCCAATAATTTGATCACATATGGCTTGAATTTGCGTCTCAATGTGAAGATTGTGTTTTTCATGTTTGAAGTAGTTTTAGGTATATTAAGCTTCCATAAACTCCTCCCTTTGATGTAATAAGCATTTATCCACTTAATCCATAAGGATTGCTTATCTTCAATGATCATCCACAACTTTTGGGAAGCATAACCAAATTACAGATCCTCAAAGGGAGCACATTCAAACCACCACACCTTTTTATAGAGCATACGTCAGACTATTTGTTGGGAGTGTAATGTTTACTTGTTCTGTTTACAGACCACAAAAACTTTAAGAGAATAACATCAATTGTCTTGATAACATACTTGGGAAAATAAATGTGAGCTACCCAATGTAGATTTAATACATTAACTATAGAAGAAATCAGTTGTGCTCTATCAGTTAGGGATAAAGCCTTCATGCTCCAACCTGATATCTTAGCTTATATCTTATCAATTATCATTGTTTAATCTTCATAAGTGGGCAATTCATGTATACTAAACCTGTAACTTCAAGTATCATTACTTCTTATTTTAACAATATCTTTTTCCAGAGTTCACTTCACGTATAAACATTCTACAAAATATTTTAATTGTAGTCATTAAATCCAATAGAGATATTTTATATGCTCTGGATAGTAATAATGTCATCAACAAATACCAAACTTATTATACCTAAACTTTTACATCTAGAATGATATATGAATTGTTTTGTTCTCTTCATTACCCTCCTGAAAGACCTTCATAATATGAGAGAATAAGTAAGGAGAGGAAGGATCTCCATGCCTTATACGTTTGCTACTTTTAAAACTTTTTAAAGGTTCCCTATTTATAAGCGTATTGAAAGATGGAGTGGTGATGCACTGAGATATCCACTCAATAATTATTTTAGGAAAATCTATTGCTTTCATAATGTTTATTAGGAATTGCCAATCCACAGTGTCATAGGCTTTCCTTAAATCAATCTTCAAGGTGTAATTTCTAACTTGTATTCTTCTATGGTAACCTTTCATAAACTCTTGCATCAAAAAAATGTTATCACTCATTGATCTGCTAGGTATATATGCTTACTGCGTTTCATCCATATCCTTGACCAAAATCCTATTTAATCTATTAGCTATAATTTTGGAGATGATATGTAGATGGAATTGGAATAAGCAATTGGTTTGTAGTTAATGAAATACTTCATTTCTCCCCTTTTTGGAATTAAAGTTATGAAGTTTCTATTAATCTCATTGAAAAATTTCCTACGATTGCAAAGTTCCAAAATAGCTTCATAAACCATAGTTCTACTCAGAGGCTAGGTTTCATCAAAGAAAATCATATTAAAACCATATGGACTAGGGTATTTTATAGATTGATTGACTTTACCACTTCATCAATCTACTTAATAGTGACAAAGTTGGATAATGATTCAACATCTTCAGGAGTTATAGCTTCCAACATGATCTCTTTAAGTAGTTCAATTGTGGAGTGAGCATTAGGTATTGTATTTATGATTGAAGTAAAATAATCGTATGCTTCCTCAAGTAAAGCTTGCTATTAAGATAGGCTTTGATTATCTTTAATCACACTGATAATTCAATTGGAGCACTTCCTTATTAACATAAATCTATGAAAAAAAGTGGAGTTTCTATCACCATTTTTAAGTCATTGCACCCTTAATCTTTAGTTCAATATAGAATGATCATATAACAGGGCTCTTGAAAGGTTCTACAATGCATTCTTCTCATTCTATTGGAGTACACTAGACTTAAGATTTTTGTACAACTCATATTGTATTGTTTTGAGAGCCTCTTTAGTGGTTGTTGACAAATGATGACTGTTTCTAATATTCTCCTTATACAACTACTTTAGAGAAATTATGATAAGTTTCATTTTTGTTGCATAAACAAATTGGTTAGTGCCCTAAACTTAAGTGGAGATAACTTTCTAGATAATTTCATCAAAGCCTATCAGAGAGGTTAAGAAATTATTGAATGTAAAAAGTGTTATGGTATTTATGGCCTATGTTTGAAATTGGGTGATGCACATTAAGTGATCAGAAAGGCTATCTGAAGTGAAAATTGAGATGAGCTAAGTAATTGTTAAAGCCATTCCAAATTTGTCATACATTTGTCTAATTTTTTCTTGACGAAACTACTTCCATATTGATTATTATTCCATGTGAAATATTTCCACTCCAAGGTATATCAGACATCAAGATGTCTATAATACATTTTCTAAACTCAAAGCAAGTTTGTTTACATCCACATACACCCTCAGCTTCTTCATAATTCAAGATAGTATTAAAATCTCCTGTTAATAGTCATGGTTTATGTTGGAGTAGTGCTCTAAAGGTAATCATCTTTAGCACTTTTGTATAAACTTTTTTTTATTAATAAAGCGAAAAGCAATTTTTCATTAATTTGATGTTCATTTATTTATGAATTGATGTTGATGTTAAATCGAATTAATGAAGTCCATAATACAAAACATTGCATGAAGGAAATTAAGATGAGATCATGATAATGTGATTCCTATCATATGCAATTATGTTAGTATCTAAATTATCCCTAGTCATAAGATTAATTAGACAGGACATTATTAATCTGGATAGACTAGCACATATTATACTCATTGATTTGACCAAGCACTAGATCTCACAACTTGTAAGCATGAGATGTTTGGATGCTTATTAAGAGTTGTAAGTACATCGGATGACCTATTATGAGATTATCATATGGAAGATCTATCAAATGTCAATGATTAATCTCATCATAGCAATGGTGCAAATATCCTTAGACTTAAGGTACTCAAGGATATCTT
Source organism: Erythroxylum reticulatum (assembly GCA_025504915.1). Taxonomy (NCBI): domain Eukaryota; kingdom Viridiplantae; phylum Streptophyta; class Magnoliopsida; order Malpighiales; family Erythroxylaceae; genus Erythroxylum; species Erythroxylum reticulatum. Next base: position 17,602,763 of record JANSVA010000003.1, read on the forward strand.
GGATACTGATCCTGTGCTATGATATCATTCCTTGTTGCCTCAAGACAAGGTCGCTCATAGGATGGTGATTGTGTACAACTATTAGTATTCGAAGGTAATTAGGTAGCCAATAAAGGATTCACCACTCCTGATAGAAGGAGATGATACCAACGGTGTCTTATTGCAGTCATTACTCAGGAGTCTCTAGCCAGAGCAGTTATGTGTCATTAAGAGAGTCTTCAATAATGCATAGAGTAATGAGATCCCAGGACAAGAACTAACATCATTTGGACTAGATATGATGTAGTTAGCCTAATGGGAGTTGACATTTAGCCCATACTCCGAACCAAATAGGGTATAGTATGGTGAAATGATGAATTGCATGGTAATTATTTATGAAAAGGTTTGTAAGTTAGATAACTAACTATCGAAGAGTTTGTGTGTTAATCTACTTCTATTTCAATAAATTAGCATCATGAAACTCTTTATGATTTGATTGAATTAAGAGTTAATTCGAGTGATATAAAACCATTTATGATTTGCTCGGATAAAGAGTCAATTCAAGTGCCCAAAATAATCAGGAACCTAAAGATCACATGGATAAAAGATTGGACGAAAAACAAAGTGTGTATGGCTGTTTTTGAGTAGGCTATGATTGTGTCTCGTAGGCTATGATCGTGGCTCGTAGGTCATGATCGTGATTGAAGGCTCGACAGATGTATAAGTGAGTTCTTCACTTATGTACACAAGTCCTAACCAGTCATAAACACACTCAAGTGAGAGAATAAGGTGTCCAGAAGAGTTCTAGAGTTAGAGAGAAGTGTGTTGAGTCTTATTCATGCAATTTATGCAATTGTTGCATGAATCAAAGTGCATGCAACATAGTATTGATCTTTCTCTCCATTAAATCATCTACTTGAAATCTAGTTTAGTGCTTTAACCAACCTTACACATTGTTTCTTCTTCATCATTGTGTGTTCTTGAGTGATCAAGGAAGGGTTTGGTGTTTGCAACAACCTAAACAAGGAGAAGAATCAAGAAAGAAGGAGAATCAAAAGGTACATGTATTGTTATACCATGTTCATATAACCTGTTTATGCATGCATTTGAGATTCTAGCTTTTTGGGATGTCATGGGGTCAGAATTTAGATTCTGACACTTTTGTTACTTTATTGTGCATATGATGCATGAATCCATGTCTCCCTTTATCGTTTCTAAATAATGCATATAACTCTTCTTTGTTGATTCTATAATTGATTCCTCCAAAACACATTTTTATATGCATAAATAAAAGAGATTACACCAATTTTTTGTTAAAGAAATAAAGCTCTTTAGGTAAGAGTTTATTCTTTCTTTTAGTAAGTGCAAAATTCAAGTAACAGTGCTCACCTCTGTGAACTATGATTACATCTATAAATAGCATTCACGATGGGGGTTGCTGGAGTGTTTGCTGAAGGTTTCTATTACTGTTTTCAGAGTTTCTCCTTTCGGATGACTTACAACTAGTAAAACTCTCTCCTACGTCCTCTTCTTTACTTTCTTACTCACATTGCATCCCAATTCTACCTCTTGCCTGTAGTATGCTACATTTACCTCATCTCCTTCAATTCCTCAATATACTACAACTCTTCATCCTACTCCACTCTTCATCCCTATCATTTCAAAAGTTACTTTTGTCTTCACTTGCCATTAACCACCTCAACCAGCTTTGTATCTATCAGACATTTTTTTATTTGATGGATAATATATATGACTTCTCGCCCATTGTACCCTTGAAACAAGCATCAGATGCTCCTCAGGCTCATACATCTTTAAGCTAGAATAAGTGCTTGCAAGCACCTATCTTGAACAATGTGGAAGAGAATACTAGTGGTAAAAGGAAGACACAGGTGGAAGTTATTGGAGTCAATAAACCAGAAGCTAAACTTAATTTTGTTGCACCCATCAAATGTGATGAATGGCTTATTGTCTCACCTCCTATTGAGATTTAAATTTGGTGTACATGAATGGAGTTCCATAGTGATTGGATATTTTCTTGACAAGAGAGTTTATTATTATATCATAAATCTATGGGCATAGACACATTAAAATTAACATCATTTGGTCAACATGTTGGTAAATAATAATGACATTTTCTTCTTTAAATTCTCTTACAAAGAAGCTACTATGAGAGTACTTAAAAAGGAACTATGATATGTGCAGAATAAGCTAATGTTACTTCAGTTTTGGAGACCTAAACTAAAAATTGATGATATCAAGATGGAAAATATACCAATATAATTATATATAATGGAGTACCATTGGAATACTATACCATAAGTTGATTGAGCTATCTTGCTAGCTTCATTAGCAAACTAATTTGCATGGACCAAGCCAATGTAAAGACCTCTAGACTTAATTTTGCCAAATTATGTGTTCTGGTGAATTCTATGATTTATTTACCAGAAACTATTCTAATTATGAGGTTGGACGAAAATCTTAAGATGGTTAAAGATACTCTCATATTAACTTATGTCTGGAATCCTAAGTAACTAAATGTTAAAAGGGAATAAAGAACCACAGATAGACATTTTAGTACTGGATTTACATAGGAGCTTACTAAAATTGAAGAGAAGAAGTAGGAAAGCAATAATGAAACATTTGAAATGAATAATAGTGGCTTAAAAGGTCCACGTCAGATTGATTATAGTGCTAAGGCTAATCTTGGTTTTTAAGGAGAGCATATATTGTTAGAAGAATGTGTAGAGAATGAAAACATTCTTGAAACTCCTTTTTGCCTAAAAGAGTTTGAAGCACTGAATGAGATTACAAACAAGGATCATCAGGTAGCTACATTTGTTGCTATTGAGAAGGAATTTGAATCAGTATTTAGAAGAAGATCTAAAAAGGGGGAGAAGTCTCTAGCTTTAAATGTAAATACATGAATGTCATTACTTGGAATATAAGAGGAGCTAATTCTCCTTTTAAGAAATTTTTGTTCAAGAACCTTATCTTAAAGCATAAATTAGACATATTTTGCATGTTGGAATCAAGAAGAAAGGAGGAAAAGTGTGACATGTCATAGATGTTGTCTTCCAACTGGAGACAAATTACAAATCATCTTCATAATCCTAATGGGAGGATCCTATTATACTTTAATCATCAAACTGTAAATGTAATAACCTTAGAGATGTATGATCAGGGTATACATGTTGATGCATTATTCCTCTAATAATAATATGAATGAAATTTTGTAAGTTGACATAGATTTAGAATATTTATAAATATAAGTTTAGGTTGGATTTTTCTTTAAGATTTTTTATAACCCAAACATAACGTATAAATTTTGTGGGCTTAATTTTTAAATCCAAACCTAATGCTTGAGCTGATTTTTAAATCCCAATTCCTTTAATTTTTGGGCTTAACTCATCGGATATGGTTGATTTGTTATAATTAAAAAATTATTTCCGTATTCATATGGAGGTTCTCATGGATGATGATTGAGAAGACATTTGTTAGTCACTCATTTTTATAATTTAGTGATTGTCATAGATAAAATAAGAAAGAAGCCCAAACAATTAACTTCTACTAAACAATTTCAATTGTTAAATCACCTAAAAAAACAAATCTTTTCTCATAACTACAAGCTCTGTTATAAAGATTTTTAAAATATATCATCATCTCCATATTTAGTTTTTGGTTTATAATACTACCAATCTTTGAAATCAATATACATTATAATTCATAAACAAAACATTTGTATGAAGAAAATAAAAAAGAAAATATATAAAAGTCTTACCTAGAAAGTTTACATCTAGGCTATTCCTCCAATAATAATATCAAGGAAGCTTTATTCAGTCTTAGTTCTGAGAAAGCTCCAAGACCTAATGGCTTCAATGTCTATTTTTTCAAAATTCCTAGAGCTTACTAGAACCCTATGTCACTACAATTATCAAAGATTTCTTCTCTATTGGCTTTATACTCAAGGAGCTAAATAGAACCTTCCTCACTCTAATCCCCAAAGTTCCTAATCCTACCTCGTTCCATGACTTCATATCAATACTCTATCACAACAACACCTACAAATTATCTCCAAGATTGTCACAGATACTTAATCCTATTTTAAATGATCTTACTAATATCTCACATTCTGCTTTTGTTTTAAATAGTAATATTGGTGATAATCTATTAATTTTCCAGTAAATATTCAAGGAGTACCACTCAAAAAATCAATAAAAAGATATGCTTTAAATATCAAATTCTCCAAAACTTCTGACGCTCTCAATTGGAGTTTCCTATGATATACTCTTCAAGCATTTGGCTTCCCCTAACATTCATTAAGTGAATTAATCAGTGCCTTGCTATTGTCTTAGGAGTTTCTTGAATAATTTTTCCAATAACTCTTGTATGCACCTTTTTACACCTCCTACTCAAGAGTTAAATTGGCATATGTTGATCTAGTTTAGGGGTCATGTGCTTAAGTTTTCCATTTTTCTATGGATGGATTTTGAAAACAGGCTATTGAAATTACATAAAATGCCTTGGATGGATTCCCCTAGATAGATCCTATGTGAAGCTATCAATATAGATGACTATAGATCATCTCCTCTTAACCTACCCTTACTTGATCATAATTTGGAGGGAACGATTTCATAGGTGTAAAATACAATACATTCCTACATCTTTAAGTGATGTAAACTAATGGATTGATTTTGTAAAATTCTTAACTGACCTGAAAATTTTGAAAACTATGCTTTTGTGGTGGCATCTATGAACTGTAGGATGAAAGGAATTGCAACATAGGTGTAAAATACAATACATTCCTACATCTTTAAGTGATGTAAACTAATGGATTGATCTTGTAAAATTCTTAACTGGCCTGAAAATTTTGAAAACTATGCTTTTGTGCTGGCATCTATGAATTGTAGGATAAAAGGAATTGCAAAATATTCCTAAGAGCAAAACTAGAAGCGCATCACACATACTGCCTCATATGTAACAATCTAAAGGAATGAGTGATCATTAAGAATTTAAATTCCATATATAGTTTAATATACAGGGAGAACTGGAATCTTTTTATAAGATAGGAGTTATACACTTAAAGACATATTTGAGCTTTCATCTATCCAAAATCATACAAAGGAAAACGTATTACTCAAAAACATGATAGAAGAATACCATTCTCAATTCAAATTGAAGCAAATGAGTACGAAAAAGATCAATAAAGGAATGAACTCCTCTGACCTGTGTTGATACACATACTCCTTTATGCATATAAGGAATCTATATGGCCACATGATAATTCTTCATGGTTGCTTCATGCAAGGTGTAATAAGCATATTAGTATAAGTGGAAAGACAATACCTAAACAAGTAAGGATATGCAATCTGGAACTTAGCTTGTTAAGTATACTTAGAGCCAAAAATCATTCAAATTTACCCTTATTTTATCATAATCTTTAATGTAATTATGTCTATGTTAGTTAAATGTTTCATAAATAATGGCATATCACTCATTATTTATTTATTAGTGTCTCCATAAATCTCATAAGACTATATGTTAATTAAACTTAAGTTATTATTAAACCATTTTTAATTTTTGATTAACCTAATACATCTTAATTAATACTAATTAACTATAATTGATAATATATTATAATAAACCTAATTAACATTGGTAAACATTAATTTAACATTAATTTTAGATAAATTTAATTAAATATAAATAATTCTAATTTAACATTTGCTCTAATTTTACTTAGTTAACCATAATTTTTAAATAACCCTAGCTATTCCCAATTTAATGGATGAACCCTAGTGATTGCTTATTTGAACCCTATTTCTAAAATCTTTATTTGAAATCTTAATAATGCAACCTCTCTCAGGCGATAATGCAACTTCACCTTGATTTTTTCTCATTTTTCTCTCTTTGTTTCCAAATTGGTTTTCTCGATTCTTCTCATATGATTGTTTTAATTTGTTTGTCACCCTAACTCTTTTCTCTTCATCCAGGTTCCTTTTAAGTTTTCAAGCTTTTTTTTAATTGCTCTCATGCTTTGTCTCTTGTTCATCTCAATATTGTTACTAGCCACACTTTTATGTTTCATTTTCTTTTTTTGTCCTATTTTTTAATCCTGTCCTATGTTTCCATATTATTTTCATTTGTTTTAAGTAAAAGAAATTGCATCAAAATAAAATGACCAGAGGTGAGAGTGAGGTCCAACGAAAGGTTATAATAACAACAATAACAACATCCAACGAGAGTTCCACTAAGCGTGACATTTGGAAAGGTCCAATAGTATGTAGTTTTACCCTTTCCAATGGAAGGTACAGACACATTGAGTTTATAGGTGATTTTCTTCGAAAATGATATTTCTATAATCTAGTAAAATAGTTAGAGATTGAAATATCTAGAAGAGCACTTCTAGTTCTAAAAATTCTAGCAATTTAGATTGGAGAAAATTAGGATCATTTAGAAATTATGGTTCATTAGGTTAAACAATGATTATTAAGATTTAAATTAAGTTTATTTAGAGTTAATATTAAACTAGAGTTCATTAACAATAACTATGGTTGATTAGAGTTAATTATAATCAATTATCATTAATAAAAGGTAAAAAAATTAATAATAATTTAAAGTGAATAGGTATGTTGAAAGTTTAAAAAAAAGACATAATTCTATTAAGGATTACATTAATTTAGGCTTAAATTTCAATGTTTTTCAAGTATCAATTTTTTAATATTTCAAAATATTAGGATCTAATTTATATTTTTAGTGCAAATACTAAGATTAAAATATTTTTATTTAATTCAAATAATTTTAAAATACTAAGTTTTAAAAGATATTTGAATTATCTTTTTGTCCAATACTTTTCTTTAGATGATTTTGTTTTACTAACAATTTTACGATCACACTTTTAAAAAAGTTTAAATAAACAGAAATGAAAATGCAGTAATAGATTAGTTATAAAACTCGAAAATTTTGGAGTTAATTTAGCAGTAATTATAATTGAAAAGATAATATGATCTTTGATATGCTCTTAATAAGTTGTCATTTTTAAATGAATAAATAATAAGTTAATGAAAAAGAAGCATCAAAATAAAAATAAGAAAGGAGAAGTTAAATTAAAGCGCAAATGATATGATGCATTGGAGGCGTTAGTTTCAAGTGTTGGACTTATGTAAATTTAGTGCCCTGAAAAGCAAGTGTATTTACATGTAACTTTATCTTCTTTAGTTACAACTTTTGTAATGAAAATATTTATTATTAATAAAACAAAAGAGTTTGGTTTTATTTGTGTGAGCATTATATATCTAGT
>JANSVA010000003.1:17610138-17625728 GCA_025504915.1 Erythroxylum reticulatum
TACTAGTGATAGGCTTGGACAACGTTCAACATCTTTAGGAGTTATGGTTTCTAACATGATCTTCTTAAGTAGTTCAATCATAATTGAATTGAAGCAATTAGAAGCTTCTTCAACTAACTCATACTGTTATGATATGCTTTGATTATCTTTAATCACACTGAAAATTCTATTAGATCATTTCATTGTTAACACAGATCTGTGGTAGAAAGTGGAATTTGATCACCCTCTTTAAGCAACTGCATAATTGATCTTTGCTTCATAATAGAATGATCATATAATAAGGCTCTTGACAAGTTACACACTGGAAACTTATTATACTCAAGATTTTTATACAGTTCTTCTTGTATAATTTTAAATGCCTATTTAACTATTGTTAACAAATGATGAGTGTTTCCAATATTCTCCTTATACAACAACTTTAGGGACATTATGATGAGTTTCATTTTTTTTGTGTAAACAAATTGCTTAGTGACCTAAACTTTAGTGGAGATAGTTTTCTAGATGATTTCATTAAAGCCTGTCAAAGAGGTTAAGAAATTGTTGAATCTGAAAGGTTTTTTACTATTTAAAGCTTGTGTTTGAGTCTGTATGATGCACATTGAGTGATCAAAGAGACTGTTTGTATTGAAAATTACGGATGAGTTAGGGAATTGCCAAATCCATTTTAAATTTTCCATACATCTGTCCAGTTTTTTCCTAATGAAACTACTTCCAATATCAGACACATGAATACCTATAATACATTATTTGAACTGTGAACAAGTTTGTTTAGAAGCATGTACGTTATGAACTTCTTTATAATCCAGGATAGTATTGAAATCTTCAGTCAATAGCCATGGCTTCTAATTACTACAGATACCTCTTTTAAATTGATTCAATAATTAATTATTCTAAAATACACTATTGTTTGCATAAATAATGGAAATTACACTAGCTTTAGTTATGGTGTTGCATGATACATCAATATGTATAGCCTAATCAGACATTCCTAAGATTGTTACATTTACAGTTTGACAATTGAAGTATAGCATGATCCTCCTATTAGGATGATGAGGATGGTTTATGACTTGCCTCCATTTGGAAGATAGCATCTCCAATAGATCACATTTATCCTCTTTTTTTCTTGATTTCAGTAAACAAAACATGTTTGCTGTATGCTCTATGATAAGGTTCTCAAACAAAAATTTCTTGAAAGGAGCATTAGCTGCTCTTATATTTCAAGTGATGACATTCATGTATCATAATTTAAAGCCAGAGGCATCTTCCTTCTGCTAGATCTTCTCTTTGATACAGGTTTAAATTCCTTCTCACTATTAATGGATGTAACTACCTACTCATCTCTATTTGTACTCTTATTCCTTAAATCAACCCCTTTTTAGGAAATGGGGTTTTAAAAACATTTTCATTCTCTATACATTCTTCCAACAAATGCTTGTCACCAGATCCAGGATTAGCCTCAATGTTGTGACATGTGCTTTCCAAGCTACTGACATTTATTTCAACTATTTAAACATTGATTTCCTACTTCTCTTCTTTAATTTCATTAAGCTCCTATGCAAACCCAGCACTAAAATGTTCACCTGTAGATCTTCATTCTTTTTCTAACATTTAGTTGTTTTGGTTTCCAAGCATAGATTACTTTGAGAGTATCTTTAACCATCTCAAGGTTTTCATCTATCCTTACAATTGGGAAACTTTTTGGCGAACAAACCATAAAATTTTCTAGAACATATAACCTGGAAAAATTGATTCTGGATGTCTCTATAGTGGCTTGGTCGATGAAAATTAGTTTGCCAATGAAGATAGCAAGATAGCTTAATCCACTTTTAGTCCAATAATCCAATGGTACACCATATATACACAACCAAATATGTATATTTTCCATCTTAATTTCATCAATTTTCAATCCAGATCTTCAAAGCTATAGCAATATTGGCATGTGTTACACATGCTAAGGTCCCTCTTTAAGTATTCTAATGCCAGCTTCTTTGCAAGAGAATTTAAAGAACTATTTGAACAAATATAAAGTGATGCATTTATATGAAAAAAAGAATTGTCTTTTAACATGTATAAAGTGATCGATATATTTATTTTTCAAAAAAAGGAAAGGTGTAAGGTCTATTTATAGTTAAGAGTAAATTTATTATCAATAAATTGTTTTAAAAATATTTTATTATATATATATATATATATATATGTTTGTAATAAAATGTGAATTAAGTTTAATAAGACTTAAAAACATCTAAAAAGTAAATTAAGCATAATATGACTCTATAAAACCAAATATATAGACCTTATATAATTTGGGACAATTACTTAAGTCCTTAATTTTCACATGATATTTTAAGCATAATATGACTCAATAAAACCAAATATATAGACCCTAAATAATTTGGGATAATTACTAAAGTCCCTAATTTTCACATAATATTTAAACCACTTATTTACATATTTTTTCTTTAAGTTAATAACATCTTTTATCCCTAATTATCTTTTTATATATTTTTTTCTTTTTTCTTTCTTTGTTCCTTCATGTTTATCCTTTTTTTCTTTAGATTTCTTTTTTATTTCTTTCTTTTCATATATTTTGTCTTTTCTTTATTTTACCTTTTCTTTTGTTTCTCTTTTTCTATTTATCTTTCCTTTGTTTCATCTTCTATTTTCTTCTCTCAATTTGTTCCTCTCTTTCACCCTCTCTTTCTGTTACTTTTTCTTTTGTCTCTTTTTATTATTTTTCTTCTCTTTTCTCTCTCTTATTTTTACATACTTTTGTGTTCTAAGTGAGTTACCTAATTTGACTAAGCCAGTTGCTCCTCCTTAGAGGCATATTTTTCTTAGTGGACATCTTTGTTTTAAATAAGTTGTCTCATTTTATAAGGACAATTATATCACTTTGAAGACATAATTGCCTTACCTACTTAGATAAGTTACAACACTCTCGAGCTTAGTTGTTTTAAGCAAGTTTTTTAACTTCACTAAGATCGTTTCCTCACTCTATTATGGTAGATGCCTCATCTCAAATGTACAATTACCTCAGATAACTAGATTTGATGCATCACGTTTGAGTAAATAACTTTTCAACGAGTTCCTGTACCTTTACCTTAAAGGAAAAGTTGTCTCACTTATTTAGATAAGTTGCATAACTTTTGAGCATCTAATATGTAACACCCACATGCCTTCTAGAAGGATATGCAGATGTCTTACCTAAGAAAAAAGTTGAACATATTAAAACAATACAGAGCATTTCTAGAAATTCAAACAACCAATCATTACGTTTCCATACATATTTGACTTTAAATATAATTGAACTAGCACATTGAATTTATCCGAATGCATGCTTCAATTACATCACGATCTCGAATTAAAGTTATTACATCACAAACCCTTAAACAAAACAGTACATATCTTAAGTTCAATACATTTTGTATTACAATATTTACAAACTTTTAACAAAATACATCATGTTCCATATTATTACATACAACTCAAACATAAATTCCCAAAACAAAACACATTCTTCATTGGCCATTATGGTTGTTATTATCCCAATCTTCAAACCCTCTTATTTGAACCTATACGGGGCAAAACCATCGTGTTAAGCATAAAGCTTAGTGGGGAATAAACTAAACAGGATATAAGCTGACAACTGTTTCAAACAGTCATCCAAACCTTCACATATTCAAAATCACATTAGATTATAAGCAGTGTTTACTTGTCCATTTTCAAACTGAACCAAAATATCATGATTCTCTGAACAAAATATAACATATCAGAATAGGTTACACATTTACTTCCGAGCAAAACTCACCAATTTCAAAGTTGAATATTATAATATCATAACAAAACTTGTTTGTAACAAAACATAATTTGCCTATTTTAGAACAAAAAACAGATGTACAGATCAAGGCTTATTTATATCAGAACTGAGCATATAACATAACACAAAACAAGATAGTATGTCAATCCTTTATACATAAGTAGGTAATGGGACTAATACAGGAGATACCGTGACCGGTATCACAGAACAAGAGAGACTTATGTCTCAATAACATGAGACATCGAAGTGTCATAGGAGTAGTTGTAGACCCTTATAGGCATGCCTATTTACCCACAACTAGGACTTAACAGTTTTCAAACAAAATAGGTTCATTTTAGAATTCTCACGTGAGGAACATATTGCAACACATACCATTTTATTCCATTTTGTTCAACTTGAAATATTCATTGACTTCCAAATAAACTAATATGTCATACAATTACCAATATGTGCAATAATGCATCAATAAAGGTATTGAGTGATCACAAATTATGTATATTCACACAAATATAAAGCACTTCCATCACAATCCCAAATATCAAACTCCTCAGAAACTTGATGGTTCGAAACTTAACATAATACCATCACAAAAATTTCCAATTCATAAACATGCATATCCAAATCATAATACATAAGCCTTTGGAACTCATTAATTTATGAACACACCAAGCAAGTCAATATTGTATTCATCATTCTTAAACCATACATTCTTTATATTATCATCTCAATTGATAATGCATAATTAAATTAAGTGTTACTCAATTAAATTGAATACCAATTTAAATTTATAACACACCTTAAACAAGTCCATTTAGGTCCTATTATTCCAAATAAATTAACTTAACCTTATATGATTCATAAATTGCACAAAATCCCTTTTTTTCACCTTCCTAGTCATTTCCCACAATTATGGGATAAGTGACCTGATACCTCCAAACAACTATTTTCATAAGACATGTTTTTGGATCAGTTTTGTATGGCCATTCTGACCTAGAAACTGACGTTTTTAGACAATATTTTCTTCTGAAAATTGTTCCTCTATGTATTAAGTTTCGAAATAAATAAATTTAATGCAATTTGTTTCATTATTCTCAAAGTTCTACCTAAAATACTATAGACTATTCTCAACCATGGACAGCAACCACAACTCAACTTCAAGCCAAATTACAAACTCTCAGTGATAGAAATAAAATTCAATTCCTTCATAAATGTTTTAGATATATGTATGTAGTTTAAGCTAACTTTAAAATCGTCTCATTTGGATACCTATAGGTTAAGATATGGCTAAAATACCGATACCTATTCAGTGGACCCACTCCTTCTAACAAGTATCTAGTATATATCAAGTTTCTAACCTCAATTCTTTCTTAATTTAGTACACATTTTATCCACTTCAAACATCAAACAATAAATGTTCTAACATGATACCACATTTAGTATTCCTTTACTCTAAACTTCAAATTTAACTCTAAGAATCCAACTAAACCAAGCTTTTAAACGACCAACACATACCTAAGTTTAATGTGCAACTTTCAACATTAACTAGATAATAATACATAGGATCATAAAACTTACTTCTTAATGGAATAACTTACAAAGATTCCTAGTGTTAATGATAAAAAATCCAACAGAAGTCTAGAAATTGAGAGAAGATGAGTGGTTTCGGTGGAGAGCAAAACAAGAATGAAGAAAGCTGGAATTACTCCAATGGAAACATGCTTCATCACCAGCTAGGTGTCACTAGCTTAAGATGCCACTTAGCACCAAGGCATAAAGCCCATTTGCCCACCATTTTATCTGCCATTTGTAACACTTTAACTAGGCCACTTGTCCTCATATTATGCTGCTAAATGCCACACATTGACTAATGGAAAATGGCAAAGTATTAGGTGTGCCAAATGTCTCTAATTCCTAGGCTTAGTCATTTTAATTTCCATGTACCAACTTAACTTGTCATTTGATAATTTTCCTAGTCTAAACATACATTTAAATACCTCAATTCTCTAATGGTATCAATTAATTCCAATTTATTAACTATAGTCCACTTGATTAAAAATTCAAGTCATATGTCTTTCATATTCTAATCATAGTAGAATTCTAACTCCTATCACACATATACTTTCATAAACATGTATTATTTCAACTAGGGTATATTTTGAGGCCTTACATAATAATATATAGATGAGAGAGAGAGACAGAGCCGGAGAGATAGAGAAAGCAAAAAAATAAAGGGAGAAAGAAAGGCTAAAAGAGGAAGAGAGAGAAAGAGGGTAAGAAAATTAGAAAGAGAAAGAAAGAAGTAAAAGAGAAGGAAAGAAGTAAAAGAGAGAGATAGAAAGAAGAAATAAAGAAAAGAAAGTGTCTAAAAGTTATATAGAAAATAGAGAGGTAAATAAAAGGATAGAGAGAGAAATAAAAAAAGAGAGTTATTAGTAGTAAAGATAGGGAGAAAAAAGGCTTAAGAAACAGAAAGGAAGGGACTTAATAAAGAGAAAGAGAGCGTGAGAGAAATAAGGAAAGGGGCATTTTAAAAGTTACTATGAAAATATGGAGACAATAAAAAAGGAAAAATAAATAATTATTACTAAATAGATGGTAATAAAAGACGATTTAATCATTAATGCCTATATTCAATCATCATAAGAAAAAAGAATATTGAACCATAATTAAGTTAATCAAAGGATTTTTTATTTATTAAGTGAAAGTTAATGACTTAGAAATGTACTTGATTATAATAAATAGTCCAATTTTATTTAGATTATCAGTTAATAATTTTTTGGAAAATAAAAAGCATTTAATCAAAATTATGAGAAGGAGATACATGGTTTTACTCCAACAATTAAAGAAAATATATGCTCCTCACAGTTAGAGTATCGCGAGCTTTCGAATTAGGGCATTAGATGGTTTCTTCATCTTCAAAAGGTGTTGTTCTCTCCTCCTAGAATTTCGTCAGATGGCAAGGGTGTCTTGGCGGTCTGGAAGTTGTTATAAGGATGGTTTAGCCAATTAGGTATTTTAATTTCTTTGTTGCTTCTTTACAATGTTGTGTGTTTTCTACTTCTCTTTCATACCTATGAATATCTTCCGAACATAGCTTCTATTTAGACATTCAGTGAATGTAGGATTTTTAGGTTGCATGTCTGATTGAGATTGCAAAATACAATGAATTCTCTAATTTCATAGAGGATCTCAGAAGTGAAGGCCTCTTTGGGCATATTAGTTCCTCCAAACCGTCTGAGATTTCTCTGCTTCCACAGTACATATAAACAGAAACCTAAGGATAGAACTCAGATCTGTCTGCTAGTGTTTGGAGGAATTGTAGGGTTTGTGAATTTTTGTATCACCTTTAAGATAGTGTTCCCTGGGTTTAGCCATAAGCACCTATTGGTTATAGACTTCCATATATATCTGCTATAAGGGCATGTGAAGAAGAGATGATATCTTGTTTCCATATGGATCTTGCATAGTGGGAAAGTTCTGTCCATTTGTAGATAATGAATTCTATTAGCAGTGTTAAGCCTATTTAGGACTACTAGCCATAGTATGAAAGAAGTCCTTAGGGTTTGTACCTTGCTTCAAATAATGTTGTGCCATTCCACCTTTTGTTTCCTACTTCTAAGGAGATAGTGTGTTTAAGGATAGGATGGGAATGCTAGTAGAAGGTGTCCTGAGAATTAGGTTAGAGAAGGTATGAAGGTTGAAGATGTCTTAGGTTTTGAGGGAAGTTTCAGTTGCCATCTGCAATCATTTGGTTAAGTTTAAGTTTGAGTGACGCTATTTGTAGACTATTTAGAATATCATAGTGTTGAATGAGAGGTACTCCACTAGTCCAGTTGTCATAACAGACATAAGTTAAGTTTCCATTTCCAATTTTACAAGAAACCCCTTCTCAGATTTTGTCCCTTAATTTCACAATCTAATTGAGAAAATGAGAGTATGAGACTGATTCCTTAATGCTCCATAGACTTCTATCCTTGAGGAAATAAGAGTGTATCCCTTTCACCCAAAGAGAGCTTTTATATATGAGGATCCACTATAGTCTTTTCAAGACTAGGGCTTGATTTGTGGTTTTGATGGGGGTTATGTTTAACCCTCCTTCATCTTTAGGAGAACAGATATGTGCCCATTTCACTTTAGCTAAACCTGTGATCCCATTTGGGTGATTCCATAGGAAGTTACTAAGAATTCTTTCAATGGATTTGATGATACCTTGAGAGAGGAAGAAGTGAGAGCTTCAGTAAATACAGAGGGAGTTTATCACTGATTTGATGAGTTAAACCTTCCCTCCATATGACAATGACTTGTTAACCCACAAACTAATTCTTCTTTTTATTTTCTCTAATACTTGGGTGCATTCCACATATTAGAGTCTGTTAGAAAAGATAGGTAGTCTAAGATACAGAAGAGGTGTCTCTTTAAGAACCATTCCAGTAGATTGAGATATGTAAGGCCCTAAATCAATACCTTTTTTAAAAAGGAGGAAATGACTCTTTGTTGGATTTAATTGTAGTCTAGAGAAGTTTTTGAATTTGATAAGTGCTGTTATATAACTTTGTATGGAGTCCATCAAGGCCCTGTAAAATAAAGGTAGATTATCTGCAAAGCAGAGGTTAGTCAATGTGATTTTCTTGCATTTAGTATGTTATCTAAATTTTGTGTTTTTTTAGGATTTCATGCTTGATAAAGGAGTTAAGAGTCTCCATACAAAGGATGAACATATAGGGGGACAAAAGGTCCCCTTATCTAAGTCCCCTTGCTGCCTTAAAGAGCGTGGTAGGAGTGTCATTGATTAAGATAGACAATGAGGAGGCTGAGATACACTCTTTAATCCATTTTATAAACACCATTAGAAATTCGTGAGCCATCAGTAGAGTCCACAGGAAATCCTAGCTCACACTATCAAAAACTTTATGGAAATCAACCTTGATTGTGCAATTTGGAGAGTAATTTGATATGGAGTAGCCTTTTAGAAGCTTTTGTATAATTAGAATGTTGTCTCCTATATGTCTGTCATGTATAAAAACCCCTTAGTTGTCACTAATTAATAGAGCTAGGTTTTTCTTTTAGTCATAAGGCAAGTATCTTAGATATGATCTTGTAGAGAAAACTAATACATACAATAGGTCTGAATTCTCCCAAATGTATAGGATTGGAGCATTTGAAATCAAACATATAAAGGTTCTGTTAATCTTTTTATGTAGGTACCCTTAGGAAAAGAATTCCTTAACTGCCTCTATAATAAATAGACACATCTCCCTCCAAGCCTTCTGGAAGAAGTATCCATTTAGACCAGTAGGTCTAGGAGCTTTGAAGCCATCCATAGTAAAAACTGTAACTTCTATCTCTGAACTTTCAACTGGTTTTATGAGGAGTTCCAAATCTACTATTGTGATTTGTTTGAGGGATAGGGATCTAAGCTCATCTGACATAGCGTTTGAAGAGTTATGAGTTCCTAGTAGTTCTTTAAAGAACCTTACTACCTCCTTTTGAATATCTTGTTGTGCCTTTAGATTAGCAACCTTTTTGGAAGTTAAAGAAACAAATTTGTTGCTATTTTTTCTTGCATGAATGGAGTTGAAAAAGAATCTAATACAATCATCATAATCTTTTAGCCAATGCACTCTAGCTCTTTGCTACAAGAGAGAGTTATAGTTATGAGTAGCATTCAAGAATTGTGATAACATATTCTTTTCTCTATCAAGTAGAGTTGAATCGGTAGGATGTGCTGCAAGCCTTGCTTGGATATCTTAAAGTTCCATTCTGTAAGAATTTATTGAGGAAGTGGTAGGCCTTTATAAGGAATTTAGGATCTTCATTTGATGTTTGATAACTTTCAGTTTTTGAACACAACAGAACTGCTTAGTTCCTTGATAATTATATATTGCACCTCTTATGCATGCCTCCATAAACCCTAAAGCATGCGTTAAGAAGTTGTTGAATCTGAAGGGATAGTGTTTGCTAACTTTTTGGAATAGGTTATCCATATAAAGGGGGTATGATCCGAGACAAGGGGGTCTTTGAATGTAGTAAGGCTATCTAGGAAGGTTCTAACCCAAATATCATTTACCAGTGCTCTATCCAACTTTTTCCTGATGTGCCAAGCAGAATTTTGCTTATTAGACTAGGTAAAAGTATTACCGCTATCCTTAAGATCTGTCACCCCTAGCTCCTCCACCGTATCTTTCAACTAAACTAAATAATTCTTTAGGAAGCAGTTTCCTTGTCCCTATAAGGGTATAATATGGTGTTAAAATCTTCGCATATTAGCCAAGGACTAGAGACATTATTGCTAAATGAATTCAAGTTGTTCTATAGATCTCTTCTTTGGAATCGGAAGTTACTTCCATAGATGAAAGAGAGTATCTTGATGTGCTTCTGTAAGAAGAATATTTCCAAATGCATGGCTTGTTTATTTGAGTTTAATACATCCACCTTTATTTCATCCTCCCTGTAGCATATTATAATTCTACCTAATGCATGATGTTGATGATTGGTAATCATGTTCTAGTGGGATCCAAAAATGTTGAGTTTTGTTAAAATTCAAGTTAGTCCTTGGTTTCTAGTAATCTGAATATGAGAGGCTTCTCCCTTAAAACAAAGTCCCTTAGAGCTAGTTATTTTCTAGGACCATTTATTCCACGTACATTCCCCACAATTATAGATATAGATTAAAAGGTTTGGCTTTTGTTTCCCTTCCTTTTACCTCGTTTTGACCTCCTTGTCTCCACTGTTTTAAATTCACTATTTTTTGCATTTTGTTTAAGAGCACTAGAACCTTTAAGAGTAACTATGGTTTTAGATTAGATAGGGTTACTGCTACTTACCTCTGAATCTCCTTCATCGCTTTGCGCAATCACTTAGTTTGTGAATGGGAATATTTGATCATTATTTGATTCAGTTTGAATGCCATGTGTTGCACTCATTACTTGTGAATCTTGCTGTTCTCAATTACTTTCTAAATTGTGTTCCTTGTCTTTTTGTATTTAAGGTAGTGGAAGAATTTGCATTGCCTCATTGTTTTGTCTTTCCTCCTTTTTAGGCGGTATAGTATAAGCCTCCTTTTGCAACATAGTGGCCTTGGTTGTCAAGGAAATGGGGTTTTCCAAAGTTCCCACTTCAATTAATTCCATAAGTTCTTGGTAACTTCTTGTTTTAAACACCTTTCTCGTTGCTTTCCAGATTTTATTTTGGATATTTGAAGGTAGTTTCCATTGGTATAAAATTTTATTATATCTTCCCATAGCTTGTCTTCCTCTCCTAACCTCATAATTGAAATTTCTTCAGGGAGTTCCTGGGTAATATTCACACTGATGCAAATTTGAGCATAACCGACTCGCTTCTTCTTTGTTGTGCACTCATCCATGTATAATAGCCTTCCAATATAGCTAGATAGAGCTCCAATCCTTTGGGTTGTCATATATTCAAGAGGGATATTGTGGAAGTTAAGCCAGAGTGGGACACTCTAGACTTTGAGAGTCTTAAGGTTCAAGTTTGGCTACCAAGTTTGTAGGAAGATTGGGTGGCTTTCGATATGCCAAGGTCCTTCCTCTATAATTTTCTAGGTTTTTGCAATGGAGATGAAGGTGAAAATGATCAAGTTCTTTTCAGAGAGAAGTAAATTTATCAATCACCTTGTTTGTCCACTGGGAGACTAAAAGGAAAGGTGTCTTTTTTCCAAAGAAGAAACCAACCATTGTTGATTCGCAAGCTTAGCTCCTTCTTTGAGGACTTTAATGTTTAGGCAAACCATTAGCCTTCCGTCCATATCCTTAGGAGGTAAGTAAGACAGTGTTGAGGGGGATTCTTCTCCTACAACTTACTTCCAAGATTCGGGAATAGTCGTTGGAGATGGATTTGTTTGAGTTGCTGGAATTGTGGATGAAGGTTTGGGTATAGAGGAGACTGGAATTGTGCATAAGGGTTTGGGAATGGAGGAGTTTAGAATTGGAAAATCTGACGTGGAAGGTACTGAAGTGTTGGTCATTATGAAGAAGTTTTATGAAAGAGGTTTGGTTCAGCTTTAGGAAGAAAGGTGTCAGAAAAAGATATGGCTCAATAAGGAAATGGATGTAAGACGAGAAAGGTAACTATTGTGGAGGGTCAGTTTTGGCCTTAGGTTTGTGGTTGAGATTCAAGATTCACCTTGTAGGGGAAGTTATATAAGTAGTGATGATGAGGAGGATTAATGCTCAGGAACAGGAAGGTGAAGGTTGAAGATGAAGAAGGATGATGGCATCAAGTTGGATGTGAGAATTTTCCATTATTTAAATCAAAGAACTAGAACACTGATCTTATATCCTCATACGGAAGTTGGTAGTTCCCCCCGTATATTTGAATGATTAGATTCGAAGGGGCTACGTTCATTTTTTATATTGAACTTTAGCCTAAAATGAAAGTCAAAGCATCTTAAGTTAAGAATAGAATTATACTGTAAACGATTGTGATATGGAACCAATAAACCCATTAAGCTACCAAATTTTTTTACTACTAAAGGTTGATTTAGTGTGTTTTTTAGAAATTGGTTGCATTTGTGAAAGTTATTCATTCAACAACTTATGAGCTACATGTCTACAAACATCTTAAACACTTTTTTGATTAACTTTCAAATAAAGGGAGATGGAGGCACCTCCTCCTTGTAGTCAAGGTAACTGGTGTTTACTTTTCTAACAATACTAAAAATTAACTAGAATTACACCTATCATTTTACAGTTTATTCTAAAAAATATGAGTATAATTCCTACAAGAAATACAAGTACTAATATAAATTATATATATTATTTAATATAACAAATGGATGATTGAATTAAAAGATATGATTAACTAAACTACAACTACTAATGTGAAATAACAAACTAAAGTAGTAAACAAGCATGAGTAATCAATTGATAAACAAAATTCAGATGTAGAATTGCTTATAACCTTTCTATGCTTAAATTTATCTTAATTCAGTTACTAACTCTAATTTCTTCGACTGGTAGAAATTTCAAACTTATAGCCATATTTTTCTTAAGAAATATGTCTCCTATTCCTAAGATGATTGATTGAATATATTTCCAATTCAAACTCCTAGGACTGCATTAACTTATTTTATAAATTCTTTTATTAGATTTGACTTTAACCAAGAACATTTTCGTGGCCTTTTTATTAGTAATCTATGCAACTCTTATTATTCATATCACCATCTATGCATATAATTTGTAAGGAAACTTGAGTTTTTTCATTAAATTAAAGAAGTGATATAAGCATATAGTTTCAAAGTTCAACTTATTGGATCCATCCTAATTTAGTTCATATTAAGATTAAAAAATGATAAAAATAAGAAAGAATACAAGATAAAAAGAAAAAAATTCTCATATATCCTGAAGTCAAAAGAACTAATTCTCATATATCTTGAAATCTTGAAGTATTCAATTGAATCTTAATAGGAATCCCTTTCTATCTATCCAAAGTCAACCCTCTCTTGTCTCAAGATACATCTAATTAAGCATTGTAATGACTACCCTCTTTTCACTTCTCTTCTGTACTAGAGTCCTTAATAATTTGGAAACTCTATGACTGATATGGATCCAAAATGGATTCGAGTTAGACTTATGTTTCTCCCCGTAAAAATCTCTAATTTTGTAAAATTCACTACTAACACGGGTCTAGAAAATAAATCTCTACTGGAATCATGTTCAATTAAAACGTAATTAAATAAGGATCCATATTGAGACTTATAATCTAACTCCTTCCAAAATTTCTTCAACTTTGCTCCAAGTTGCTTGAATTTGTTCCTTCTTTATTAAAGAGATAAAATAAGGCCTAAAAATAAAAATAGAATCCATATTGAGTATAAATCCTATACAAATCATCCAAATATAAGTAATATTCTCCCAAAATTATGCTAAAAATATATTATAATTAACACTTATCAAATTTCCCTATATTTACTTGCCTTTAAATAAATAAATTTCATTGTTGTTAACTTAAATATTTGAAAACTCTAGGAAAGAATTTAATAAATCTATTAAATTATTCAAGACTTTCATTATTTATTTATTTGCAAATTTCATCAATTTATAGACATTTAGCTAATGAATCAAGTCAAAAATCAATTTAATTAAACTATATGATCCTTCAAACCATAATTCAGTCAACAAAATTCAACCTAATTTATAAAGTGAACATTCATGAGAAAGATACTTCAACTTTCAAACATTTTTATAACTAATGTGT
Source organism: Erythroxylum reticulatum (assembly GCA_025504915.1). Lineage (NCBI taxonomy): Eukaryota > Viridiplantae > Streptophyta > Magnoliopsida > Malpighiales > Erythroxylaceae > Erythroxylum > Erythroxylum reticulatum. The sequence goes on from JANSVA010000003.1 coordinate 17,624,171, forward strand.
GTTTGATTGATTATATATTTACTCTTTAATACTTAGTGATTAATCTTATGATATGCTTCAGATACTTATTTTGGTTCATATTTTGTTTAAGGTATAAGTTGGAAGCAGAAGAACCAAAATGGGTTTAAAACACATCTTGGAACCATCCTCTTAATGTTCAAACTTATTTGACTTAGTAGAATAAGGAGATGGATTAAGTTGGAGATGGGACATGAAAATGAAAGCAATGAAGTTCCTACAACGTACACAATCATGCATGGAACTATGTAACTCTCTGAAAGCATGTAGGATCATTTTAGAACTTGCTATAACATATATAGTCGTATGTGTACTTACATGACCATGTAAGTGAGCTACACAACCATGTAGCTCACCAAGGTCATTTTGAAATCGTCATTTTGAGGGAAATTTTACAAACACAGCGATTTGAGTAGGGCCATGGATCACCACGATAGAGGTGTATCAGAGGGAGCCCAAAGGAGAGAGCTAGCTATGCCAACTGGGACCATGACCAGAGATAGGGCCAAAAGGCTTAAAGAGGCCTTATATACATATGTGGGCTAACTTATGGAGAGGATGGGGCTAGCCAAGCCTATTAGAGGAGAGCTAGTTGGATCATAGCCCAGATTGATCCACTTGTCTCAAATCCTTGGACCAGATTCACGTGAGGCTTGAAGACCATTGTGTTGGGTTATTCTTCATCATTTGAAGCCTAAGAGGAGGTACGCTTATGACCAGACTTGGCACCTCAATGAGACCAGACCTTTAGGTGCATGCTTATGATCTATTTTGGATTTATTTATATTTTGGGCTTCCGTGTGTGCATATTATTTGGTATTAGAGCATTGGTATGGAGGAGAATTCTTATTTAACTCCATTAGAATTCAAGAAACCGCATCCCATCACCATCCACTTATCGTCAGTTCCTTAATTCAGGTGTGAATTAACTTTCGGCTTAAGGTTTCAATCTTTCTTCTTGTTTCTTATTTCAGCTAAGGTTTTCAATTATTCTTCTTAGTTCTTTTATTGAAACTTTCGACCTATATTAAAAAAAAGTTCAAAAAAGAATTTGCCTTAAAAAAAGTCCAAAAAAGTATAAAAACACTACAAAAGAATTTTGTTTCAACATACTCGTACTTGCTTATTGGTTCATTTTGAATCATCCATGGTAAATAGTTTAAAATTTTTTCTAAAAATTGATAACTTGTTGCATATTACTAGTTTCGAATTATTAATTGATTGTGATTAGTTGGGGTTGTTTATTCTTACTAGTTGGTTCAAAATTTTCACACTCTTTTGATTCTTTTGATCAATTGAGAATTGGTTTCGAGTGGTGATTTGAATTTTAGAGGGGATTGAGTGGTGAAAGGCAAGAGTGTGTGAGCTTATTTAAGGGTGTCATTGTTGTGACTTAAACATGAGGGGAGTAACATCATTTGAGTAAAACACGTGAGGGAGTGTGTGAGATTATTTATTACTAACCTTGTTTTGCAGGTATATCATTTTATCTACAATGTCAAAGGGAGGTAGTAATGATGACAACCAAAGGGGAGAAGCA
>JANSVA010000003.1:17700930-17719542 GCA_025504915.1 Erythroxylum reticulatum
TACGGATTTCTCTTTTTCCTCAAACATGCATGCATTACGCCATCCACTGAATCAATGAAATTATAATTCACTTCAATTCTATGGATGATATAGTTGGTTCATGCGCTTTAGTTGTTATAACTTTTTAGATTCAAACATGCATTTACCATTAGAAGCTGCACTCTGTTGTTTATTTTTTTCTTGTTCTACTGGTCTTGCTGTTTAATTTTCTTTATTGTTATTTTGTCCACAAAGGGAATGCTTTCTATGTATATGATGGCTATGTTTTTCTGGCTGTATTTCTTGGTTACTACTATGCTACAATATTATAAATTACAGTAAAATTGATGTAAGGGTGATTCACATAGGACCTGGTCTACCTAAAAAGAAGAATAGGGCTACACCAAGTAGCTTATTACCGACAAAATTGTAGTCATGGTACCGTCAACTTCTTGAAAATCGAGCTAATGAGCCATCTGCTCGTACACAGCCACAAGATCAAACACCTACACCTTGTGAGCCTACTCCAACACCAAGAGAAGTCACATCTATGCCTAGTACATAAGTATGAACAAATTTCGAATATGTGATGTAATATTACTTCTCCGTTAACTTCTCAAGAGATGCCTCCAGCTTCTAATTGTCAGACACCTGTAAATCACACTATTCTTCCCACTGTAGGCTCTTCTTCTGCAAGCATTGTAGGTATGATCTTTCACATCACGTTGGTGAAATTTATTAAGTTTAATTATTTTGTTTATCTAACCAATTAAGAGTATGTTATATGCTAATTATAAATTATTCTTTGCTATTTTAGGATCCACGACTGATCCAAAAAAAATCAAGGGGTGTCACAAAAGGATACGGATTGGCAAAGATTAATAAGGCGATAGGTAAGAGATTGGAGACAGAGATCTCCCCTGCTGAAGGACAACCAACCAACTCTATACAGTCTGCCAAATTATTGAGTCAGATTGGTGTGGTATCCTGAACTTCCTTACCTATAAGAACAAATTGGAAAAAAATTACTAATGAGGAGTTGGACATTGCATTTGATAAGTTAGACGTAAGTATTTTAAAATTATCTAATTTGTACATGTTTTCCGTATGCCTAAAGCTTTGACCAATAATTTATAATTTTTTGCAACAAAAGTTGGAAGTCAAGGGAATGAGAGCTGACAACGAAGTACATGCTACTGTGAAGAAGTTTCTTGCTTTAAGGTATAAAGATCAAAGATATAATTTAAAAAAGTATTTTACCAAGCACAAAAATGATGTTAAGTCGTATAATGTCACAGTAGCGAAATTGATGGATTTATGCGAATATTGGGAGCAATCAGCTACAAAGGTTAATTTATTTGATAAAAAAAATTAAATTCACAAATTTTTTGACAACTAATTATATTTTAGTATTTATGAATTATGATTTATTTATGTTATAATAGATTTTGTTACATGTACAATTAGGAAAAAAATTTATAAAGTCAAATTGGCTAGGAGTCAGGTCAAATGTCGACCAAACTCCAGCTCCAAGGCCTTTGTAGCAATACAACATGAGATTGTGAGTTATTATCTTTTTAATTATATTTTACTTTGATTGACATTTCAAAATTTATAATAAATATTACTAGTAATATATTTCTATACAATAGAGTGACAGAGATGGAGAAGAGTGTGACCGGATGAAGCTATGATATCACACTTATTATGATGAAAGCAAAGATCAATGGACAACTGCTGAATGCAAAGAAAAATGGGTGAGTACATAGTTCATTTAAAAATATTTCTTAAATGAGAATGTGTATGTAATTAATTCTTACTTTTTTAGGAATTAATGTGTCATGAATTGACACATTACATAGAACAAGGTCATCCGATGATAGTGGATGAAGTGTGCGACAAAATCTTGGGCATTAGATCAGATTACGTTGTTGGCATGAGAATTAAGCCTCGAGCACACGGGAAGACTTCGGTCAGAAAGAGACTTCGAGACGAATTAGAAGAGTCAAAGAGAGCTAATTATGGGTTACAGTCTCAAGTCGATAAATTGACTAAACAATTTCAAAAAATGCATAATCGATTAACTACCGAAGTCAAACAACAAAAAAAGGTCTTGAAAATTTTATGTGCTACACATAATGTTTGTTTAGATTAGATATGTACTCATATTGAAATATTAAACACTTATGATGAATTTTTTATATTAATTACCATATTATGACATGTTTGGGAATTGCAATTAAAGAATAAATTGTCTACACATATTAAATTCTTGTTATACATTAATAATTATTAAAATTAATGATATACTCAAAAAAATTAAGAATTATTAAATAAATAAATTTCATAAATAATATTAAATAGTTATTAAATAAATAAGATTCAAAAAATTTGTTATTTAAAATTTTGTTAATTATTAAATTAAAAATTAATTAATTTAAATTTATTTTAGAAAAATTGAAACAAAATAAAAGAAAAAAATATTTATTACAATTGAAAATTATTAAATTAAATTTATTTTCAGATTAATGAAAAATTAGAATAATAATTAAAATTGAATAATTATTCAATTATTATTATTTTAGATAAATGAAAACAAAGAAAAATTAATATTAATATTGAATAATTATTAAATATTAATTATTTTCGGATAAATGAAAAACTAATTATAAAATTGAAAATTTATTAAAATAAAATTATTTCAGCAAAATTAAAACAAATAAATTTCTTACAATCTGCGGTGTTTAGAAAACAAGCGTCATTGTACCTATTCTGCGACGTTTTTTAAACATCGCGGATTAGGTTGTTTTCGTGAAGTTTTTTAAAAATGTCGTGGAAACTCTAACAATGTGCGACGTTTTCATAAAATGTCGCCAAATATCCTATCTTTTGGTGATTTTTTCTGAAACATCGCCAAATATTAGGGTTTTTCATAACGTTTTTCATAAAATATCACAGACATCTTTTGCCTACACCACCTTCTGTGACGTTTTTTGTGACATTTTTAAAACCGTTGCAGAAAGTATTCTACGACATTTTTGAAACGTCACAAAAGGGGATTTTTTCTTGTAGTGATTATAAACTCTCATTCCAAACGATAAAATTTATGTTACATTTTATTACATTCCATTAATAAATCTCTAACCAAATATACCCTTAATTATAAAATGTTAGTGGAGCACATCATTTGTTGCAACCTCATGATCATATCACAAATCTAATTGGAGCTGACTTCCAAGGTTACCGGATGTGTCTGGATTGGCCATTTGTGGTTGTGGAGGAACCTGAAACAATGCTTAGGAAAATCCCACTACATATCCGTTTAGGCCATCACTAACCATTCCACTAAAATTTTACAACAAATTTGGTGTAAAAAAGAATATTTCAAGAATCTTTTTACACCAAATTTGGTATTGTTCCAACCACTCTACATCAAATTTTTACACTAAATTATTTTCAAAGAATATAGCATAATAATTTAGTTATTAACTAAATTAATTGATATTTATACAATGATTTATTTTTATTTATTTATAAAAATTAAAATAAAATCATTATTCTTAATTAATTAATATATACCTTATATTAAATTAATATTATTTAACAAATATAATTAATATTATTATAACAACGAATTAATAACATACATAAATATAATATTTTTATTGCACATTTAACCTCTAATCTTCTAAATTACCATATCGTTCCCACAAATGTTCAATCAATACATTACGAAGTTCATAATGAGTTCCTTTATCTTTAATTTGCTTATATCTAGCAAGGAATTCTTAAAATATAATTGTATCGTCTCTATTACTATTAATTTCAGGGCTGGCGTTTCGTTCCAATCTTGTATGGCCGCTTGAGTATTACATTTATCTTCAGTGATCATATCGTGCATTATAATTCATTCTAACATAATATCATGTAATATGGATTTTTTTTCAAAAACGTGTTGGTTCGTTGATAATTACAAATCGTGACTGGAGAACTCCAAATGCACAATCCACATCATTCCTACATGTTTGTTACATCTTCGCGAATAACTTCTTTTTTAGGCCTCGGGGATCATGAATGGTTTGTACCAAGGTAGACCATTTTGGATAAACTATCAGCTAAATAATATCCAGTATTGTACACTTTTCCTCGAATAACATAATGAGCAGAAGGGGCTATACCTTTGGCAAGGTTTATGAACAAGTGAGATGCCTCTAACACATTAATGTCATTATTTGACCCTGGTAAACCAAAATGTGCATGCCATATCCATAAATCATAATCAGCTACAACTTCAAGAATAACAGCTGGGAATCCACTACGTCCACTACATTGTCCTGCCTAAGCTGTTGGACAATTTTGTCATGTCCAATGCATGCAATCTAAGCTCCCTAGCATGAATGAAAAACCACATTCTTCATTGATTTTAAGTAGTCATGCAATGTCATTAGCATCCAGTGCTCTTAGATAAATCTGTCCAAAGACCTCCACAATAGGTCGACAAAACCTTTTTGTACTTTCAATTGCAGTTGATTCTCCAATTTTAATATATTCATCAGTTGAATCAGTTGATACACCATATGCCAACATTCGAAATGATGTTGCTACTTTTTGTAAACTAGATAATCCTACTTTACCACATCAATCTCTCTGTTGCATAAAGTAGTCGTCATGACTTTCAACAGCACCAATAAGTCGTAGGAATAAATTTTGACTCATTTGAAATCTCCTGCAAAAAATTGTTGCATTATATCTTAGATTTTCTGCAAAATAATCATCTCATAGTCTTTAATCTACTGAAGCACGATCACAATAAATTACTCTATGACCAGAGATTAAACCTTTGTGCTTTGGTTGGTTCACTATATTATTCATATAGTAATCCATTGCAAGGTTGTTGGTGTATGTAGATAGTAACGCTTTGTTTTGTGCTAATATTACAGAAGTGAGATCCAATTCATCCTCTGATGATAAGGATGAAGATGAGGATGATATATGAGAAGTACTAGCATTAGTACTCATGGTTGTAGACAAATATGGTGAAGGGTTCAAAGAAGAATCTACTAGTGATTCATTCCCTTATATAGTAAATAATTCAAGACAAGATAAAGAATCTCTGCAAAAAAATCTAACTCTATCACTTCCCAACCATTAGATTATATTGTATTCATCTCAATCATTAATTAGTATTCTTATCCTATCTGCACAATATCCAAGACAAGATAAGGAATCTCTGCAAAAAAATCTAACTCTATCTCTTCCCAACCATTGAAGTAGATTGCATTCATCTCAACCGTTCATTAGTATTCATATTCTATCCACACAATATCCAAGACAAGATAAGGAATCTCTGCAAAAAATCTAACTCTATCTCTTCCCAGCTGTTGGATTAGATTACATTCATCTCAACCGTTAATAAGTATTCTTATCCTATCCACACAATATCCAAGATAAGATAAGGAATCTCTGCAAAAAAATCTAACTCTATCTCCCCAGCCATTGGATTAGATTGCATTCATCTATACCGTTTATTAGTATTCCTATCCTATCTACACAATATCCAAGACAAGATAAGGAATTTCTGGAAAAAAAATCTAACTCTATTTCTTCCCAGTCGTTGGATTAGATTGCATTCATCTCAACCGTTCATTGTTATTCTTATCTTTTCCACAACATCCTTATAAATAGTTTATTTATTCTACTAAACTGAAACACTCGTTTCATATAACACTATTTGAAATCCTAAACTATAACACTCTTTCAAACCTATCCGAAAAATGGCAAGCTCAAATTCTGGTGTAAAGACTTCAAATACCTCTTGAAATGCATCATATTCAGTTGAAGAAGATCGAGTCCTATACCATTTATATCTTAATATTTCATAAGAACCAGCCACTGGTAGGGATCAATCTATGGCTCAGTTTTGGTCTCGTATCACAACCAAGTACCATCAAATTTTGTCGAATCATATCACCACTGTTCGACTTTGAAGATCTTTACAAGCTCAATAGCAAACTATAATGACAACTATTGGAAAATTCAAAGGATGTGTTCGAAAAATTGAAAACTTTAATCCAAATGGTGCTTCTAAACAAGATATTGTAAGTGCTTTATTTATTTGTTTTTTTCTTTGTATGAATTGAAATACATTTGGTTTATAACTTAAAATCTAACTTAAGTTACATTGTTGTCTTACAGTTCGAGAAAGCAAAGGATTTACTTATTCAAGATCCAAAATTTCAAAAAGGTTTCAAATTGATCATGTATGGCCAATCCTAAAAAATATGGAGAAATATGTTGATACTAGCAAAGAGAAAGCGTCGGGTCATCGAAAACGATCTAAATGTAATGAAATGTCACCATCCGAATCCCAAAAATCAAATAAGCCAATAGGATCATCATTATTTTATATTAATTTAAATAATAATTTTGAAGTTTAATATCCATTTATTGAAAGAAATGATGAAGCCGATCGTCCTATTAGGAGGAAGAAATAAAAAATAAAAAAGGAATAAAATGAAGAAATGAAAAAACTTTTTATGTCCATAAATAAAGAAATAAAAGGAATGTTTCATGAAAGTCAATATTTTCTCGAAAAAAATTATGAACTTTAGTTGTTATGAGCTAAAAATGAGGCAAAAAAAATAGAGCTATGACAAAGACGGGAAGATAATAAAATTTTATGCAAAGATCTGGATTCCATCAAAGATCTAGTGATGGGTTAGACTTTCAGAAATGAACAAATAAAAATTTATGCAAAAAAAGCTCAAGAAAGAGAACCTCAAGGAGGAGTTGGGTCATCTAACGGCTTTAGCCAATATTTTAATTGTGGAAGAAATGAGGATGACCTTCTAAACTATTAATTATTTATGTTAAATTAATATTCTCAAATGCTTTAGTTTTACTTTTAATTTGATTGTTGTAATTTTTGTTTGATTGTAATCTCAAGTCTGATTGTAATTGTAATTTGTTTTAGTCTGGTTGTAATTTCAAATATTTTTATTGAGTTTTAATTTTTTAAATCAATGTTGTAGTTTAAATTTATGTATCTTTTATTTCAAATTTACTTTTTATTTTTAACATATTTTATTAATAAATTTATAACACTTATAAATAAGAATTATAAATAAATATTAAAATAAAGTCATGTTAGATGTCTTTATCCATGATCGATGAGAGTGGAATGCCAGGTCAATGAGCTCCATCCAGGAAATTCTCGTGCACAAGAGAACAAGATAATCCAGCCATAATAAAACTCTGGATAGTCTTGGCAATTTCTGTGTGTTTCTATTTGCATGCTATAGTTTGTCAACCGTCTAATTTTTGTTTCAAGAGATTCTAACACGGGCTGGCCGCGGGAATTGTTCTACACGTGCCGGGAACTTGCTAGGTGGATTCCTTACGTACGTCGCTACGTGCATTTAAGAGGAATGTTTCTCTAAAACTACATTAAACGTATGTGCCTCTTCTCTTCAGACTATAAGTTTAATCTCTATCCCCATGCAAATTGATGACGCACACCTAAAGAATAGAGAAAATAGATTATATATGCACACCTAAATGTTTAAATTTTCAATTCTATATGACGCAATCATAAGTTGACAAGCCAAGGTAACTTTTTCCCTTCTTTACAAGAATATGTGAAAGCAATTTCCTGCTTATACTCGACTAGCCGACTTCTTGGTCTATAAAACTGCGGCGCATATGGCAGCAAACTCACATACTTCTTCCCTTCTAGCAACTATTCTCTAACATCTAATCGTTCCCTCTTCTGTATTCATCACAAACATGAAAACCCTCTTTCATGCCATGATTCTAATATTCTTGATTCTCACCGCACCTTCACCCACCAGGGTTTTGGGTCGTCCCTATAAGCCAGCTGGTTCAGGAACTGCGAGCATCAAGGCTGTGAAGAAAATGCAGGTAGTTCAGAAAAAATCATCAGATACAAAGCCTGTCGCTAATCCCACCACATATATACCTGTGCCACATGGTCAGAATCCGTAGAACAAACATATTCTATGTTTCTTCGATACCGACTCTTAAATTGGTATGCAACACTATATCGTGCATATGTGATGGTATTTGCAGATCCTTACTCCAACCCCCTCAATACATGTGCTGCTCTCCACTTGTAAGCTTTCAACAAGCATCTCGTATACATATAATTGCGATGGCATTAGTACTTTCTTGTTATTCCATTGTTCATGTTATTGCATGCCTTTAGTACTTCATTTCTATTCTTTCTTCTTCTTTCTTCTTAGAAGACATTGATTCCACACAAAAAAGTAATTCACTAAAATAAGTGAATATACTAATTAAAATCAAGCAATCTTTTAAAAAAATGTCATGTAATCACTTCCATATTTGTGAATTCATTATTTTTGCAAACTAATTCCTTTTTCATAAAAGATATTTATTTTTGTAATTCAAAATTTCTTATTAAATGTGTGACTAATAGATTTATTTAAATTTTCATATAAAATATAAGAATGATTAAGTAATTATACATAAATATAAATTTTATTTGTTAAAAGATAAATAAAAATAAGTAGATATTTAGCTATTTTTATTTATATAATTTATATTTTTAATCTTATAAAATATTTGTTATTTATGTTTAAGATTGATTGTGATAAGATTTGCACATAGCTGTCGTACCCAACAATTGTAAAGGACATTCTTTCTCAATATTTGCGAATGAGTCGGCGCTTTTCTTTTTTTGTGTAAAGGCATGACTGTACGTTGCGCTAAATCACTGCTGAATGCAGCCTTTTACGGTGTTGTTATTAATGATTGCTAATTTATATTCTAACATTCTTAAAATAATATTTATTATAAATTAAATATATGCAAAAATACTAAAAATAACTGTATAAATTTATAAACATCATTTTGTAATTTTTAATTCATAAAAAGGATCACACTTGAGATCAAGCCGAACTATCTCAGACTCTGTTGGGTTCGATTTGGGGAGCCTATCTCAAGATTTCTTGGATCTCAAGTTAGACCCAAACCCTAGTAGCAAAAGGTAAGGCTGGGCTTAAACTCAAGGCAAATTTGATTTATTATCATCCCTGTTTATAATATATAGAAAAGAAATTCAACGTATTTTTTAATTAAATTTTATTTTTAAATTTTGAGTACTACAGTACCTCTTTAGGGTTCCTGTGGTAACCAAATTTTAACTTAGATGCTATTATTGTAAAGTAGCTAAAGAAGAGGTGAAATGATGAAAAAGGGTCAAATTTCCCCAAGCTCTACTCCAGTGTGTCTAACATCAAGCTCCAAGAGATTATCCAACTTGCATAATTCTTATTAATGCCAAAGAGAGAGATTGATCAATCCTAAAGCAAATTGGATTTGCTTTGCTCATAAATTTCATTTTATTTCTTTTTTATCCCTTACTAGTGCACCTCTTACCAAAGATTATAAAAGTCACGAAAAGTGGATTCTTTATTGATCTTTTACCAATCCAGACTAAGAGAAAAAAAAGGAAAAACGAAGTCTCTGAATAATGATCAGGAATCTTGGTTTAACTTGGAGTATGTAGGGATATTGATTATGCAGAGTTTCAACGTTAATGGTGTTGAATTGATGATAAACTAATTACTGGCCCACCTTCGGTCACCCATATGATATTCCACTTTGCAGAAATGGGTTGCCTAATCATTTATCTAATTACAACAATTTGAGATTTACTTTTTGAACGAATCATAGGATTGAGTTGTAGTGACTTGTAATGGAAAAAAATTCCCGAAAATACATTTTAACTTTGTTTGATGAACATGCTTACAGGTTGATTAGCAAATAATATAAAGCGATTTAATCTCCTTTGACTTGTAACTTGAGAAAAAAGAGAATTTGACGGCAACAATTACCAGGAAAATTCGTCATCAAAGTCCATGAGGGCTGTGCCCAATGTAATAACAAAATAGCCTAATGACTCATATACACCCATAAAGGGTATTAGAGTCAATGTTCTCGAAATAACTACCAAAGGTAGTTATATGAAGACCATATGCACAAAACATTATATACATACATCTGTGTATGTTAACTTCTTCTATGAAATATACACAAGAAAAGAAACGAAGAACTCTGCAGTAAATTAGTAACAAAAAGTTCTTTAACTGGTGGAATCACAACAAGAATTCAAGTAGGTGATTCTTTGTTTTTATATGCATATGAAATGATCCTGTTTAACATAATCTATGTGATGATGTTCTATAGTATATATTTACTAACATTGGTATCAGAGTAGGTTAAAATATATTTTTTGTATGTATATGCATACGTAGCATTTTTGGATTTCTACATAATGATATGAATTTGTCATCACATTTTACACTGGTATTAAAACAAGAATCGAAAGATAGCAGTAACGAAAGCGAGAGCGAGAGAGAGAGAAACAACATAACTGAACTGTAGAACTGGAAAGAAGAGGAGGAAGAAGACATCTCTTCTTCTTGAAAATAAACAAGACACGTGGATGTTTTTGTTATGGTCTTTGGAGATATATGTTATAATAACAATAAATGGGTCATGTTTATGGGATGCCTTATGGGCTATGACTTAGACCCATAATAAATATGACTTTCTTTCATTAGGATTAAAGGCTTAGGTCTTAATAACCAATTAGAAATAAGTTTTCTAATATGCCCAAACTAATTAAGTTAATTAAAATAGTTTCTAATTAATATAAAATATTAGAAATTATTTTTCTTTATAAAGCAAACTAATTTGTCTAGTTAAAATTAGAAAGGGGTTTCATTAAAAATTAGTTTCGAAGATAAATTAATTAGTTCAATTATAATTTAAATTAGAAATAAGTTTCTAATTCTATTTGAATTATTCATATTTGAATATTAGAAATAAGTTTCTAATAGATTATTTATTAATAGCATAATTTGAATAGTTCAATAAATTGCTAATAGAATTAAATTATCTTCATAATATGAGCATGAGTTCACTATGTGTTAAACAAAATAATTTGTTTGTTTTGTGCACTCTTCTGATTCTTGAAAATTTGTTTTTCAGGAATATGCCTATTATTAAGTAGGCACCTAAGCTTATTCGATGTGAAGCACAGAAGAGACGTATTGGCAGTATGTATGTAAAATTAGTTAACATGCATTTAATGCCTGGAGATGGTCTAACACAACATGTTATTTCAGTTAATACCATGATGCAAGAATTATTCTTTGGAGGTTGTCGAGCTTATACAAATGTTGAAGTAAAGTATATGACTTTGTTTGCAACATTACCTCAACCTCAGGGCGAACAGTTACAAATGCTTTGGAATAATATGGCTAATGAGAAAACTTACAATTTGTTAGTGATGACATTTATTAAAGAGATGCATAGAAGGGAGTTAATTAGGACTTTGTATCCAATAGGCCTTCCAATGGAAATAGTAAGAGCTACTGTACATTGAGGTTCATGAACTCATTTTCGCATAGAATTCGTTAACTATAAACTGTTCGTAGGTTGTAGTATAATTAATACAATATGTTGTTTTATAAAAACAAAGTCTTGATATTTATGTAATATGTTTACATGAATTTTTATATAGGAATTCATCTAGAGTAAAAGTAATTAGGATTCAATTGTTGTATGAATGATGATTGAACACATTTGTGGACTTTTAATTTCATAACCAATTGTGATCGAATTATTTACACTATGAATGATTAATGTGACACTAACATGAATATATATTTCTTTCTTATTATAGAAACTTAGTGTTTCAACATGGCTACTGCTTTAAAGAATATTGTTTCTGAACTCAATAGGGGTGAGAAACTCAATGTTGACAATTATGAAATCTGGAATATGAAAATCTAATATGTACTGGAGGAGTAAGAGGCTCTTAAACCATTAAACCTAACTATGGAAGTTTCTGAGGAGGGCAATATGACACAGCATAAGAGGGACCATGAAGCATATGAATTATGGAAAAAGAAGAACTTTTTAACACTCATCATATTGCTGAGTAGCATGGATAATGATATCATGTGTGAGTTCCATAAATTCGAAACTGTAAAGGACAAGTGGTCCACATTGGTTGCTCATTTTGGAGGTGCTTTAGTGAACAAAGTTAGGTCACTTACAATTAAGTTTGATACTTATAAGAAGCGCCCAGATGATACAATGTAAAAGCATTCGATGAAGATGTCCAACATGATAAGTGAGTTATGTGATGTTGGTCATGAGCTTTTTGATTAATAACAAGTGCAAGTGGTGATTTGTTCACTACCTTAGAGTTGGAAGCATATGAAGATGCACCTAAATCATAATGAAAACATCAAGAAAATGGAAGATGCTACTAGGCATCTCATTTTGGAGGAAGAGCTTTTTGAAGCCTCAAAGATATCTTCTGAGGCATATGTAGTTTGTTCTAGCTCGCATGGAGCTATGAACAAGAAACGCAAGAATCGTGGTGGATATAAGTGGAAGAAGAATAAGAAATTCAACCACTCTCCTCAAGAATCCAAGAAGGCAAAATGGAACCAATGTGGAAGGAAAATATCCCTTCAAAAAGAAGAATATGAAACATGTGAAGTGTTATAATTGTGGTATTAAGGGTCACTTTGCTCGAGAGTACCGAGCCCAAGAAGGTATAGCTTTATAGTATAAACATTTATTCTGTGAATGTTTCCTGTTCTGTTTTTCTAACTGATCACATCCTTTGTGGATTGCAGACTAAGAAGCAACCAACCATGTAGCGAAAGACACAGATGCCTTCGTTGAGTTTTGTAAACTCTCACATGGTAGTCGATGGCTTTATGTAGGTGATAATTCTAGAGTTGTTGTACAAGGAATTGGCACATATAAATTGGACATGCGTGGAGGACAACCCCTCATCCTATATGAAGTATTATTTGCTCCACAGATTCGTAGGAATCTTTTATCTATGTTGATGTTGGTTAGACTTGGTTTCGATATAAATTTCCACAGTGGTGGAATGGATTTGTATCTTGGATCTATTTATTATGGTTATAGTTTTTTATGTGATGACTTTATTGTAATGGATATGATAAAGGAAAATAATAATATTAGGTATTCATTATTTACATCTGTTAATTCCAATAATGATGTAACTTTGTGGCATGCTAGACTATTTGATATTGATCAAAATCAAATTACTCAATTAGCTAAAGAAGGGCTTTTAGGTAACCTAAGACAAGTAGATCTACCTACATGTGAGCATTGTTTATCTGATAAAATGGAAAGAAAGCCATTTGGAAAGAGAACACGAGCTTTATATCCATTGCAATTAATTCATTTTGACATCTGTGGTCCAATGGATGTAAGGGCTAGACATGGGGTAATTTATTTCACCACCTTCATAGATGACTATACTTGATATAGTCATGTTTATTTGATTTCACATAAATCGGAAGCATTCGATTGTTTCGTAAAATACGTGAACTTGGTTGAGAATCAATTAAATAAGAAAATAAAAGCATTACGAACTGACCGTGGACAAGAATACTTGTAAGAAAAGTTCAAGGCTTTATGTGATGAGAAAGGAATAGAAAGGCAATTAACAATTCCTAGAACCCCACAACAAGATGGCGTCGCTGAAAGACGAAATAGGACACTGTTAGAAATGATTAGGTCTATAATGACCTAAGCAAATTTACCAATCACTTTTTGGGGTGATACATTGCTAGTAGCCACCTATGTACTTAATCGTGTGCCCACAAAATCAATTATGAGCACACCATATAAGTTGTGACTAGTAGGAGACCTGATGTGTCAAGTATTAGACCTTGGGAGTGTGCAACTTATGTTCATGATCGCTCTCACAAACATGAGAAATTAGACCCAAGAGGGAGAAAAAGTATTTTTATTAGATACTTAGAATATTTAAAAGGATACGTGTTCATTGGTGAACAAGATAATGGAGGTGTAACTAAATCTGAATCACGAGATGTAACATTCTTAGAGAATGATTTTCCCAAGCAAAGCGAAATAGGTAAAGACCTATTGTTATATAAGTAGCTTGATCAAAATGATTCTATTATGAAGAATCAAGATGAGGAACTTCAACCAAGTGGGAGCAATTCCACAGAAAGGTTCTCTATGATGACTGATCCGAGTGGGAGCAATTAGATCAATCATGAATTTGTTTATGATGAACCTCGTTTAAGATGAAGTAAGCGAGGAATAATTCCCCGACGTCATTTTGAGATTGAGGGAGAAATTAATATGATTGTTCCGCAAGAGGAAGAAGAGCCAAGGAATGTAAATGAGGCTCTTACTAGCCCTATTAAAGAAGAATGGATGAAAGAAAAGAAAGAAGAAATGACTTCTTTAAGCTCCAATCAAGTACGGGACTTGGTTGACCTCCCCGAAGGGTGTAAAGCAATTGGGAATAAGTGGATGGGTTCTCAAAATAAAGTGAAAAGCTGATGACAGTATTGAAAGATATAAGGCATGCCTTGTAGCAAAAGGATATACACAATATGAGAGAATTGATTACGAGGAAACTTTTTCACTTATTATGAAGTTTGCTTCAATCCGTCTTATTTTGGCTATAGTAGCTAGTATAGATCTTGAATTACATCAAATGGATGTAAAAAATGCTTTTCTCAATGGAGAATTAGATGAAAAAAATCTATATGGAACAACTTGAAGGTTTCATCCACGTAGGTCAAGAAAATAAAGTATGTCGGTTATTAAAATCAATTTATCTCCTGAAGTAGTCTTCAAGACAATGGTGTATTTGTTTTCATAACTTAATCATTTTGTATGATTTTCAAATGATCGATGAAGACCATTGTGTGTATGTGAGGAGATCCAAAGATAAATTCGCGATTTTATCTTTATACGTGGATGATATATTGATTGCTTGTAATGACTGTGTGTTTCTTATGAAAATCAATGATTGGTTATCATATGAATTTGAAATGAAAGACATGGGTGAAGTGACATACATTCTTGGAGTCAAGATTTCAAGAGATCATTTGAAGAGATTGTTATCGATTTCATAAGCAATGTACATTCAAAGAATTCTTGAATGATTTCGTATGCAAGATTCCAAACTAATTGATAATCCTATTGCTAAAAATGAAGGCCTTAGTAAGAGAAATTGCCTTTCAATGCCACAAGAACGGGAACAAATGAAGAATGTTCCCTACTCTAGTACAGTTGGAATTCTTATGTATGCAATGATGTGTACAAGACCAGATATTTGTTACGCTGTTGGGATGGTGAGCAGATATCAATCAAATCAAGGCCAAGCAGATTGGAAAGCAGTAAAGAGAATATTGAGGTATCTTAAGGGAATTGTGGACTATGCATTATGTTATCAAGGCAATGATTTATGTATAGAAGGGTATACAGATGTAGACTGGGGAAGAGATTTAGATGAAAGGAAATCTAGCTCAAGGTATGTATTCATACTAAACTATGGAGAAATATTATGGAAAAGTAAGAAACAATCTTGCGTTGCATTATCCACAATGAAAGCTGCATTTATAGCATTCTCAACTGTAGTATAAGAGGTGGTGTGACTTCATCGATTCTTAGTGCATTTGGGAGTCATTAAAAGCGAAATTAATCCAGTGACTATCGACTGTGATAGTCAAGCTGCAATCGCTTATACTAAAGACCCTAAATTTCATTATAAGACAAAGCATATAAATACCAAGTATAATTATGTGAAAGATATAGTACCATGAGGAGAAGTGAACATGAAATATACATCTACATGAGATATGATAGCAAACATAATGACAAAGCCAATTTCTAGATATGTATACATTAGGCATGTAAAGTCACTGGGACTACGTAGATGTTGAAATGTACTGATAAACATTTCTTTTTGTATGTTCACTTACTATAATATCATATTCTGGATATAATATATGATGAAGATTATACATTGTGTATCATTTGATTGATCAATATATGTGTCTTTGCATATATATCTTTCAGGATGAATCACAAGTATATGAGACAGATTACAGATTGGCCCTCTCACACGGGAAATCACCTCTAATGTTTATGCTCGCTAGAGATGACGCATGTTTAAAGTTTATTATCTAAGTGATAATTGAGAGCGAGAAACTTAAACCATAAATGCCGTAAGAAAATTGGTTCAACGTGATTTGTTAATCACTATATCTGTCTTACATTGCCAGATGTGAGTTCTAAATAGGTTTTGAGTAGAAAAGTGAACTCAAGTTAAACATTGAGCATGTTTAAACTATCATCTGTATGGTATTTCTTGAATGACAAATGATCAAGTTAAATGAAGTGGGTAAATATCGTAGCACATGACTCGTACCATATGTGCACAATTGACCAAAGAAAGGGATTAATGTAAGTCACCAGATCTCATCTTATGTTGCGTGAGACCCTTGAGGTTGAGAAGAACCTCATCATATACCCTTATGACTCTTGTTTCATCCTTGAGAATTGAATTTAAAGTTTGCCACTTTAGGTTATTGCCAAAAGATCATGCAAAATGCGATCCTATGGAATAATTCTAGGAAAGCAAATTTAATTTAATTCAAAAGAGAATTGAGAACAGAGGAAGGTCATTTATTTTAGATCATTGACTCGCATAAAAAGTATTCATAAATAGCCATCGTCTCTTTAGTAGAGAATTTGAATATAGTCATGACTTAAGAAACTAAATGAGATCAAAGAAAAATGCAAATGCGAGATATAACCTAGGATATAGCATACAATGTCTACTCCAGGACACTTAAGTCCTAGGATCAATTTGTTAATTGAAATCTCATATACACCTAACAGATATTGGCAATGTGCTCTTGTCGTATGCTAGTCACACCAGTTATTGAACAAGTACGAGTACTGCAAAGTTTGTTTGTTTTAATGAGAATAAACCCATCATGTGTGAGTGGGAGATAATGGCTCATATACACCCATGAAGGGTATTAAAGTCAATGTTCTTGAAATAACTAACAAAGGTAGTTATATGAAGACCATATGCATGAAACGTTATGATGGTGTGGTGGTGGCTATGGTGGCTGTGGTGGTGGAAATGGTGGCTGGTGGTGGTGATTTGAAAATTGGACAGTTTTACTCTTATCAAGTGCAAACAAAATAGTCGATTTCTAACTCATGTTCTAGATGATTGGATGGATCAAATGGGATGAAATTGGACGTAAAATTGAAGTTCAAGATGTGAACTACAACTTTGGTGAAGGAATAGTGGCAATCTGATGTCTAGAAAAAACGTTATCAATTTTCTTGATAGATAGGTTCTGGATTAGGATAGTGATGAAACTGCAGGCTCAACATTTAGACAATTTCAAAGTGCATTTCTGGGAAAACGATTGGGCATTTTGAGGTGGTTCTTGAGGCTAAATTGAATTTTAAGAAGTGAACTACAACATTGATGAAAGAAGTTTCTTAATCTGATGAGTAGAAAAAAAAGATATGATTTTTCTTGCACAGGACATTGTGGAAATGGAAAGTTGGAATTGTGGAAATGGAAAGCTGGAATTGTGGATTCAGATGGAAAGTTAAATGGGTGAAAGATAGGTGATTGTTTTTGGAAACAAACAAAACCCTTTATTTTTTTGGAAACTAATAAAACCCAAATGATAAGAATGAATTGCAACTACAAATTCTCTCTCAATTTTGATAAAAATGATCTGAATCTCATGAGAGTTTTTACAATGCAATATCTAAGGAAATAAAAGCAAGTGAATGGTCATGAAGGAGAACCACATGTCGGTTTCTCTTCAGCCATTAGAACAACAATAAAATGACATAATTAAGGAAACTAAGTAACTAAAATTGAGTTGTTAACTTAAATCTCATAAGGGACAAATGATAAATGATAAATGCTTTTCATTCACCAAATATCTTCAACCGAAATTGAGCGGCTCTTGGGCTTCAAATATCATCAAAGGGTGCAACATAAGTTGGTCTTTTCTACCGAAGTAACATCAGGAGATTGACCTTAAAAAATCATGCATTTATGAGTCCCAAAGGGCTTGAGTAAAACCTGTAGCTTTGGCTCTTCCTCAAACTCCTCTTCTCTAACCGAATCACTATTATTGGAACTTGTTGGACCAAGACCCTTGTTAGAAATGTCTTCCAAGGCCGTATTTAATGAACCTCCATCATTCCCCCCTCCTTTAAAGGTTTCCTCTTGGGCATAATTTTGAACCAAACTAGAACTCATAGTATCCTTTACATACTTGGTCAAATAACAAACATTAAAAGTATTTGAAATCTTATAAGTGTTTGGTAATTCTACCTTGTATGCATTGTGATTAACTTTCTTGAGGATTTTGAATGGGCCTTTGGCTCTAAGCATTAGCTTATTTTTCCTTTTAGAAGGAAATTTATCCTTTCTCAAGTGTATCCAAACAAGATCACCTTCTTTGAACTCCACAACCGTCTTCAACATGGATTGCTTTTTGTAGGCCTCATTTTTCTTCTCAATATGAGCTTTGGATTTGGCATGAAGTTTAACGATCTCTAAGTTCCTATCCCCGTTAGTGGGGACAGAGGACGAGACGTAAAAAACTTGTCTCCGGTACTGTTTGGTTGCTGTCTCCGTTTTTTTGTCCACCGTCTCCGGATGACAGAGACACACTTTTTTGTACCTCTCAAAAAGGAAGGACGGGGACGCTTGTCCCT
>JANSVA010000003.1:17740145-17758498 GCA_025504915.1 Erythroxylum reticulatum
TGAGCCTGTAACTCCCTAACTTTCTCCCTGAGTACTGGTCTTACTCTGAAGTTAGCAATAATGCAATTTGGTTCCTCCTATCTCAAGCTTTTCTTAAGCTTAGCCATTCCAATAAAGGCAGATGAACTGTTTGGTGGGCTATTGATGATTTCCTACTTAAGGCATCCACCACTACGTTTGCCTTTCCTGGATGGTACTTAATCAACAAAATCATAATCCTTGACTAACTCAATCCAACTTCTCTGTCTCAAATTCAGCTCTTTCTGGCTCAGTAAGTACTTGAGACTTTTATGGTCAGTAAAGAGCCTCGTCTGAACCCCATAAAGATATTGCCTTTAAATTTTCAAGGTAAAAATTACTGCTGCTAATTCCAGATCATGAGTCGGGTAATTTAACTCATAAGGCTTCAGTTATCATGAAGTATAAGCTATCCACTTTGTCTCCCTGCATCAACACACAACCTAAACTCTTTCTCGAAGCATCACTGTAAATTGTATAACCCTCATCTCCTATAGGCAAATTCAGAATTGGAGCACTTGTCAACCTAGGCTTAAGTTCCTCAAAGCTTTTCTGACATTCATCACTCTAAATAAACTTATGATTCTTCCTTAATAACTAGGTCAGTGGAGCAGCTATTATAAAGACTCCTTCCATAAACCTCTTATAATAACTTGCTAGATCCAGAAAACTCCTCATCTCTGTCACTGTCTTGGGTGCATGCCACTTTACCACTGCTTCAACCTTCCTAGGATTAACATGTACCCCACCCTTTGAAATGACATGCCCAAGGAATATCACCTCGTGGAGACAAAACTCACACTTGCTGAACTTAGCATAAAGCTCCTTCTCCCTCAATATCTGCAACACTTTTCTAAGATGTACCTCATGCTCCCCTTCACTCTTAGAATGCACCAAAATGTTATCAATAAACACTATGACAAACTGATCCAGATACTCCTTGAAGACCCTATTCATAAAATTCATGAAAGTAGCTGGAGCATTGGTCAAACCAAATGGCATGACTAGGAACTCGTAATACCCATAACGAGTCCCAAAGACTATCTTACTCACATTAGACTCCTTAATTTTGAGCTGTTGATAGCCCGACCTGAGATTAATCTTAGAAAAGACCCTTGCTCCCTTCAGTTGGTCAAACAGATCATCAATCCGTGGCAGAGGATATTTATTCTTAATAACACCCTGTTGAGTCTCTGGTAATCGATACACATCCTCCATGTTCCATCATTTTTCTTAACAAACAAAACCACGCTCCCTATGGTGACGAACTCGGCCTTATGTACCCCTTCTCTAGTAGTTCTTCCAATTATTCTTTAAGCTCCCTCAACTCAGCTGGAGCTATTCTATACGGTGGTATAGAAATTGGTGTGGTCCTAGGAATCAAGTTGATGTCAAACTCAATTTCACTTACCGATAGTAGACCAGGTAAGTCCACTGGGAACACATATCGAAACTCCCTCACAATTGGAAAATCCTTTAACTTCCCTTCATTCACATTAGTGTCCAAACCATGTGCTAAGAAGGCTTCACACCCCTTTCTCATCATTCTGTCAACTAGCAAAGCCGAAATAATTCTTAGCGATGGTACTTATGATTCCTTAATACCCCCTGGGAGGATATTGCGAGTGCCACACACATAGAACACACTGAAGACGAAACATTTTGAAACATATAAAAGACTTGTACATGTATACACGCATTTCCAGAATCTCAACAAACATACATCATATACAAAATTTTCTGCAAGTAGCCTGAATTAAGGTTATTACAACCCTTCAAAATAAAATTTAGGATTCATATACATCATATACAAGTCCAAAAATAATCTCTAAAATACATTTGAGCAAAACAAAAATTAGAATCTATTGGCCTTCGCGATTGTCTTGTCCCATTCCCTACATCCCTCTTCAGAACCTACACGGGGCAAATCTACCGCACTAAGCATATAGCTTAGTGAGTAATAACTAAACTATAATTCAACAACAAATACAAAAATTCAGAACAAAACAGAGGTCTGTAAGTAACAGAATTACTTAACATAAGAGGGTATAAACCCATCAGAAACGGAACACAATTTAGCTTATGACAAAATCAAACTGATATTAGAGTATAAAATCATAAGACTGCTAAATCCATTTACAGAAGCGGGTAATAGAACATATACAGAAGAGACCGAAGTCTCGACAACTAAGTGTTAACATTAGAAGACACCGAACTGTCAATAACATAAGACACCGAAGTGTCGATAACAGAAGACACCGAAGTGTCACAGAAGCAGCTACAGACCCTTCTAGGCATGCCTATTTGCCCACAAATAGGACTTAATAGAGTCAAAACAGAAAGGCCTAAAATTCACTTCACATATCAATCCAACAACTTTGCAAATCATTCAATGTACTAAAAGCAGTAGCAAACAAAACAATCAAAGCAAAACTATAAAAAAATTGCCTACTAGAATATTAACAGAATTGACCATCTAAATTACTTACAAAATATATTGTCTAAATTACTTACAAAAACTCCCTTATTTCTTATTACCTCGACGTTATGGCAATATCTAGAATCGATCACTTGATGGGTTCCTCTAAAATATTTAATACAAAAACATATCATTATTGTGCATAATTATAAATTCAATTATGCACATACATGTATGCTGAATATGTATGATGCATGTTTATAAAAAATTCCAGGTTTCTTATCCTTAATCTTGTCATATTCTCAATCATATGAAATCATACTCAATTCCTCAATCTAGATTTATTTCACAACCAACTTTCGGTTCCACTTTTTTCAATTATTCTCATCAGGTAGGTAAGGTAATTAGGTAATACTTCCTTATAAAAAGTTGACCCTCTTTGTCTTAAGTTTCCAGTGATACCAAGTTCATCCAATTTGGGTCAGTATACTAAAATTTATTCTGAAAGGATTTCATAATGTTCTTAAGCTTCAATAGAATTCTTATCTCAATGTCCAATCAAATTCTGAAATTCTTAGAGGAAGAATTAGAATTCCATCACTTCAGACAATTTGTAGCCTTATGACTCTATTTTAATTCAATATAAGAATCACTCAATTTGGAAATCCACAGATCTAGATATAAGTAAATTATCAAAGTATGTTCAATAAAATCATACCAGTTATCTTACTTCAACACAGTTATAATTTCATCTTAAATTCTTTAATCAATTTAATTCAAAAAAATCTAATTTTTAGTGGAGATGAAGATTAATATCTTATTAATCCATGGCTTCAATTCCGAAATCAATTGGATATCGAATGAAAAAGTTATAGCAAAAAGATCAAAGTATGTTCAGAAAATAACCCACTTTGGATAAACAAGGAAGTCGCGATCGTGCACATGCACGATCATGACACTCTAGTAGACCTGCGAATCCTTCTTCTTCACCTTACCTATTTTTCTAGCTCTTCCCAAAGTAGACTTTCAGTTCACTTTTAACCGATCATTTTGACAATGAAAAAGAAGGATTTAGACAAACTTTCTTCTAAATTTTTTTTTCTTTATGTCTTAAGTTTCTAACGACACCAATTTTGTGCAATTTGGTTTATTATTTTGAAAGTTATCTCCAAAATACTACATATCGTTTACAATAGTGCAGAATCCAGAAACTCCACTTCAAGAAAATTTTTGACATAATTATTGATAGAAATCAAATTCAACTCCTTCATGAAAGTTATAGATAAATCTTTGCAGTTTAATCTGAATTTAACTTCATCCAATTTGGATATTCACAGATCAAGTTATTCCCTAATTATAGATGTATCTTCAGTAAAATACTGCCTATATCAATTTCCAATGACTATAGCCTTTCATCTTGTTAATCATATCACTGAATTTGCTTCTTCTTTCACCACTCACACAAGCATCAACACCATTACACATGTAGCAATCCAAAGGCACGAAAATAAACACCATTCACGCATGCACCCATTTAAAACATTAAAACATGCATAAAACTTACTTGTCTTAAGTTTCTCTCACTTCAGCAAAAATTTCCAGAAATGGGGAGAGCAACTAATAGATTTCAGTATTAGATTACACAAGGATTTTGTAACAATCAAGACCCTCAAATGGCAGAAGAATCACAATGTGTAACATGGGTGAGCCAATAACACCAAAATTGCAGAAGTTAAGTGTTTAAACAATGGATGAGCAAGAAGGAAGATAGTGTTTTCGGTGGAGACAAATAAAGGAGCTGTAGAAACTTTCCTTCTAAAACCACGTGGATACTTTGCATGTAATTCACGTGTCATCCAGTTAAAACTACCACAGGTCACCACATATGTAAACTATTTGTCAAAATTAAATCAGTCCACGTGTCACACTAGGATTGGTCCAAAATTTCAATACTTTTTTAAAATTCACCAAAAATTCCAAAATACCTGAAATACACTAAAATGGACAAATCACATTTTTAATCACATTCAATAACTCAATTATACCCAAAAAATGTCATGAATGCATGCACAATGAGTAATTGCTACTAGATGCTCCTTGATGGAATCATACAATCCATCCTCAAACTGGTGACATCAAAACTCCTCAGTAAGCATAAATTCAGGGGCATACTTATTGAGTCGGTTGAACTGTCGATCATACTCAACAACTGATAAGTTTCTCTACTTCAAGTTCAGAAATTGCTTCCATTTATCTTTTCTGTAAGCTTCTGTCAGATACTTAGCTTTAAATTCTTGGGCAAAGAAATCCCAAGTCAGAGGTACCGGCAGATGGTACAGGTTGCAATGAAAATTAAGAGACAAGAGATGATCAGAAGAGAATGGAATCAATGTAGGAGCTTTACTAGAAGAGGTAGATCCTTGGGAAAACGAAGTCAGAAAAGTACTTCATATGCAACGGGAGGTACCTAGAGATCTAGACTTAAGGAAAGTGACAAAACTTTCCCTCATCGATTGTTTTTGGTGGGGGTTCCTCTAGAGGTCTAGGTTTTAGTGCTCTGAAGTGCCCTAATTGCTCTATATAGCATTAGGGTGTTTATGGGAGGGCTATGGGTACATGTTTCCATTATGGCAGTACTGATCACCTATTAGCCAACTGCCCTCTAAGACAGTCTCAGATGTCACAAGCTGGTAGGGAGGTCTTTCATGCATCTGCTGGAAATAGAAGACGTGGTAGAGGATGAGGAGGATCTGGTCAGCACAGACCTAATCTGGGTACTTAATTAAAAACTGTGGATTGACGAGTTATGCCTTCTACTTTGGCTCAAGTTTATGCATTAAAAGCTCGTGAAGATCAGGACACACTTGAAGTTATTACTGGTATTTTTTCTCCCTTTAATTTTGACATGCATACACTGATTGATCCTAGATCCACTCATATATATATCTATATTGGAGAAATGTTTGATGTGAAGATTTCAATAGATTAGTTATAATATGAAAGTCACGTAACCAGTCCTCTGGGCAGTAGTGTGTTGCTTAATCAAGTGTTTAGGAATTGTCCTATTAAGATACAAGAAATGAATATGTAGCAAATATAATTAGATTTTCATTTCATGAATTTGATTTGATTCTGGGTATGGATTTATTATCCAAGCATCAGGCAGTAGTTAATTGTCATGCTAAGACAGTTATGCTTAGGAAGCTTGATCAGTTATAATAATATTGCATGGAATCTACACTAGTTCATTAGCTAATGTAATATCTGCTATGCAAGCCTAGAAGCTAAGGAATATGAGATTAGTATTATGTTATGATTGTACACCTTTCAATTAATGTGGAAGGAAATGTATTTTCATGAATTTGAGTGAGAAAAAGAATATAGATGTAAGGAAAAGTGATGGGATTTAAAGAGTAAATTACCTTGAGAGGTTGAACTTGGAACTAGAAAGGTTGTTTAGGTATCGCGTTGGAAAGTTTGTGATTCAGTACAAGGTAACAACAATGGTTTGTTAATAGAATTTCGTAATGCTTACGTTCCATAAATTTTTGATTTGATTGAGAACATATTCAAGTAAGATGAAGCAGAAGATAGCAATATATATAGGAAAGTCTCAAGAATAAGTTGATAAGTTTTTGTGATTGTACATCTAATAAAGTGGTTGCTTTGGCAAATGATGTATGTTTGTTCTAAATTGCTCCCAATAGAAGATTTTTAAATGCTATGCTTCCGTGAAATGTTTTGGTTTGTCTGTATTGTCTTGTATGACACTCACATATCCTCCCAGGGGTTATTTGGGTATGACAGTACTCTCCTGTCCCCCCTAAAAATCAGCTTCTCTTCATTGCCTAGATCAAATTCTACTTCCTTAAGGCCACAATCTAACTTTTCCTGATACTTCTCCATGGCATCCATTCCAAGTATAACATCTAAGCCTTTTAGGTCTAGAGGTAGGAGGTCCAATACCAGTCTAACATCCTCAATAAGGAGTTCACAACCCCTATATACTTGATTGATTACCACATTCCTCCCCAGAGGTGTACTAACAAGCAAAAGACTATTCAAAGGCACTGAATTAACACCATGTAAAGTCATACTTATAGAAACAAATGAATGCATGGAGCCGAAATCAATCAAAACATATACTTCAGAATTAAGTAACTGAGCCATACCCGTGACAACTTTAGGTGAGGATACAGCTTCCTCCCTAGTCATGGCAAACACCCTTGACTGTGCTTGACTCCTTGGCCTTCCTAGAGGAATAGTCTTCCTTGCAGCTCCAGAATTGCCCACCTCAGTAACTGGCTTGGTTCCCACCGTTTCCACTCTCCTTGGGGCTTGTAATTGCGACCCCTCCTGCTTTGTTACTTGGGGACAGTACCTGATCATATGTCCTTTCTCTCTATATCAAAAGCATGCTCTAAGTAACTTGAAGCACTCTCCATGATGAAGTTTCCCACAATACTTATATTGGGGGTTTGTATATCTACTCCTTTCTTTCCTTCCAGTGCCTCCCACATTTGAGTCTTTCCTTGAAACTACCTTTGCCTGCTTGTTCGTGGTAGAGTCACAACTTCCCACTTCACTCTGTGTGTGGTAATTCCTTGTACTCCTCTCAGGCATTGGAGCACTTATCACCTTCTTCAAAGACTGCTCCTTATTTTTACTCTTCCTGCTCACTTCATTCTTTATATTCTCCAGTTTTTCATCCTGGAATGCAGCATCTACCAACTGCTGGTAGTCACAGAAGTTGTGAATCAGTACTTTCTGCTTGATCCCCCAAATGGGGCCTTCCTTCAAACTTACGACACTTATCTTCCTCATTCACCATAATGTTAGCCGCATATCTAGAAAGCTGGGTGAACTTTGGCTCATATTCACTCACACTCATGTCCCTTTATATGAGATTTAGGAACTCCCTGGCCTTTTCTTGATATAGAACCTCGAGAAGTATTTCCTCCTGAAAGCTTCCAAAATGTCTCTCTATGATAACACCGGAGGCATATCTTGAGTGTTGGGCACTGATTCCCACCAATAAAGTACGTCCCCCTATAGCAAGCTCACTGCATAATCTGACGTATCCTCATCCGAGCACTTCATCTAAATCAGAACCCTCTCGGTCCTCTTCAACCAGGCTTCAGCCTCTTTTGGATTTGTAGTTCTGTTAAAATCTACCACTCCATACTTGCGGAGCTTGTCATATTGTCCACACCTATCTCCTGGAGCTTGCATTGGAGTTTAAGACCCTTGACCCATGGCATAAGTGAAAGCTTGAGCAAAGGCTTAAAAAAATGCAAATCTATAGGGTTTGTTTGAGGCATCGGAGGAGGCGGTGGATGAACCTCATGCTGCACATTAGTTGCCTCAGAATTTAAAATAGAATGTGTCCCAGCATCTTGTGGGATATAAGATTTATCTATGCTCGCTTGGCGAGAGCTAGATCGAGTCATAGCTCCTCGAGTTTTCTTTCGAGGTGGCATATTCACTCCTTCAATTTAAAACCATCAAAACCTTTAATTCATGCAAAACAATTTCAAAGTATGCAAAATAGTTTAAATCATATAAAACAATTTCAAATCATGTGATGCAATTTAAAACAATGCAAGTTAATCATTCAAAAAAATGCACGTTCGTTTCATGTCTTAACTACCCAGTTTATACCTAGACTACTCCTAAGCCTAGTCGCAAACCTGGACCTAAACCTAGTCACTATGATACCACAACATATTGGACCCCTTTTTGGAGCCTAACATCAGACATGGGATCATAAAGCTTGAGCGAGGAGGAAGGCTTAGAATTTGGAAATTTAAAAGAAAAATCCCTTGGAACCAAAGGCAGGCTTCACCGTGGTGAACATACACAAGAAAACTTCATTGACCTTTTAAGTTAATTTCACCGCGGCGACAAGGATAACTTCATAGCGGCAAAGTCATCACGAGGAAAGCAGAATTTCATTTAGGAGAATTATGCCGTGGTGAACTCTTGGCTTCGCCATGGCAAAAACCCCTTTAGTAGAACCCATAACCTAAAATTACCTCCTAATAAATGCAAACATAAATCCTTTCAACCACCTTCATCAATTCAACCCAAAAACAAAATGGATAAGAACTTTACCATAAATAAGTTCTCAAAATCTTAATCTCATTTCCATAATCGGACACTTTGCGAAAACAAGAAAAATGATAGAGATCCTAAATATATTTCATTTAGAACAAAAGACAAAGTTTTACAAAGCTTTAATGTCATTTTAAACCATAATACATCAGTTGAGTTCGAGAATAAAAAATACAAAATACATTTTAACTAGCCAAACTTGAAATGCAGCTAAAGCCTTGAATTCCCAAAAATCTAACTTAAAAATACAGAAGTATGCCAATTCGGAGTGATGTTGTAAGTCTTGCCCTACTCAATCTCTTGCTCATCACCTGAATAGGGGGAGGAGAATCGGGGTGAGCTTAAATCTCGTAGGTAACAGATTTATAATTGAGAAACAAGCAAAAACCATTTTCAAAACTCACTGCCATTATATGTTTTTCGAAACCATAATAATTTCGTATGAAAATCAACAAACACTTATTTCTCAAAATTCTAAATTTTTCAAACAATTCATAAGTAATTGTAAATCATGTATACATCAAACTTGTTAACACTTCATAAGCACATAAGCACGTCAGAATGGTTTGGGTAGATCCATGAACATGACGAACTACACATTTCCACAAAATGATCCTGTGTAGTCGTAAAACTTGACGTACTATCGCATAATGGTCTTGAGTAAACGTAAACATGAGGGAGTCTATGAAAATCTCCGTGTCATTAGCGTGCAGGCGAGAGAAGCCTTTTCTTGGTTAATGTGCATGTGACATTCTTGAATGAATTACACCAAACCCACATAACATGTAATTCATGAATTGAAAACAGTTTGCCCATATGGCACATTTTCGGAACTTGTTTTTCATATACATGAGATATTTCAAAAACCATTTTTTGAGAACTTGATTTCATAAACATGTATCTTTTCAAAAAGAAGCATTTTTGAAGTCTTTTTATAAATCATCAACACAATTAATGTAGCAAACATATAACAATTTCACAATTCAATCAAGAGGCAAATAAATGCAACATCTATAATGCAATTGAAACCATTAAGCTTCCTTGATTCAAAGAAAACAATGAGTGGCTTATTTACTCTATTATAATCATGTACCCACTTTGAATTCCTTGCTTGCAAAACTTGCTTAGAGATGTCTTTGCTCTTGCTCCTCTTGTCTCTCTTGCCTCACTTGATTTCCTTAAACAATAACTAAAATTCCATTCAATTTGGTTTAGAAATCAAAAAGTCATACCTCAATAATTTGGACTATTTCTTATGCTGAAACAAAAAAAATCTATTCTCGATTTCCATCCTGAAATTGAAATTCTTAGAGACTGAATTTAGACTCGATTCCTTCATACAATTTGTATCCCTCTATCTCTAATTTACATCAAATAAAAAATCAGTCCAATTGGATATCTACAGAAAAAGGTATACCTAAAATACCAAAGCATGTTCATGCAGGAAAATTGAGTTCACGTGCCTTGAATTTTTTGCTATCGTGGAAATTGGTTTTCTGTTTGAAAATGTGTAGTGAAGTGAAATGCCCTCCATAAAAAATTTGATAATAAATTGATTGATTAATTAAATATGGATGAAAGACCTAAGTGAGGTGACTTAGGCAAAAATTCTTAAATAAAGAATTAAGGGTGGTGGCTTAAGCAAAAGACCTAAGTGAGGTGACTTAAGGAAAATTTCCTCAAACAAAAATTTAAGTAAGGTGGCCTAGGAAAAAGACCAAAGTGAGATGACTTAGGAAAATTTCCCTAAACAAAGACCTAAGGGAGGTGACCTAGGCAAATTTCCTTCAACAAAGACCTAATTGAGGTGACTTAAGAAAAAGATATAAGTAGGGTAACTTAGGAAATTTTACATAAACAAAGACCTAAATGAGCTAGCTTAAGCAAAAGGCCTAAGTGAAGTGACTTAGGTAAATTTCCTTAAACAAAGACCTAAGTGAAGCAGTTTAGGCAAAAGACCTAAATGAGGTAACTTAAGCAAATTTTCATTAAATCAAGACCTAAGTGAGGTGGCTTAGTCAAAAGAATTGAGTGAGGTGACTTAGGTAATAAAATAAGGATCCCTAGGTAAAGAGTTAATAAGGGCATGCATAATAAAATTGAGCTACATTGATGTTTCATGCTTGATATGATGTTGCTTGTTCAATAATAGATGTCTTGCTTAAACCTTGATGTGAAATATGACAATCGACCTTAAGCCTTGAAGTGTGTGCTACATATCATAGAGTTTTGTTCATATATCAATAGGCATGATTGTGTGAGAACGTAGGAGTGAACTTACTATATGTTTTTAAAAAATCATAGTGGTTTTTTCAATAAAAATAAATTTGCTAATGCATAACCACTCACAAGAAAAAAATTCCCCACTAAAAGTAATACTTATGTTTTCATTGTTTTTTCGTTCCCTAGGAAAAGGGGAAAAGGTTATTAAGTTGACTAGCTAGTACTAGCAGTAGTGAGCATGCGTAAGGTCTACAAAATGTCAGCCAAAGTTGTCCAAGTGATCTCATTTATCTCGTGTAGTTGGAACATTATGTCTTTGATGTCAATGTAGACATTGGGGGATTTAATGTGATAGTGAATTTGTAAACTAAAATTATTATTATGTTATTAATAGGTAGGATTTAAACTTATGTAGTGAATGATGATGGGATTATATTTAAACTATTATGATGAATAAATGAATGAATTATTCCTATATGGGCTAAAAATATCTTGTTATATGAATGATTACAAGATAGATAGATTGTATGAGCAGAAAAAGTCATATTGCTCATAGAGTTAGCTTCGCAACACAGTGTTAGTTTAACACTATGTGGTCCACTTTGGGTTTTGTTAAGGTGGTGGCGTGATAGTTTCTCTCTTATATTATGTAATTCCCTTATTTTATAGTGAAACTTTCTTTTTTGTTCTACATTCTCATTATTTTTTTCTTTAAGGGTTCTTTAAGTGGTCTCCTCCCTTATTATTTAGGTATTATATTAAGATATAATTAGAAAAAACAACAGTAATTCCTAACATCAATAAAGCATTTTAAAACCTGAGTATGTAGTAGGAACCATTGAATTTATTTTTGCCCAATTTAAAGTTCATTATATATGAATCATGAACTTGTTTATTGACTATTAAACTGTGGAAATTCCTATGGTATGTTAATAACTCATTGGAGAAAATTATCAACTAATCTTAGAATTATCAGCTAATATTATTCAACTTAAAGTTACTAAGATTGGTTTACCAATTTGTGAACTTTGCTATTAGGTTTAACCGTAATCTAGAAGATTTATGTCATCATATCTCTAAGGTTGCAATGATATCCTTTTAATTATAGTAGAACTATTCATTCATAAGATTTCTCAATCTCTATGTTATGAAATCCAATTATGCACTAATATTCTGAATCTATTAGAAAATATATTAAACACGTATCGATCAAAACAATTATATTAAGTAAAAGAATTGAAACATGTTATAGCATAAACATAGAGTTAATCTAACCTAGACACTAATGAAATTTAGTTACACATGATAGGAATCAAAATCAAATATAAGCAGAAAGAAAAATAAATAGAATGTTATTTACAAGGTAGAGGATTGATCTTATATTCTCCTAGATCTTTCGATGACTTCTTTGTGTTTTGCACTTCTTTGGATCCAATCACCCCTTGAATCACCTTTGAAAGTCTCTAAATGATTCTACAAGTCTTCTCCTCTATTTTGCCTCTAAACACATCTTTCTATAGTAATTTTTAGGGCTTGGCGTGATACACAGTCTGATACATGACCTAGACCTTGTATAACCCAAAATCTCCAAAATTTTAATCCACGACTTGAGAAACTTAAATGGCGAAATACATGGCCTTTTATCCCTTCTTTGCTTCAAATCATTGCTTTATGATGTCTTTTCATCTGTATTCTTCTCCTTTTCGTCTATAAAGTCAATTATAACCTTTAAACATGCTTGGAGTGAATTAAGTACCAAATATACAATAAAATATAAAATATTAAACAAAAATACATTAGATATAGGGTATAAATATGATCAAAAATGTATCTATAAAAATGCTTATACTTTTGCTTGCACTCAAGCAAACTATAATCAAAATTGTAAATCTTACAACATCTATCCTTCATTAATTTTGATATATTGATTTATACTATAAATCACCATATCCTCTTGAATCAAATTAACATACAATTAGAGTCAAATTATCCTAAAATTAATTTCCTAAGTAATATTAATAGTAATCACTTCAATAATTACACTGAAATTAAAAGCATAATCCTTTACACCCTCACTAAGATTTCATTTAATGCACTAATGTATTTAGGGTGAAATATCAAAACTCTTAATCAATGCATAGTAGAACTCTAATCATAATCTTGCAATATTATCACATCTCCGCCACACACATATAAGCTCACGAAAAATATGAGTTTATATGTGTGTAAATAATATGCAATTTCATTCAATTTGATTAATTGAATACTAAAAATATCAATTATAAAAGTAATTTTATTCTAACTATTATCCTTTTGCGTACTAATTCAAATTAATATTCAATAATAAAGTACAATATTGAAGGACAAATTTCAATTAAGTAAGAATATTAGTTCATAAAATTTAATAACCAAGATTATAATAAGCTTAAAGAAATCATTAAAAAGTCATTAATCCCTTCTCTACACTTAAAAGTTGTGCATTGTCCCCAATGTACACAATATAACTATATATTACAAGTGAGAAGTGTTAGTGGTACTTGATGAGTGTTGAATTGTCTCTAGAAGGAGTATTCATGTAGCTTTTGCAATGAAAGAAATTGGTGTTTAGGTCATTGGGGGGGGTTTGATTCAAATAAGAAAATAAAGTGAAATTAAACTAACGAAAGCAAATTAAAGAAAACATACAAAAAGTGATAAAAGTGATTAATAGGTTTGGAATCTGATCATAGGTTCAATCTCATCCTACACACAATTAAACATACTTTATCAAAAAAATTTCGAACCTCTCCTAGAAACTATTAATTATAGGTTAATAATAAGTTCTGTTAACCTTAGTTTTCCCTTAGGTCGTGTTTAATTAAAACAAGTTCTTTAACTAAACCTAGCTATCAAACAAACTATAACAAGCTCTCTATATTTAATAGGGCAGTTGTATTATAAGTTAAGAAAATAGATTAATCAAGGCAACAACCATATAAGTTTAGGTCATTTAACTAAGATTACAACATCCCAATTGATTTGACATTGTTAGTTGCCATAAATAAATCAAAAACATAATGATAATGTATTGTATTCAAGATTCTAGCAATGAATTTTCATAAAAACAACTAAATGAATGCATTCAGATCATCTTTATACAAATACGCAAATCAGTAAACATAGGATAATATAAACAATTCCTTAAAAGAGAATGATTCAACTTTACACAATGAAGAAGTGCTCAAATGGGATGTTCGACTTCAATTTGACCTATAAACTAGATTGAGGAAGCTTAGCCCTCTATGGGTCTCCTAAGAATGCATGCTCTGCCCTTCCTTTTCTTCCAGAATTGATCCACCTTATGTTTGGCCACTCAAATGTTATTTTATATTAAAAATTAGGTTTTGGGGAGTCACACGGTTACATACACGACCATGTATCCAACCATACATGTCATAAAAATGTGCATCTTTCGAATATATACATGGTCGTGTAAGCATATACACGACCGTGTACCATGTATCTTCCAGATCATCTTGAATGCTTTATTTTCTTACATTTTCTTATCCCATCTTGACTCAAATCCATCTTCTCCTTATGTACAAACTAGAAACAAAAATCAAAAGGTTTTTATAAGGTTATAATAAGGATAGGGCAAGGTATGATTGAGATAATAAAAAAGGTTAAATTGAGGAAAATTTACTACACCATATAATTCAAAACTTGTTTACTAGTACACATAGGTCCTTTCATTACAAAACTAATGGTACTATATACTAATTAATTATTTATATTCTTTTATGCCTTTTTCTTTTTCTTTTTTTTTTTACGTTAAACATTCGATACCACACTTTAAGAAATATTAGACCTTTTACAAATTTCAAGTCTCAATAAGTAAATAATGTAAATAACCTTCAAGACTCAAATCAATAAATAAATCTCCAAAGAAAACTAGTATAAAGGTTTCTAATTTGGGTTTAAATAATGAAAAAGGATAAGGCTCAACTTGGTTATTTCTAAATGTAAATTTTAGGTATGGTAATTTCAAAGAAATAGGCTAAGCATGTTGGTAAATTCCTTCATCATATTAATGCTTCTAATTTAACAAATATGGTCTCTGCCAGAGAAGTGCTCTGAAGGCAATCACCTTTAGCACTTATTGTACAAATCATTTTATGATTAAGAAAGGCATTTTTCATTATCTCGATGTTCATACAATTATGGATTTAATGATGATCTTAAATTGATTTAATGAAGTCCTTGATACAAAACATATTATGGAGGAAATCATGATGAGATCATAATAATAAGATTCCTATCATGTGTAATTATGTTAGAATCTAAACTTTCCTTAGTCATAGGATCAATGAGATGGGATATCATTAATTCGAATAGACTAGCACATGTTATACTCCTTAATTGGATCAAACAGTAGATCTTATAAGTTGTAGACATAAGTTGTTTAAAGTTAACATGTGGATGCTTACTAAAGGTAGTAAGTACTTTGGATTGATGTACTATGAGACAATCATATGGATATTATATTCCAGCAGCAATGATAGTCTGATCATAGAAATGGTGCAAGTATCCTTTGACTTAAGATGCTCAAGGATATCTCGGATACTGATCCTTTGCTTTGACTCTATTCATCAGTGCCTTTTAGGGTTTACTCATAGGGTGGTGATTACATACAGCTTAAGGTATTCGGAGGTAATTAAGTATCCAATAAAAGATTCACCACTCCTGATAGAAGGGGATGATACCCACGACCTATTATCAGGGTCATTACTCGGAAGTCTCTAGCTAGAGCAGATTTGTGTCATGAAGAGAGTCTTCAACGATACATAGAGTAATGAGATCCTTAGGACAAGATCTAAGATTATTTGGATTATATGTGACATTGTCAGTCTAGTGGGAGTTGATACTTTGACCATACTCTGAACTAAGTGGGCTATTGATGGTGAAAGGACAAATTGCATGATAACATTATGTGTGGAAGGGTTCGTAGTCAAACCACTGACTTTTTGGTCAATTGGAGGTCATGACGTGTTGCTAGATACCGCTCTTAACTTACTTGAATTAAGTGTTAATTCAAGTGACCAAAATAACCAGGAACCTAATGGGTCACACAAATAGGAGATCTAAAGGATGAGTAAAATGGTCTTGAATGGTGATTCAAGATATAAGAGAGTGCTTCGAGATTGTATCGCGATGTGATCGTGGTAGAAAATGTTGCATGGAATGGATTAGAAACAAGTGTTATTGGCTGGCAATTTGGTCATTAACTTCCTAAAACTTCCATTAATGCATGCTATTCATGGACATTAACTTTCCATAACTTCCATTAATGCATGCCATTCATTACCATTAACTTCCCATAACTCTCCACTAGTGATGGGGATTATGGAAGGCCAAATGGTACAGAAAATAAAGATGACTTTCGTGCATCTTGTGTAAGACACAAGTGAAAGAAAGGTTCTTTCTTACACACACACTATTTTTCTCTCTAACTCCTACAAGAGTTCTTGTCTTTGCTAGCACAAAGAAAGAACTCTATGCATCTCCTAGTGAGGTTTCATCCTTCTATCTTTGTCTGGAATTCATTAAAGACGGCCTACATTGATCGATGTGGTTTACGACAACCTAACGCAAAGAAGATTAAAGAACAAAGGAGATCATCGGAAAGGTATGTAAACATATTATATTTCATGTTTTTGTTTTCTATATTTATATGCACGAGTAGATTTGTTTTTTGAGGTTCCATTTTATTTTTTGCTGCATATATTTGATATATATTATGTATGAGATGCAAGATTGGAACCTAACAGTGGTATCAAAGCCATCTTTTGCCTTGTTAGATGTAGCATACATGACATGTGAAATTGTTTTCATGGTTGTGATAGCTTAGAGTCATGTAATGTTTTGTTTGAAATTAATTATAGAAAAATATTTTTCACAATTTTCTCTCACCAATCTATTCATAAGATGTATTTTAATGATTTAGTGTGATTGAAAATATTTTTAATGTGATTAAAATATTTAATTTTGAATTTACAAGAACATGCATGAAATTTGTCTTTTTGCTTAACATGTGATGTCTATTGGCTAAAATGATGAGGTTACGCATGATTTTCATGGAATTTGATTTTATAAAAATTATGTGAACATATTTGGGATGTTTTTATACCTATATAATTTTTGTATAATTATTAAAAAAAATTTAATAATTTTATCAAACAATTTTTCAGATCTGGACAATTTTCTTGAAATTGTAGGATTTGTTTTATTTGAAGATTTTGTATGTTTATATTTCTGTTAAAAAACCTTTAAAATATTTTTATGTAATAAAAATGTGTTAATTTGATGTTTTATACATGACTAAATGATTTTGATCGAAATTTCATTTCCAGAAAAATTTTAGAAGTCAAATTTGTCATTTTTTGTGTCTTATTGGTGTTTCGGTGATTATAATAATTTTGGGTGATTCCTAAATTATTTTGATCATCATGAAACAACCTAGAGATGCTTGGAATGAATATTTGATGTTCTGAAAATTTTGTTAAATTATAGACATTAATTTTGAATAATTTTAGTAGAGCAATAGATTTTCTAGTAAGACTAGGAAAATTGGCATATGTTACAAAATTGAAGTTGTTTAATTTTGGACATCAAATAATTATTTTAAGTTAAATTAATTATGAAATAATTTTTTTAATTATGAATTAATTTTAATTAGATTAACATTAATTCCAATCGAAATAATATACAATAGTAATTTTAGCCAAGTTAGTAAAAGGAAGATAGTAAATCTAAGTACTGGATTGAGCTTAGATGCAAGTATTAGATTAGGCTTTCATGTTAAGATCCATAAGATGTCATAACTAAAATGATGTGTTTATATATATGCATTATAGAATGCATGGTTAGGTGAATGTATGTGCTTGCATGATGGATGGTCATGGGCTTAGGCCTAATTTGATTGGGTAGTCCATATCATGCCATGTAGTTATAGTAACTATATATATATATATATGACCATCTAAGTTAGATGAGACCTTATTCAAACCCCTCACTTAAAATATCAAAACTAATACCTTCCTTTAATATGGAGAGAACCAGAGTCTTTTTAAAGCTAGGGTTGTTGGGCAAACCCAATCTCGCTTTACACAAATATGTTTGAACTATGGAAATAGGATTTTTAGATTAATGGTTTTGTTTTAACTAGAAGCGTTGGTTTATTGGGCAAACCCAAAATCAATATGGGCAGAGGCAAAGTTGGATAGTGTACATTAAATGTACACATGTCAATAGTTGATAGCCCAATGAATGTGCACACATTAATAGTTGATAGCACTAGATTCGGTAGTTTCATTGGAGATGCAATTGGTATGCTCAATACCTACCGGTTGAACTAAGGTGGCTTATTAAGCAAATCCAAGGTCATTTTTAGGGATATTGGATATCAACCCACTAGGCAAACTTGTCTACGAGTTCTCTCAGATTTATATTGAGGGTTATGAATTTGTAAAAAATAGTGGGAGCCATAATGCGTGTTATTAAAGTCCTTATAGATATGCATTTAAGTACATTCTAATTTCTC
>JANSVA010000003.1:17775883-17791345 GCA_025504915.1 Erythroxylum reticulatum
ATAAAGGATTCACCACTCCTGATAAAAGGAGATGATACCCACAACCTCCTATCAGGGTCATTACTTGGGAGTCTCTATCCAGAGCAGATATGTGTCATGAAGAGAGTCTTTAATGATATATAGAGTAATGAGATCCTTAATACAAGATCTAATATTACTTGGACTAGATGTGATGTAATTAGTCTAGTGGGAGTTGACAATTTGACCATACTTTGAACCAAGTGGGGTATAGATGGTGAAAGGATGAATTGGATGGCAACATTACGTATAGAAGGGTCGTAGTTAAGCCACTAACTTTTTGGTCAATTGGGGGTCATGATGTGTTGTTATATACCACTCTTGACTTACTTGAATTAAGTATTAATTCAAGTGTATTTCTTTCTACCATACTATCGGATCTGCCAACATAATTGGGAACCTAATGGGTCACACAAATAAGAGATCCAAAGGATGAGTAAAATGGTCTTAAATAGTGATTCAAGATATGAGAGAGTGTTTCGGGATTCTATCGCAATGTGATCATGGTAGAAAATATTACATAGATGGATTAGAAACAAGTATTGTTGGCTACCAATTTGGTCATTGACTTCCCAAAACTTCCATTACTGCATGCTATTCATGGTCATTAACTTCTCATAACTTCCATTAATGCATGTTATTCATGACCATTGACCTCACATAACTCTCCATTAGTGATGGGGGTTATGAAAGGCTAAATGGTGTAGAAAATAGAGATGATTTTTGTACATCTTGTGTAAGATGCAAGTGAAAGAAATGTTATTTCTTACACACACTCTCTTTTTCTCTCTAACTCTCACAAAAGTTCTTGTCTTTGCTAGCACAAAGAAAGAACTTTAGTCATCTCCTAGTGAGATTTCATCCTTCTACCTTTGTGTGGACTTTCATTAGAGACGGTCCACGTTGATCATTGTGGTTTACGATAACCCAATACGAAGAAGATTAAAGAACAAAGGAGATTGTCCGAAAGGTACGTAAACATATTACATTTCATATTTTTGTTTTCTATATCTACATGCATGAATAGATCTAGTTTTTGAGGTTCCGTTTTATTTTTCACTACATATATTTGATATATATTATGTATGAGATGTATGATAGGAACCTAACAGTCTCAATATGGATAATAAAAACAAGTTCTAGAATTATCCTACTAAGCACGATATCACACACACGAAGGAATAAAAAGAGTTAAAAAATTTTGAAATTTTTTTTTTAGGCTTAAAAGCTCATGAAAAAATTAGGATATATATGTGTGTAAACACTATACAATTTTAGTCAACTTGAATATTTCAATGATTACAAAAAATATGACTTGGAAATATAATTTTGTTCTAACCATCATCCTTTTGCACACTAATTCAAGTCAATATGTAAAAATATAGTAGAGTATTAATGGACAGATTTAATTAATTCAAGACATTAGTTAAAAAAATATATCATCAGGATTATAAAAAGCTTCAAGAAATTAGTAAAAAAGTCAATATCAATCCCCACACTTAAAGTTATACATTGTCCTCAGTGTACACAATATAAGCATTTATAAAAAGCGAGACGGTTTAGTGTACGATCCTGACTATGACCATTTCTCTTATTTAGATCCATCCACTATGAGACTAACATCCTTACAAAATATAAAAGAAAAGGACAAAAAGAAATGAAAGAATAACATAACAGAAAATAAAATCCTATACTAAGGCAAAAGGAAACACAAGATGATATCAAAGTTGAAATAAAATTAAAACTAACTCATGGGTTATCTCCTATATAGCGCTTCTTTAACGTTGTTAACTCGACGTAAACTATTTATTTAATGTCATCTTGGATCAATAATTGGTAGCTTGCTTCCACCCTTATTTAAAGAAAGCAGTTTTAGAGCCTGTAAACAAGCCACCTTTTGTAAGATAATAACACAGACATAATGGATTACATTAATAAAACCAATAAACTCTATTAATGCCCTTTTTAATGAAAAATTGATACAAACGTAGGGAATAAAAAAACTCCCTATATCATTGACTAGCTCGAACATTTTCTCTTTAAGGAAGTGGAAACCCTCCATATTTAAGATCACTACCAACATTTTATTAGTAGTTTCCTTTGTAACAACCCAGACCACCCACCCACAGATATTGTCTGCTTCAGGTTACCCCTAGGGACAAACCCCTCACAGTTTTGCTCTTCTCACCCTTAGGAAAACGTGTCTGAGGGGGAGAGGTATCCATACCCTTATAAGGCATACGTCGTTCTCCTCTCCAATCGATGTGGGATCTCATACTCTCCACTCCCCGTAGGGCCCAACACTCTTTAGGGCCCAACGTCTTACACTAGCATAATGTTTCCAGAATTGGCTCTAATACCATTTGTAATAGCCCAGACCATTCGCCCACAGATAGTGTCCCCTTTGGGTTGCCCCTAGGGTCAAACCCCTTACAGTTTTGCTCTTTCTACCTTTAAGAAAACATGTCTATATGGGAGAGATATTCATACCCTTATAAGGCATACTTTGTTCTCCTCTCCAACCGATGTGGGATCTCACACTTTTTAGCCCCTTTAGGGCGCAGTCCTCTTTAGGGCCCAACCTAACTGGCACAACGATTCGAGTACCAGCTCTAATACCATTTGTAACAACACAGACCACCCACCCATAAATATTGTCCACTTTGGGTTATCCCTAGGGCTAAACTTCTCACGATTTTACTCTTCCCACTTTTGGGAAAATGTGTCTATACGAGAGAGGCATCCGTACCCTTATAAGGCGTACTTCGTTCCCCTCTCTAGCCGACATGGGACCTCACAATATGCACCTCCTTAGGACCCCTGCCCCTTTAGGGTCCAACATCCTACACTGGCACATCGGGTAAAGAACCGGCTCTGATACCATTTGAAATAGCCCAAACTACCCGCCCATAGATAATGTCTTCTTTGGGTTGCCCCTAAGGCCAAACCCTTCATGGTTTTGCTCTTCCCACCCTTGGGAAAACGCATCTGAGGGGGAGAGGTATCCATACCCCTATAAGGCATACTTCATTCTCCTCTCCAACTAATGTGAAATCTCACACTCTCCACTTCCCTTATGGCCCAACCCTGTTTAGGATGCAGCATCCTACACCGGCAGCCTAAAGAGAACAATATCTATGGGCGGGTGGTCTGGGCTGCTACAAATGGTATTAGAGCCGGGGCCCAAACCCCTCACTGTTTTGCTCCTTCCATCCTTGAAAAAAATGTGTCTATAGAGGAAAGTTATAGACGCGTTTTCCTAAGAGTGGGAAGAGCAAAACCGTAAGGGGTTTAGCCCTAGGGCAACCCAAATCGAATAATATCTATAGGCGGGTGGTCTGGGATGTTACAAATGGTGCCAAATTCGATACCTGAACTATTGTGCCAACTAGGCTGGGCCCTAAAGGGCTAGAGAACATGAGATCCCACATCGGTTGGAGAGAAGAACGAAGTATACCTTATAAGGTTATGGATACCTCTCCCCCTAAAGACGCTTTTTTCCAAAGGTGGGAAGCACAAAACTGTTAGGGGTTTGGCCCTAGTGGCAACCCAAAAGTGAACAATATCTGTAGATGGGTGGTCTAGCTATTACAAATAGTATCAGAGCCAATACCCAAACCGTTGTGCCAGCTAGGTTGGGCCCTTAGTGGGTGGAGAATGTGAGATCTCATCAATTGGAGAGGAGAACGAAGTATGTCTTATAAGGGTATGAATACCTTTCTCCCTAAAGACACGTTTTTCCAAAGGTGGGAAGAGCAAAATCGTGAGGGGTTTGGCCCTAGAGGCAACCTAAAAACGGACAATATCTGTGGGTGAGTGGTCTAGGCTGTTACATCCTTACTTGGTTCCTCCACCAGTTCTTCCTCAACCACCTTTATCCACTCTTCTTCTTCTTCATCATCATGGATAAAGGTTTCTAGCTCATCTTCTTTAATTACCTTTTGTCACTCCTCTACTTTTCCTTCTTAGATGGGGAATTCTTCTTCATCTGGAAGCTCTTCTTATAATGTCACTTCATTTATGAAACCAAGCCTTGCCGTTTCTTCACTCTTAAAATCACGTCGTTTAACTTTCATGTCAACAAGGAGTTCCACTAACTGTAATACTCAATTCCTCTTCCTCTTCTTCTTCTGAGAGCTCATCTTTACTACTAAAGGTGATTTTCTTTCCAAATTCATTAGGATTTGTTTTATTAGGACTAAGTAAACTG
This sequence comes from Erythroxylum reticulatum, assembly GCA_025504915.1. Taxonomy (NCBI): domain Eukaryota; kingdom Viridiplantae; phylum Streptophyta; class Magnoliopsida; order Malpighiales; family Erythroxylaceae; genus Erythroxylum; species Erythroxylum reticulatum. The sequence continues at coordinate 17,780,112 of JANSVA010000003.1, forward strand.
CCTAGTGGTTCATTATATAATATCTCTTCCATCTAATCAATTTGATTCATCATATTTTATATACGAGCCTCTATTTCCTGATGCCTTGTGTTTGATTCTTAAATAGACTCAATCATCATATTTTTTAGAGTAGCAGTTACCTCCTCGCCTTCTTGAAATGTATGTTTATTCATGAAATAATTTATTGTCTCTTCTTCACTCTGAGATAGTTGGAAGCTCAAATTATAATCATTATATGTAGTTAAAGAAAGTCTCTCATCGAACACACATTGACTAGCTACTCTCTCAGTAAGGCATTCCATTAGTTTATATGCAATACTTTCTTTTTCTTATGGAAGCTAACCTTGTATTTTCTTCACTCTCAAATTTGTGTTAGTTAGCTTTCATTTCGGCAAGGGTTTCCATTAATTTATCTCTGAAAGTTGGCTCGTTACATGGAGATGCTTGGTGTAATAAATATCCATTTGGAGTGTAATCATTACATCCATAAGTATAAGGGTTACTCCACTCTGCATTGTAGGTATTCTCGTATAATACACCTTGTGGTTGATTGTATGTGCTTGGTTGCTCCCATGTATAATTGAGTTCTTGACATTCATGATTATACCGATAACTCCTACAAATGTTGCGACACAGCCTAAGTATCGGTTAAGCTTTTGAAAACATATGAGAACACCTCACTTTCCCATATAGTGATGTTATAATTTGCATAGACATATTTTGGCTACCATAAAAGTACTGTCCACTCCATCCTTTCATTGTGTGTTCTAGCTATGACAATGAATCATAATTCCTACAATAAACCACAACTCGATATCAAATGGAGAAATTCAAAAGATAATTAAATCAATAAGTCACAAATACAAAAAGATACAATTAAATTAAATTAAATTAATAAAATGAAAGAAAATAAATATAAAAGCAAAATTAAAAGAAAAGAAAAGAAAACAGATAAAATAAAATAAAAGTGACTAGGTTAATAACATTTAGGCTTTCCTAATATCAAAGTCTCCGATAACGACACCAAGAAATAGATTGACCTATTTCATAAGTTAGTCAATTATGTAATAATTACAAGTGTACGGCATAACTGTAGCTAGTATTGGTAAGTACAGATCAATCCACGAAGATTATGGATACTAGTACATGCCCTTCTCCTATTATCTAGCCTAAAGATTGATTTTAAAATTCTATTAAAAAGAAAATAAAAACTAAAACAATTAAAGAAATAGGAAATGATAATGAATGCAAAGACAATGGAATTCACTTAGTAAGTTATCGTTATTAGAAATTAGTATTTAGGTTCGAATCCCTTTAAACCACTAACATATTGATTTTTTATCATGGAATTGTTTTGTTGATGTATTGGACTACAAAGACCCCTACAGTATGCTAATAGCTAACCTTGAGTCTACTAATAACTAATTCTAAGGTCTCTAACTGATTACTTAAGTTAAATCTTATAGGATTGCATTACTAATTTATAAGTCTATATATTAGGTTTAACCCTAATCCAGAAGATTTATGTCATCCTATTTCTATGGTTGCAATCAACTCCTTCTAATTACAATAGATCTATTCACACTAGGATTTCTAAATCTCTAATTATGAAATCAAATTATGATCTAATATTCTCGAGTTATTAGAACATAAATAAAACGTATAATCAGATCACAATATATCAAACAACCAATTAAATAATAAAAGAATCAAATCATATTAAAGTATAAACATAAGGTTCGTCTAACTTAAATACTACTTGGATGTTTAGTTGCATATGACCAAATATGAAATCAAACATAAATTGAAAGAAAATTGAAATGAAAACAATGGATTCATAATTCTAAATCTCCTTTATTTTCTTTTATCGAATGTTCTTACGAAGTATAAGCTTGATCTTGTATTTAAATGGATCATTCAATGATTTCTTCATGTTTTCACATCTCTGGACCAAAATCACACCTAAAGAACAACTCCACATCTAGAAATCTCCTGCCAAAGTCTCTTTTTTTCAATTGCCACCGAAAATGTCTTTTTATCATGAAACTTAGGGTTCTGGGAGATGCACGGTCTCTTGCACAGCTGTGCATCAGACCATGCATAATTGGAATTCACTCAATATCACAAAAGTGCACAGCCATGGGAAATTGCCACGGTCATGATGCATGGTCGTACATTCCTTCAAATTTGTTGAATCTTCGTTTTACATCGTGTTTTCGTCCGAATTTCTCTCCTTTAAATCCATGAAGGCAACTATCACATGTCAACACACTTGAAGCATATTAAGTACCAAATATACAACATAAGTATAAAATATCAAGAAAAATACATCAAATATGGGTGTAAAAGTAAAGTCAATTATGCATTTATCACTTTTTTATTGATAAGATTTGAGTATATTGACTTAACAAGAATATTTAGGGGTAGAAGTATTACTACATATACTTAGAAGGGAAGGATTTATTGATTTTTAAATTGGTAAATGAGCTTTTTGCAAATCTCTCTTCTATTTGAAAAGAATTTTTGCATCTCCTCTTTACCCATAGGTAGAGGTTTTGTAAAAGGGAAAAGGGAAGTTATTTAACTTTTTCTTTTATTCTTATACTTTCATATCTCATATACCTCTTTTATCACGGAGAAAAGAGAGAATGATGATATTGAAAGTTGATAATTTATGATGTATAAATTAAGGAGAATATGTATTACTTATTGCTTTAATATAAAAGGAGTTGGTGAATCTATTTGATTATTTTATAATATCACCAAATGTTTTAGAATCATAAAAAACATAAAGAAAATCTTTGATTAAAGAGTCTAATCTATGATTTTGATAATAATAAAACATATTGCAACTTTTTTTCTTAATCCATAGAGATATTAGTAAGTTAATATATGTAGGATCAAGTTCAATAAAGGGTAAAGTGATTAAAGAAGTCAATTGAATAAATTGAGCAATTAAAGAATAATAAAAATGAGCAAAGTGTGAAAGTTTTAGGAGAATTCAAGTGAAGAACCAAGAAAAAAGAGTAATCAATTATATCAATATTTAAACAAATCATTATAATCCTTCTTATAGCATATTTAATCATTTCAATCAATTAGGAGTATAATTATAGAGAATATTGTAAATACTTTATCATGGTCAAGAGGAAATTTAGAAAAGTTTAAAGAAAACCTCTTGATGCATAAAGAAAAATCTAAAACTTTTAAAGTAGTTTTGGATCAAATTTTTGTCATATGAATGTGTTTTTGAAATAACTTCAAAATTTGTTTCTAAAAATTGTTTTAGGAAGTTTAATCGATTAATATACTAGTTGACCAATATCTTTTGACAACATATACCATGAGTTTGTAACTACATTGATCGACCAATATGACTTATTGGTTGATTAGTATACTATAATGGTTGACCAATGTTATTGTTACTAATTGTTATAATGGTTAGCTTTTGTTTGTGACAACTATTATATAAATAGGCTATATAAAAGGGAGATATCTAAAGCATATAAGAGATTCTACTAGGATGCTTGAAATGATAGAGAATATACATGTGTACATAGACCCGATGTATATTGAATCTTCTTTTATTAGTATGAGCAAGTCAATGATATTTTGGGTTATATGATTGTACAATTATTGTAATTGATAAAAAAAAATTAGATTCAAATTGTAGGTTCTTTTTAAAACCTTGAATAAGATTAGTAAAGAGAATCAAAAGATATTTGTAATGATTTCTTGTGACCTGCATTTAAGAAGAATTTTGTATCGAGAGTTTATCTTCACTCATTAAAATACGAAAATAGTATATTTCTAAGTGAAATTTATAAAATGAACATACATCAAGGGTAACTTGATAAAATTACTACAAATTAATTTTTCCTCTTTTCTTATTATATTTTTTAATTATTGGCATTGTTGATGATTATTTTTATTAAAAAATTGTTATAATCATTAGAATAAACAATTTATTTATTAGTTTCAAAATAAGGTAAAAAGTGAATACACACATTTTACCTTATTTCTTGCCTGCCATTCAAAAACTAACAATAAACAATGTGATTCACTATGCTATCTTGCAAATGATAATTATAACCCATTTGTAACTACTATCAATATGTCTAGCTAACAATAATTATTTACTCATTAATGCATATTTTGACTAAACCTACTCTTCTAAGTAGATTGAAAACCTACTCTTCTAAGTGGATTGAATAATTCTTGATGGGGTTTTTATTTTCTTGTAATTTGAATTCGTGATTAGTCTCTAGTAATATTTGAATCTTTTGAAGAAGATATTTTCAATCTCTTCTTTCTCTCAATAAAAATGCTGACGCTGCTAAAAATTGTTGACTTGCTTGACTGAGCTTTTCTTTCTTTTGACTAACCTTTTTAATTGTCGGTGAATTTCAGTCCTCGGTCCGCGGATCTTAGCATCATTCTATACTTTTGTCTCTTCACTCCGTAGCCCATCTTTAACTCCCGCTAAATCCGTTGGCTTCTGTTCAGTAGCAATGAAAGCACATGAAACCACAAAACTTCCATTCTCTTGTCACCTGTGTCTTTTACTAATTCTTCTAATTCATGTCTACCTAACACAAGTTCAAGCTAGAACCTTTCGACAATCTTGCTCTTCTTCGTGCGGAGACATCCAAAATATCAGCTACCCCTTTCGCCTCAGCACCGATCCACCTGGCTGCGGCGATACAGATTATCAACTTTCGTGCGAAAAAAACTTGACCCTTTTGGAATTTCACTCAGGAAAGTATTATGTGAAGCAAATTTCCTACGATAAGCGTATAATTCGTGTGGTTGATGTTAATTTAGCAAGTGGTAGCTGTAACCTCCCATACAAGTCTGTGTCAGTTGATGAAATGATAAGTGATAGTCGATATAAAGGAACAGTCCTTAATACTTATACAAGTTTTATCAGATGTTCGAGTAACATAAGCAATCAAGCCTATAGGAGTCTTCCTTGTTTGAATGGAAATGGGTCTTATGTGTATGCTAGTTATGATACCTATATAATTTCTGATCTTCAAGGGTCTTGCTCGTTCCTTTCACGGGTTCCAACAATTTATCAGGCTGTGTTGTACCCGTCTTATGATAGTATCCTGAAGTTGATGCAATCAGGTTTTGATCTTGGTTGGTCTGTGGAATGTCGGGATTGTGTTGCATCTGGTTCTTTATGCTCTTTGAGATCATGGGATGCTCCATATGTCTACCACTGTGACAGAGCAGGTCAGTGAACTCGTCTTAGTTGATTTGATTAAGAGCAGGTCAGTTAACTCGTCTTAGTTGATTTGATTAACCCATGTAAGAGATTTTGCTTGTGTTATCTGTTTGATGATAATCTATTGAGCTCATTTTGCTTCTCCTGTGATCATTTACAGGCATTCATATTCCCTCGCTGATTTTGGCCATTATTTCAACTATTTGGACCATTCTGTTAGGTAGTTTTTAAAACTGAAATCCCATTAGTTCTATATGCATAAGTTTGATGCTTCAAAAATTAGCACTCTTTGTTTATGTTTTCTGGTGTCTTCAGGAATTAATCTTGTTGCGAGGTTCGTCCTTGCACCGATTGTTATAATTGCATTCCTTGTCCATAAATACAGAAGGGAAAAGAAGCCAGTGAATAACAAGGGGAACCTTCATTTAAATCTGCAGTCTTTGATGCCCAGAAGATACAGTTATGCTCATATTGTTGCAATTACGAATGACTTTAAAGATAAATTGGGTCAAGGTGGTTTTGGTACTGTGTACAAAGGTCAACTTCCCGATAGTACTTATGTCGCTGTTAAAATGCTTTCTAATTCCAAAATCAAAGATGGGGACTTTACCAGTGAAGTCTCCATGCTTGGGCGGATTCATCATGTCAATATAGTGCAGTTAGTAGGATTCTGTTTAGAGGGGTCTCATCGAGCTCTTCTATACGAGTACATGCCTAATGGATCTCTCACTAATTATATATTCCCAAGAGAACCAAGGGTTCAGCCCTTTACTTGGGAGAAGATCCTTCAAATAGCTTTAGGGACAGCTCAAGGGATCCAGCATCTACATGGGGGATTCAGTGTTAGCATTATTCATTTTGATATTAAGCCTCAAAATATATTGCTAGACGAGAATTTTATCCCAAAGGTTTCAGATTTCGGGCTTGCAAGATTTTTCCAGAGGGGGGTAGTTTTTATGTCCACCGACACTGCTCAAGGAACTATGGCTTATGTTGCACCTGAAATAGTTTCAGGTAGACTCAAAAAGGTCTCTTGCAAATCAGATGTTTATAGTTTTGGTATGTTACTGCTTGAAATGGTTGAAAGAAGAAGGGTCCTTGATGGAAAGGAAAGCAGTGTAAGTGAAACATATTTTCCATCATGGGTATATAACTGTCTCAATGAGAGAGGGGATTTAGAGCTTGAGAATGTCCCTGAAATTGAGACTGCAATGATGAAGTTGTGTGTGGTTGGCCTGTGGTGCATCCAAAAGAAAGCTGTGGAACGGCCATCGATGACCAAAGTGGTGGAAATGTTGGAAGGGGATGTTAACAGTTTGAAATTGCCTCCCAATTCCATGTCTGTTCCTCAGTGTTTTACTAGTGAGCAGTATGAATCCGATTCTTCAACAGAGCTGCTAATATCTGAGCAATAGAGCCAAGCTTGTAGGATCACTGATTCTCCTACAAAATAAAGGTAAAAAAAACAAAAGAATGCAGTTTTTCATATGGAAGGTAATATGCTGTATTTATATGTTGCATGTATTTTTAGTTTCTGGAGTGACATGTCTGAGGCATTCGTAAGGTATTCTTGGTAAGGTCATGAGGTTGGTTTAGCTCCGTGAGTTGATGTTGTAACGAAGTTTATAAGCTCTTCAACATCAACATTCTTTAGGAAGACATCAACAGGTTGGCTATTGTTTTATATTATTTCTCCATTGTTGCATATGCAATCCTGTTTGTTCACTTAGTTGAATTGCTTTTTACTCCTGTTAACAAGTAATTCGACAAAATAAACATATCTATCCGAATGAAAGAACATTTGAGAAAATATCCTTACACAAATAAGTTTACAGCAACTCTCCAGTGCAAGATGGGAACCATCATGATCTTTGGCAGTAGAAGAAAATATCATCACTATATAGTAATGTACCACCTTAAAATCTTAAAACTAGAATTCACTCTCCACTCCAAATTTCAACTACTTTTGACCCAGTATTGCGGAAACGATGCATATTTACATGACAGCATAGGACTCGACATTTTGCAAATTCTATCTCAAAAGCTTAAGAAGCATTTAAACTATCCTTGTACTTAAAAATGTATGCTCTCATCCACATAATGGTTTCATAAAGATTTCAGCAAATTCATCTCTTTCCAAGGGTTTTATTTGAATTAATGTTATAAATATCATATCAATACTGATACCGGATTTGGTTCTAGTTCAGTATTGTACTAGTACTATTTAATACCAAGTATTGTTTTTGGTAATTTTTAAATTTATAAAATAGTATTTGAATTTTTTAAAAACTACAAAATAATCTCTTAATATATTGTACTATGTAATTTCTAATTTTACAATATCCATGTCTCCAAAAATTATAATAATCGAAATTTGAAATAATAACAATCTATTAATTTCTATAAATATTGCTTTTTATATATTTGATATATAAATAATAATCACAATTAATATGAAAAAGATTATACAAATATAAAATTAAGGACAATACAATGTATATAAAATATTGCAATTTCTTTGTATAATGAATAGTATCACATCAAAACATCAAATAAATTAATATATAAATATCAATAATTCTCTAAGTATTACAATTTATAACAAGACTTCTTGTCGAAGAACCAACCAACTATAAGTGAAACCTAAAACAAGAGCATTTACAGGTATATTTATATTGCATATATGTAATTTAACATACACATCAAATATAAGCGAAATTAAAAGAAGAAGGCAACTGAAAACCTAAAACTTTATTAAATCAAATATCCGCTTAAATCATATTGATTTTAATTCTTATTTAGTATAAAATCTTCATCATTGAGAGAAGTCACATCATCACCATGACATGTCAATATTTTCCTATCTAAGATTATCTTTCAAGTCACTCTTATCCATCAAACCCAGTTTCTTCATAAACTCAATTCGACAAAAGATCAATATGGTAAAGGTAAATTAGATCTAAAAAACTACTTGTTCTATTAAGAGTCCTAGTAAATAATTAAAATTTAATTATTAAGAAATTACAATAAATTATATTCAAGTTAACAATGATAATAATATACCTTTTTTAAAAGCTTTAAGTTGTATCTGCCAAAGACTATGCATTCAATCTTTTGTGTTCTAATCTATTCCTTTTCTTGTAATGGATGAATTTAAATGTACTCTAATTCCTTTCACACTCTATTGCACTCATATTAACTCAACATTCAAATTGCAAATCTTTACAATTCTGATACACCACTCTTGAATTAATCCCACCAAGTAACCGTAAGACAACAAAAGTAATAATATAAAAATAAAATAATGACTAATTTTCAATAAGTAATAAAGGTGAAAAAATACATATAGCTAGATTAAACTTGTCTCTTTGACAAGTAGTAATGGGCATCTTAAAATCACTAGAAGCATCTTTATAAACCTCAATTTGTGAGCTTAAGAGATCTTGCATTATCTCATAGGCAATAATTATTGAAATAATTAACACTCTCTTATTAACTTCAACTTTATTTGTAAAGTTTAGTCTAAAATAGACACTAAGATTAAAAAATGCCTTAACTGCAAATAACAAAGAGGAAATTTGTCTTTCTTATCTCTCATTGATGACTAAAAGATAAGGTGTATACAAAGAAAGCATATTTTTTAGATTAGCCTTGATTGCTTCCTTTGCCCCTCTCTATAGCATTATAAAAATAACCTAATGTTGTCTTCTCATCACTATCAGCTAGACGAAGCATTTGCACCAAAGCTTCACAAACTTGGATTAAAAATTGGTGCTGGGACCAAAATTCATTATCTTCAAGTATACTTCTAGAAATCTTAGCTCCAACATTAAACTTGATATACTAGGATGCAATCCACCTATTACTTATAAATATTTGCCTCGACTCCTTCTTCATCAAAACAAAAAATTGAAGTGGTAAGAAATTATTCACAAACCTTATTATAATAGGACGACATAAATTCTTACAATTAATGAAATCCTTCCTCATCAAATTTAGGACCCATGCATGATTATCGATAAACTTGGTCACTGTCATTGCTTTTCACACAGTCTAATCAATAATCAAAAAATATTTAGCATCTCCCAATATTCAGCACAAAGAGTCCAATAAAAAGAATTATACCTAATTTGTAATCTTTTCCTATCCACTTCATAAACATAATCGTTATCAGTAATGAACTGAATAATTTTTCTAACCCAACTTCATTCATAACTTCATCAAATAACTAAAGCAGGTATCAACATTTCTATCAAGGTCAGATACATCAATAGACTTCAAAAATATTGTCCTCTTAGTAAAATAAACTAAAAATTTGATAACAGGTTCACGTCTTATATCTATCCAATCATCACATATGACTGAACATCTATAAGTTTCTTAAGTCATTTTTCTTTCATCTAAATAACTATTTTAAACAGAGTTGCTCAGAAGTTTATCTTTACAGTCATCAATTGAATGAGCCTTATATCGTAGATTATAAAAAGCAATAGCATCCACCATAGGCTTGTATTAATTAGATTTTTGAATGATACATCTATTCATACCATCATCTAGTCATTGCTATATCCACATTCTGAGCCACTTCTTTGGATTGTAGATGCTATGAATTGAAGGTTAAGCTTTAGAAGTTGTTTTAGTGAAAAAAATAAAACATGTCTTCTTCTTTTCCTCACAACATATGCAACATTTCCTTCTTACTAGGTAGGAACACCACCACCTTTAACATCCCACTATCCTGACACTAAAAAAAGAATTTCCATAACTAATTTCACAGTTTAACCTTTGTTTTCTACAATTTAACCTTTGTTTTCTATTTTTTCATGCTAATACTCTTCAAGTAAAGTCTTCATTTGTCATTTTTTTATTATGGCTCACTTTTTTACAAGGATCTACTTCAGTTTTGATCCTATCCAAATGTTTATTTAATCTTGTGATTTCTTCACCTTTCAAATGCTTGTTGCAATAGACACAAATGATATGATTCTTCATTTTAGGAACCAATCTGACATGAGCCTAAGTTGGATCATCAATCTTCCTTAAACGACTGAATTATCAGGAGTACTTAAACCCCTCTTCATTTATCTAAAAAAAGTAAACATGTGTGTTAAAATTAAATTAATAAATTCATGTTCAAAAATACAATTTTTGAATATAATATCATTACATAACTAGAAAAATTCAATATTCAACTATAAGCATATCCAAATTCTTGTAAGACTCTATCTCACATCTTTTTATGATAACACACATTGCAAAAATGACTTTTCTTTTTAAATACTTAAAATTTCATATTATGTTAAGTAACGAGTATTCTCTCATAAATTCACATACTATTTTCTACTTTGTATTTATCTATCAATAAGATAAGATGATGAATGTATATTTGCTACCTATAAGATATGATTAATATTTATAATATTATTTCCTAATGACAACAATGAAAAATTCAAAAATTCAAATGTTTAATTTTCTTAACTTAATTATATATTAAATCTTATATTTAAATGATTAATCTTATGTTAAATACTTTTATATGCAAATAATAATTAATAAATTATATTTTAATATAAATTAATAGACCCTTTAACAATTTAATGAATTACTTTTGATATCTTTTTTATAATTATTAAAATAACAAATAATATGACAGATTCTGAAATTATACATAATTCACAATGCCCAAATGTTCTTTTATAATCCATACACAATATTATTTTGATCTCATTTCTTCATGAATTTACAATCCCTAAATGTTATTAAATTACTTTTAAGTCCAATTTGCCCGACGCATATTTTATAAATCGTTATCAATACTCTCGTCACTTAATCAAAACATAATGCAATTGCAGTCTAGGGCAAAAACAAATAACGTAAAAAGCACACACAAAATTAGATAAATTATAACCATGATCATGACGGTCATAGGTCGAGTCAGGTCAGTTAAACTAGATGCAGATGAATCTGAATTTCAGATCTGAATTCCATGTCGTGGAGTCAAGGA
>JANSVA010000003.1:17800659-17814784 GCA_025504915.1 Erythroxylum reticulatum
CCTATATCTTTCTACTACTCTCATGCCAAGCTTCGAAATAATGCTTTACCCCTAGATGTTCAATCAACTGTTACACCTTAATCAATATTGAATCAACAGAACACACTTTTAACATTTGTTCCACTTTTAGAAGACTTTGCTTTATATCCCTGATTTTGATTTTTCATATATAAGTGAAACTAGTGTATCCCATTCATAAACGATTTCTTGGGTAAACTACTGAGAGCTCATATAGTCTATGTTGGATTAATTGTATTCTGAGCTAGAGCAATAAACCTCTTACATGGACCGATCAATCATAAAATTCAACCATCGATTAGGCAACTTCCATAAACTATTGTAGAACTTTAAAGAAATTATCAAAGAGTGACATGGTTACATCTTCAAACATCAGTCTAAGACAACCTTTAAATAAAATGTATAGAAAAGTTGTATTTCTTGTGTAGTGTCTAGATATCAAGCTTTCTTTCTACCAATTCTCAATTGATCTTTATCTTATATATTTCTCTTTCCATGAGTTGCTTAATGAACTTTCTTTGAACTTTCAAAGAGATTAACAATTTTTTTTGGCAAAGTTAAATATAATGATGCATTGAATATTGAAACAAAATTTAATAATTTAATAAATCAAGAGAGGATAATCCAAAAAAATCTTAAATCTTTATAATTTTCTCATCTGATTCATATATTTTATTTATTGCGATTGAATTTTAAATTTATTAAGAATTTAGTTAATTCATATAAATTATTATTTTATGTGCTAATACATTTTGAAACATAATATAAATTTGATATAGTTTAAATAACTTTTAAAATTCAACTGGAATTCAAGATTTCCTAAATCAACATAATGGTGCTACATCATTTGACTAACAAATCTTTATTGAATGCTGCCAACGTTATCGAATGATCTTGTGTAATTAACGAACATTTGAAAAAAATATAATAGGAAGAGCAGCCAGTGCATAACCCTCTATTACAAAGCCAGTAGCAAAATTAACTTTGATAACTTCTTTTGATTAATAGGAAATGTTATTTTAAATGTTTATATTAAATAGTTCAATAATATATGATATGTGATGTTAATTCATCTTTTTAATAATTAGTAATATATTGTTCGTTTATTTCATTATATTTTATTTGTAATTATCATATTATTATTTTAACATGATAAAAATTAAGTATTTTGTTGAATTTTTATTTATTATGTATAATAATTATAAATAAGATAATTAATTTTTTCTGTTAATAAATAAAATTGTACAATTTTTTATTTTTTATATTATTTTATCATATTTACAAATCTCTCTTATATTAAAGGAGTATAGAATAAGATTATTAATTTCATATTTCTGTTTATAGTCAATAATTAATGTGACTCAATTTTAGTATTAATAAAAAATTATAAAACACTAGTTATTTTATTAATTTATCATATTTGGATATTATGAAAAACGTAATGTTAAAATGTTAATTCATTTTATAATTAATATGTTAATTTATTATATTTATTAATAATTAAACATATTTATTAGTGTAATATGATAATAAATTAAATTATGTGATTAAAATTTTAAAAAATTACAATATAATCCAGATTCTTTGCAAATAAAGAAGACCTGTTTTGTTTTCCCGAAAACGTGGTTTTTGTATTGATGTCAGCATCTCGCGTTCGCTGCGTTACAGTATGCTGTCTGCCGCAAAAAAGGCCGAAAGGTATGAGATCCAGCTTTGAAACATAACAGAATGTCAACTTCGGGTAGGAAGTGATGTAGGCCCGCGGTGAGGGCTCAGATGCTGTAAAAGTCTGTCAATTGCCATTTGTCCAAACGACTTTCTGGCTCCTCTCTGTTGAAGATGATTTGCTGGAAGACAAAGCTTCATCAACATTTGGGGAGATTTAAGTCAGAGCATCATCATTTGACTGCTATAAGTCTATAACAATGTCACGAAAGCAAACAACCACCAACCATACGGTGGCCGGGAGCAAAAAATCGAAGCTTTCGATTCAAATATCGAAATCCAGTCTTCTGTATTTCTCGTGCCCTTGATAATTTTTCTCCTTTTATCACTCTTTTCATGAGACTGCTTGACGGTCAAAAAATGGCACTCCCAACACAAACGATACAAAACGCCAAGGTCCCTCTTGATTCAGGCACTGCGCGTCTCAAGGAGCTTGGCTACAAGCAGGAGCTTAAGCGTGACCTCTCGTAAACCTCTCAAAAATCTTTCTTTAATGTAACCTTTTGTTTTGCATAGATAACCCGCAACGTCTTTTGAATTTGAACTGGGTCATTACGTGACCTTTTCTGGGATTTGCAGGGTGTTCTCTAATTTTGCATTTTCATTTTCGATCATATCCATCGTAACTGGTATAACCACCTTGTACAATACTGGGTTGACTTATGGTGGACCAGTTTCCATTGTATATGGGTGGGTTGTAGCTTGTGGCTTCACCATGTTTGTTGGGTTAGCAATGGCTGAGATTTGCTCCTCTTACCCAACTTCTGGTGGTCTCTACTATTGGAGTGCAAAGCTCGCTGGCCCTCGATGGGCACCCTTTGCGTCGTGGATTACTGGCTGGTAAAACTTTTCACTTTTCGGATGTTTGTGTCATCTTTGGGTTATGGGTTTCAAATTTTTATTTGAGTTAAAATTTATAGATTCATGAGTTTTTAGGAACACTATATACTTGGCCTTTGATCACGTTTTCCCTTTACGCTGTGTCTGATTTCATTTCCCACCTCAATCCTTTAGTCAACGATATGTCCAAATCTTAGCATTTAAGGAAACTTTGAATTGGTGTCAAATTTGGAGTTTCAATTTCTTTAATCTCCATTGTTTAGGAGGATATCATGGCCGAGCCAAAATTAGAATCTCCAGGATGTTGAAGTCCAAGTGTAAAGACATACCTAATTAAGGTTCTTTAAATGCTGCCTTTATCCTATTTTTTGAGTCCCACTAGCGCCATGTACACTGGTCTCTTTTCGTTTTTGGCTGTAGAAGTCTTATCCTTCCATGGGTTGAAGCAACTTCTGATAGTATGTTTGAGAATTCTCCTCTCACTGAAGGTGATTGGGCTCATATCGCCAATGATCTCAAATGCGTTGGCAATAATACCAAGAAATGAATGTGCACATGGGATTTTTTAAATTAGTGTGTTGAAGATGGTCGGATGAAAGAGTTTTCAACCCAGGAATTACAGGAGATGCTTTTCCTTATCAACTGGAGCCATTTTGGGGGACATGAAATATTACTCAAGTTTCTTTGTTTCACACGTTACGCACGTACTTCTCACTGTTAAGTTGATGATCTGCATTTAACAAATTGGAATGCCAGTTGTTTACTGCCTTTCACCCGGCCTACTGGAGCTCATGAACCAGATTGTAAATTTGTTACTACTCTTCTAGTTGTTCTTGTGGTTGAAGTTGAGATAAACATTATATGAAGATTGTCACTACTTATTGTTGCTTACACAAAAATGAAACTTGTCTAGCAGAAAGCATATGCTAAATGGAACAAATTAAATTTTGCAGGTTCAACATTGTTGGTCAGGTACAACTGAGATTGATCATGGAGTTCTGCAGATTTCACTATCTGCTGCAGCCTAGTTTGTTTAGGATGCCAATGGATCTGTATTCTGTTATAAACTGACAACTTTTACTTGCATCTACATTTGCAGTGGGCAGTTACGACAAGTATAGATTTCTCCCTGGCACAGCTACTTCAAGTTATCATTCTTCTTAGCACAGGTGGAGCAAAAGGTGGTGGATATGAGGCATCAAAATATGTTGTTATTGCTATCCATGGAGGAATTTTACTTCTGCATGCAATACTTAATAGCCTGCCTATCTCAATACTATCTTTCTTTGGACAGCTGGCCGCTGTCTGGAATCTTGTAGGTATGATGAACTTATGGCTCTAATTTCCAGCATTTTTTTATTGCCAATCTCATTTCAAAATTTTGATCAACCTTGTCAATTTTAGTTGTTGTTGCTATCACAATAATAGTACCCTGTGTTGCAACTGAGAGAGCCAGTGCCAAGTTTGTCTTCACGCACTTCAACACTGATAATGGTGAAGGTATCCATAACAAATTCTACATTTTTGTTATTGGACTTCTGATGAGTCAATACACCCTTTCTGGGTATGATGCTTCAGCCCACATGGTAAGCAGTGATGATCTTCCTATTGAATTTTAATATAAGCCATGGAAAAAAGTTAATAAGAGATGACTTATCTTTGTAGAACTTCTAATAGCTATAGTTAGGAAGAGTTCCAATTCTTGTTGAAAATACATTCCTTAGAGTTTATGACATTATGCATCTATCCTGGTTTGTCCTACTGTTTGATCACTCAGACAAAGTACAATAAAAGAAAATTAGTTTCTTGAAATCAATTAATCCCCTTTTGAAGCATATTTTAACTTGAAGTATGTGCCTGTAATTGAACGCATTTATGAACAGTTGCTAGTTTGCTAGAATAACTAAACACTTACTTTTATCTATGCTTTGTAATTAATGAAGAACTGAAACTGAATAATGTTGTTTCTGTGAACTGTTGTCTATAGACAGAGGAAACCAAGAATGCTGATACGAATGGACCAAAAGGAATTATTAGTGCCATTGGAATATCTGCTATATTTGGATGGTTCTACATAGTTGGAGTCACATTTGGGGTTGCAAACATCTCTGATCTCCTGAGTAAAGACAATGATGCTGGTGGGTATGCTATTGCTGAAATATTTTACTCAGCATTCAAGAATAGATATGGGAGTGGAGTAGGGGGAATTATTTGTTTAGGAATTGTTTCTGTTGCCATATTTTTCTGTGGTATGAGTTCAGTGACCAGCAACTCCAGGTATTCTTGCTATTGTCTTACCTTTTCCGTTTTTGGTGTCTCATCTATCAAGAAGCAATTTCAGAGATAATAACAGCAATTATATATATACACACACAAAATATTCTCAGGATGGTCTATGCATTTTCTAGAGACGGGGCCATGCCATTCTCATCAGTTTGGCACAAAGTAAACAAGCAGGAGGTCCCTATAAATGCTGTTTGGCTCTCTGCATGCATCTCATTTTGCATGGCATTAACGGTATTGACATTTGATCCGGTCTAATTTTTCCTTATTTGACATGATCATGCCTTTTAACCTGACATTTCCATTGTGCTGCCTGTATCTTCTTTGCTTGTTTCTAAGATCGATATTCACGGCCCTTGGTGTTATTTTCATGTAGTATCTTGGCAGCGCAGTGGCATTTCAGGCCATGGTATCAATTGCTACCATCGGACTGTATATTGCTTATGCCCTACCCACCTTCTTTAGGGTAACTTTGGCACGCAAGTCCTTCGTCCCAGGACCATTCAACTTGGGTCGGTATAGTATCCCTGTTGGTTGGGTCGCAGTCATTTGGGTGGCGACCATCTCTGTTCTCTTCTCACTCCCTGTGGCCTACCCCATCACCAATGAGACACTCAATTACACTCCAGTTGCAGTTGGTGGCTTACTGATTCTTATCATTTCTTCCTGGATACTGAGTGCTCGACACTGGTTTAAAGGCCCTAAAACCAATGTTGATGGTTAAGTAATGCTAAAAAATGTTCATTTCTATGGGTCCTAAAACATGAAATGTCCTTGAATAGTTTTCCAAACTTATTGCTATTAGACCAGCAAGGAAACTTTTGCATAGAAAGTAGTCAAGAGTTTTGAACTGCTTCTATGTCAAAACCTTATCATCACAGTTAGGTTCATGTCATTTATGATGGAAGAGATAGACCAATCCCGGAACAAAATAGGGAAATAGGACAAAAGCAGAGTAAGCCGATGCTCGTCGGATCTGCTGCTGTATTTAACGATATTATTGGGCCAAAACCAACTGAAGAACCTCCCTACAAGTTGATGATAAGTAATGTGTGTAGTAAAAGCAGCGACGGTCTCGACAGCCACTGCTTAATGAGAATTGGCGTGTGGCGGTGAGGTGGCTGGCCTCAGTTTCTGTTAAAAACTTAACACTGTTGGAAGTACATTTTTATATATTGTGAAATTATGATATTTATACGTGAATGAAGATAATTTAACCAATTTTTCTAATAAGTGATTTTATTTAAATAAGAATTAATCATATCTTATACTTATTCCAAGATATTAAAATTTAAAATAAAACTAATTATTACTTTAACTTTTTTTTTTTTTTAGAAACTATCTAGTAAACTCCTGCGGGCTGTAGGTTTACACTTCCAAAATTTCAAGAACTAAAGACCATAATTAAATGTACCACGTATGTATCTTATTACATCTTCGATGCTTCAAGGTGAATTTTGCTTGGTGCTTGTCTGCATGTAGAAAGAAGACTTTGCTAAAAGCTTAAATCTGCTTTACTTGTCAATAAATGAAGTCCACTTCCAATTTTGCTTATGAATAAAGCATTATCCATTGTGTACATATAATTTGAAAGAATTGGAAATTAAAAAGAAAATACATAAAAAATAATTGGCGAGGCATGAAAGTGGGGATAAAGTATAAATAAAGAAAAAGAAAAATGCCTATTAGCAATCAAAACAAACACAATGCAGAAATAAAAGCATCAGATGATGGAGAACGAAAGAAATTAACTTAACACAGTTCGATTTTATTTATAATTTAATTGTAATTTTTACTTTTTATTTCTCGATTTCGGTTTTTGTTTTTATTTAAGTAATAATAATAATAATTATTATTATTATCAAATAAAATTTAAATATAAATTAATTAAGTAGAAAATTTTATTTTAACTTTGTAAACAATATTTATTAATAAATAAATTAAATAAGTAAAACTAAGTGAAAATTTTATTTATAAACTAATATTTATATGTAGTTTTAATTTGATAATGCTAATTTTATTTGATATTTATGTATTGTACATATATTTTAATTAAATAATATTAGTTATAAATATTATTAGTACTTAATATTAAATAATAAGTATTATATTTAGTTATTGGTAAATTATATTATAAAATAAAAATAAAAATTCAAATAGACAATTATTTTTATTAAATTTGGAAATAAATATTAAAAATTAAAAGAAACAAACATAACCTTAATTAAAACATCGGGTCAAACAATATAGATATGTAGAAGCAAAGTAAACATAGAAAATGTAAATGTAGACAAACAAAAAGGTCCCACCTACAAACCAAAATGATAGTAAAAGAATAAAAAACTAAAATGATAAATCAAAATGACATTGTTCAAAATGAGTTAAACACATGACATTAACCATAAAAAGGGGACTAAGATCATCTAAATGAGGCAAAATAGCATAATAATCAAAATGAAAGTGTATAAAGGGGGAAAAATTTTTATAAGAAGAAAGGATAAAAGATACAAAACTCTTATGTAGTTTAAGTAATTTAAGAAAAAATCAATTTTGAATTTGTTGTTTGAGTTGATAGGTTAACCAAAGATGGCCTTTATCTGCCATCTCTCTATGTAACGCTAAATATCTTTACTCTATCTTTTTTCAAGAACTTGTTACTACTTTTGGCATCAAAGCTAGGAAACTTCTCTCCTAAATCCTTTGACCTCTTCCTTTAAGGAAAAACCTCCATCATTGTCAACTAAAGATCTAACAAAACTGGCCACCCCTTGTCTTAAGAAAACTTCCTACGGTAGAACTTGCTTTTGCTTATACCATAAAATACTTTCCTCCATTAACCGGAGAACCTTAAAGCTACTTTTGGAAATAACTTACTTCCACCTCAAATCAAACCATCCTACTTTCTCCTTCATTGAACAATCAAGACAGTCTGTAACTACTCCTTTTTGCTCTCCTCAATCTTGCAAATATCAATATAAACACAAATCAAATCCCTCTAAAATCAAACTTGGTATTAAGTAGCTGGGGATCCATCCCCTAGCACCAAACTTACCTTTAATCCTCCAAGTTCAGAAAAGAATGTTAGAGTGGTCCCCTTTCATAGAAGCTCTGCAATATAGGGTTTCTAGGTGGCAAAGCACTTTGGTAGGATATTTCATTGACTAAATACCACCTTTTTTGCATTAAAGATATAAACGAGGGATAGGTAATGCAATTATGGGTAGGAAAGGTCCTCATTAATTAGGAGGACTTCCTTTTGTTTTCATTCTTTATTGAATCTCAAACCCTTGAAATCCTTAAATGAAGGCCATGCCATTGTTATGGAGAACCTCCTTTTTTTGCAATTGTGGAAACTTGGAATAGACCTTGATAAAACTAAACTTAGAACCATCCTTATATGGATGATTTCCATAATATACCACTTAACTATTAGAACATAATGAGATTGAGCTACCTAGTGAGTTCTTTAAGAAGACTATTGTGCATAAATGAAAACATAGTTACCTTGGAGAGGATTGGTTATATAAAAATATGCATAGAAGTTGGAGTGAATAAAGAGTTACTTTACACTCTCAGAATAAAGAGGCTTAATGCTTATATATGTTTGCATAAGATTGAAATCTCTATCACTTACCACTAGAAGCTAAAACTTAAGTCAAGCTCAGTTTGGAAACTAATAAGGAAACAATCTTTAAAGGAGACAATAAGGAACTATTAGGGAAGAATAAGCTCATGGAAAAGGAAGAAATTAGTAAGGAAATTGTAGTTAATTAGACATAAATATCAATAGATGCATGAACAACATCCATCGGGGAACAACTCTAATTTGAAACCAAATCTAGTGGAACATGTGGATACTAATGCAATGAAAGGTATTACAAAGATCCAATCTCTTAAATCTCAAAAGCATAAAGAAGTTAATAACTCTAAACTCCTTAAGAAGTGAATTATGAAGAATTAGAAGAGTTGGCTAAAATAAATAGCAAACGAAAAAAATAACTCAACCTACTTCCTTTAAGAGATAAGAAAAGAATATCAAGGAATCAATGGAAGGAGACACTCATAAGAAATAGAGATAAATCACACTAGTTTTAAGGAAGTTAGGTAAAAAGGATAAAGCAAAGGGAGCTAAAGCTCTTAATAATCCTCCTTATTGGTTGTAAGGGTTTAAAATGTTAAAGGTCTAAATTACCCCAATAAGAGACTGGTGGTGTATGAATAATTAGGGAAAAATAAAGCTATCCATTGTTGGCCTTACTATTAGCCTTTTAGAACCATAAATCAAAAATAGAAATTCAATAGGCTATGGTTTGTTCATAGCAAATGGAGAATTTTTACCAATTATGAAGCTCATTATAATATAAGAATAATTATAGCATATGATTTTGAGATGCTTGATTGACTAATTTCGTGAGTTAGTTAACATTGTAATAACCACAAGTGCATGATGTAGTTGTAGCTAATACTGACAAGTACGGGTCAATCGCACAATGATGATGAATATGAGTAACTACTCTTCCCCTATTATCTAGGCTAAGGATTGATTTTGGATTTTAAATTAAAGAAATTAAAAATTAAAATGATTAAAATAAATGGGTGCTAATGTTGAACACAAAAACAAGGAATCACTTAGAAAAAACTATCATAGGAAATTAGTATCTAGGTCCCGAATCCCCTTAAATCCCTTAATAAATGGATCTTTTATTATGCAACTAATCCTAAGGTTTTCAATTGAATTACTTAGGTTAAAGTTTATAGGATTATCTTACCAATTTATGAATCCCTCTATTAAGTATTACCCTAGTCTAGAAGATTTATGTCATCCTATCTTTAGGGTTGCAATTAACTCTTTCCAATTACGGTATATATATTCAACCTAGGATTTCTCAATCTCTATGATCTAATATTTCTGGGTTTATTATAAACATAAATGAAATATAAAATCGGATCACAATAATCAATTAAACCAATTGTATTAATAAAAGAATCACATAACCTAAATACTAACAAGATGTTTAGTTATACATGATAGAAAATGAAATCAAACATAAACTGAAAGAAAAATGAATAGAAGACAAAATGTTCATAATTCTAAATCTTCCTTTATCTTCTATTGAAGGTTCTTGTAAGATAGACGTTTGATCTTGGATTCTATTGGATCTTTTGATGATTTCTTTATGTTTCTCATTTTTCGAGATCATAATCATCTCCAAAAGGCCACCCCTTTCAATCTACCTTGAAAATGTCTTTTTGTGGCAAAATTTAGGGTTATAAAGATGCATGGGATGATGCATGACTGTGCATCATACCATCCATCAGTCTTGCATCCACTTGTTCATCACTAAAATCTCATGAATTTGTGATTCTATATGGCCTGAGAGAAGTGCACGACAGTGCATGCTTCAAATCTTCATTTTATGCCACATTTTCATCTAAATTCTTCTCCTTGAAGTTCATAAAGGCAATTGTCACCTATGAAAGCACTTGAGCAAATTAAGTACCAAATGTACAATAAAAGAATCAAATATCAAGCAAAAATTGTAACATTCCATTACTCACGTTCAAGCTAAAATAGTAAATATGAGAGAGATTATTGAGAGATTAAAAATGCATTTCATATTTATGCATTATATTATATACACATATACGTGAATATTGTATTTTTGCACATGAAAATAATTTTATAGGCATTCATTGATAATTTCGGGTATAATTGAATTGTGATGAGATATTATTGAGAATTGTGAGATTGTTGAATTGGAAACTTATTTGGAAAATGTATTTGTTAAATTAGACTTTTGGAGAATTTTTGAAATAATTTCTGAAAAGGTTGAATATTATTAGACTAGGAAATATGCCGCTTGGCGAGTGAATCGATGAATGGAGAATAGAAATAAGAAAACAAATGATATTAGAAAATTGTAGTGATAATTGAAATAAAAAGATGAGAGTTGGGGAACTAGTCCAATAAGAACTAGTTAGTTAGGAAACTAACTAAGACCTTAAGAATAGGACAAGTGTCCAAGTCTAACGATAAGTTTCCTTAACTTTGAAAGACAAGTTATTATGCTTATCTTCATCTTCTTCTTCGTTGCTTCTTCTTCAAAGTTTCCTTCTTTACATAGAGTTTTTCATCAAAACTCAGAAAAACTTTGATTTCCATCTACCTTTTTCTACTCCCAACTTCGGTTTTCTTCCTTTCACCACAAGAAAAATCGAAACTTGTTAACTTCCATAAGTGGTTTACGTGAATTGTATGAAAATTAGGACTTTTTAAGCTTTTGCAGATTTTGTAGAAATATCAAGTAAGTATTGTGTAAATCCTTTAGAGATGTTGGTTTATGAAACTAAAATGGTGATTTATTTGTCATTGCATGATTATGAAGAAAAAAAATTATGGGCAATTTTCATGAACACCAAGGGTTTAAGATATGAAAATTGTTGATGTGTGATTTTTGAATAATTGATGATCTAGATGTCCTAAGATAGTGTAGAAATGGTTTATAAGTTGGAGGATCATAGGAAACGTGTATAATTAAGTGTAGAAAAATTTGGAGAGAAGAACAAGTAAATGCTCTGTTTGTGGTTGTCTATTCACTGTGTACATGAGTTGAGAGTGTTGTTAGAGATGAATAAAAGAATGAATTTAGAGTTGAAGAATAGTTGTAAGATGATGGTCTGAGATGAGAAAGATTGTTTAAATGATAGTTAGAGGAAGAAATTTAAGAGAATGTAGAAGATGAAAATATAGGAAAATGACAGTGAAGAAAGAGTAGAGAATGGTGAAATGCTTAAATGACTTTTTTTTTCTGTTCTTGATGATTTTGTTTAAGCATGGATTTTTTTTAATTATTTGTGAATGTGTTGAGCTGATTGAGAGTTAAAATGGTAAAATGAAACTGGAGAATGTAAATGGAAGGAAATTGTAGGAGAATGAAAGAAGAAGCACAGAGAATGAAGAAGATAAGTTAGAGAAGTTGATATTGGTCTAAAACTTCCATGATTAAACTGTATTGGTCTAGGAAGATTTTGACAAAATTGTCTTCATGAAAGTTGTAGATATTTCTTTTAACTTTTTTATTGATATAAAGTTTGAAAATTGTTTGAGTTTTATATTGAAAGTTATGGAGGTTAGAACTGAGATAATGTAGATCACAACATTAGATGAGACTCGCGATCGTGACAAAGTGTGATCGTGACATTAAGTGAATGTCATGATCGCGACTTCACAAGTTTGAGGGTCAACTAAGCACAACTGCAACTTCTAAGGTTGAAGGCTAAGGAACATCCTTCAGTATTTTGGCTATATCTCCTTTGTCTGACCTCCAAATGACATGAGAGTTAAACCATTGGACTCGTAACACGTTGATCCTTCTCTCCCACTTCACATCTCGGAATGCATAGCTCTTATAGATAGAGGTGCCTTCACATGTTCTTAACCCGAAATGGATGGGAAGAAGAAAGGTTCTACCTCTCCACCAAAAATCTTAGTCATCTGAAATCATTAGGAGAGATAGAGTGAAAAACGTGGGACGGGTTTGACTGAGTGTGTTCTCAAATAGTTCAACATTTTTTTCCTTATCTGTCACACCCGTGACTTTTTTCCTCACACTCGTGATTCACTCACGCCCGTGACTTTTCTCCCTCATGCCCATGAGTTTAATTGCTAGACTGATATTTAATTGTCACATCAAGACACTTTGCTCTCCAATAGTAATTGTGACTTGATTTTGGTCTATGCACCTGAGTGTAATTACAAACTGAATAGTCTTGTTTCTTTTGTCTATAACTTCTTCTATAGATGCCAAATGAGATGATCTTTGATTTGAAGTAAACTAGAGACACAGGGATACAACTGAAGAATTCGATTTGTAATTCAAACTCTAAGATGTTCAATTTTTGGATGGAAGTTGAGTATAATATGCCATTTTAGTATAAGAATAGTCTGAAAATATTTAGAGTATAACTTTTAAATTTCGAAGCCAAATTGAATGATCTTGGTGTCATTAGAAACTTAATAGATAGGAAAATAATTGGCTAGAAGGAAGTGTTCTCAAATTCTTTCATTTTCCTTGTCAAAATGATCATGCAAAAGAGACCCGAAGATTTGGAATTCTGGAGATATTGTAAGAAGAAATGAGAATTTGTATAATGTTTGATCTTGTAATGTTGGAATAACATTAGTAAATGAATTGTTGATATCAAAGTACTAAAGGCATGAGTTTAATGGCAATAAAGATATTAATATGATTAAAGTTGTGATTTAAGAAGAGGAGTAATGAGTATCTAATAAAAGTGAATGAGAAATGGGATATTATGAAAGAAAATAATGCTAAAAATGATAATGTGCATAAGATGTGAAATTTTATAATATACTTGGGATTGTCATGAGCATGCATTGTACATATTCCATATACACATTTATGCATAAGGGAATACTTATAATTGTGCAATTATTAATATGTGTGCAACATGTGTATTGCATAATTTTGATGTGCAAGTTAAATGTCTACATCCAAACGTTTCCAAAATCATTGAAGCTAACACTAATTTGGAGCGTATTGTGAGTAGACCTAGATGGCCTTACTTTATTGTTTTTTTTGTTTAAGTTATGAATTGAGTGATTATGAATGAGATACGAATGTGATTTGATTACGTGATTCTAGACAATGAAGGTCCGAGGTTTCTGATGCTTGAATGCAATATGGAAGTGCTACTTGTATGTGAACATGATGAAATAAGTGTTTCGAAATGTGATCTTTGAATGTCGAACCTAGTTTCGAAGAAACATGCAAATATGCATATGATTGAAAAAGTGTTACTCAACAATGATGTTGAATGTCGAACTTTGGGTCTAATGGAAAATGTTAATTGAATGTGAATATGTAAACATATGATTGATTGAGCATATGATATGTGATGTATTCCATTACATGCATCTATGAAACACAAAGGCAATTGTGACCGAAGTAGCCACCAAAACAGAGCTTAAACCTCATATTGCGAAAAAAAGAGCTTAAAGCTTAGAAAGTGTATAAAAGCCAAAGGCTCACTATATAAAATGAGCCTGGTATCCCCAACGGATACGGGACAGTTATCAATGAGCCCGGTATCCACAATAGATATGGGACAGTTTAGGCATTCGATCACAACAAAGTAATAAATGAAAAATGACTTTTATATGCACTGCATATGTATGATATGAATGATTATAATGCGTTGAATGTAAAATGTGAAATGATTGATCAAGTGTATATGA
>JANSVA010000003.1:17835626-17852988 GCA_025504915.1 Erythroxylum reticulatum
TAGTTATCAAGAATCAAGAAGCAGTTGGAGACTTAGGCTATAAATACTAGTCGTAGTCGAAGACTGAACAATCTTTTAGCTTTTAAGTGTTTACTTAAAAAGAAAATTTTCGTATTCAAAAGTGCAATACAAGAGAGCAAACTCTACTGTAACAAAAAGCTCACAATATCTTTCTAGTGAAAGAAAGAAAAGGCTAAGAGCCTAGAGAGGCTAAGATGGCAGAAAGAATACTTTGTGTAAGAGATCTGAAGAGGCTTTGGAAGGGAAGAAAGAATACTTGTAAAAATGTTGAAGTATAGTGAAATCTCAGACAAAATCTGAGGACTGGACGTAGCCCATGGTTTGGGGTGAACTAGTATAAAAATCGCAGCGTCTTTCTTCTAACCTTTCACTTTATTTTATTTTATTTTTAGACAAGTATATAGAAGTTATTTGCAATTTAGCTACGTAACTATTTTTGTATAATTTTTGTGGTATTCTTTTAACAGTTGGAAAAGTTCTTAACAAGATATATTAAAGTTTTTGTATTTACAAAAAGAATACACAATTCAACCCCCCCCCCCCCTTCTTGTGTATCTCTTATATTGTACGTGAATTCTATATTAACATGTGATTTACTTCAAAACACACATAAATGATCATAACATTGCACAAAAGTGAAGTTTTACATGGGTTAAGTAAGAATAATCATAAAACAACCTAGTAATTCATGAAACACAACTCAATCGTCATCAATATAGGTTCCAAACTTCTAACCATACAATAAACAAAAAAAGAAAAGAAAAAGATGAGAAAAAGATAGCAAAAGAAGCTTATTGCATGATGAAGCAAGTTGGAAATCTAGACAGCTTTGGTGTAGCCTTGGAATCCTTAGTGTTCTCCTCCAATGTACAGCTCCAAATGCCACCTTTCTACCCCTCCTTTTTTCAGCTATGTTTTCCCACAAAAATACCCTCCTTTTGGCCTCATTTCCTTTTTTTTATGCAACACTAAATCACTAATTACGTGGTTACTACACCAAACCTCAACAACTATCATTTTTACTCCCCTTTTTCACGTTTTTGTCACTTTTTCTCCTTATGCCGACCCATTCACATGCTTCTTCTCTTGTCCTGGCTTGCCCTCCTAATTTTATGCAATTAATTGTTCTTAAAACATGGCTGGCATAAGACTTTTGTGCCAGCCAAATTTTTAACTCATGGCTATAACTAGTAAGGTCACAATTGTGACCACTAATATCACACTCCTATTAAAATGTCCCAACTTTTACTCCATGCTTCCTTCACTCAATTGACCATTTAACTTGGCAATAAACCATGAAAATAAGCACTTAATGATGCCTTAAAACATGCCAATTAATACACAAATTAACAACAAGCACAATGAGGCTTATGCATGCACACATTGAATGCAATGGTAAGGTTAACACAACACCTTACACAAAATGTATGTACAACATACTAGAAGATAATTAAACACTAACATGGCCACATGTAACATAAAAATACCTAAAACAAGCATAAAATATACACAATCATGCAACATTAAATGAAAAACCTAGTTCACCTGTACTTTCCATGTAATAGTCAGACATAAAATATATGTAAATCTACACTTATAACAAATCCATATGATCAAAATGAAGAAAGTCCCTCTGTGGATTAACATTCATGATATTCCACTGAAATATTAGACCATATGAGGAATCAGTCACCTAACTAGTTACTTGGGCAAGCCTCTTTGTTTAGATAAAGTTATAAGTAGTGTAAAAAGGTTAGTTATATATGTGTGTTTATTTATTAATCAACAAATAAAAACCATTACTTGAGCACATCTCTCTTATATGAATCAATAAGAATGCTTCCTTATTTAAAGACTTAGTCTTTGTAACTTACACTTGGAGACTTGATTAGCCTAAACCAACTAAAGTTTAACAACTAATAGGAAGGAAATTTTCCATAAGTGAGTTACAGGAACTCATGAACATTTATCTTGATGAGCATAGTGATATTAAGAAGGGCAACAAGAATTCAAAAGTTAAGGGACCTGATAAATAGGTAGACAGCATGAAGTTATTTAACTCCTACTCTGACAACTGCTATGATGTTTGATCCTTCTTCTAAACTAAGGATGAATGATAAGGCAAAAGGGACTTCATGGACTCTCTCAATATAAACCCCTCAAATACATCAAAGGATAAGGAGGTTACTAAAGTTTCAGAGCATATTATATTAACAAAAGAAATAAGGTTATAAATGAAGTGGAAAAAGATATGTTTTTCTGAAAAATAAATTTATATATTGAAAATAATGAAAAGAGTCAACAATATAGCTTAAGAAGATTTATACTCTCCCAAGAAAAAAAATGACACCGTAACTATATACATTTGTTAGGCACAACGAAAACTACCACATGACAGCGTATCCAAGACACCACATTACAGAGGATGACAGCGTTTCAAGATTTAAAGAAGGTTCCAAATAAAAGGGGTAAAAACTCCCCCTCATCTGCAACTTGATGCTCGTAATCGTCCCTAATTAGGATTGGAATCATCAGTGACAATGGACACCTTGTCTCGCAACAAATAATCGTAGGTGAGAAGATTCTGTCTAGTGGTTCTTTCCTTGCTACTTCTTCCTTTATTCAATTTTCATATCTCTTCAGGCCAAACTTAATTTTGAGGAACACGTACAGAACTCCTGACTCTAGATATCACCTACCTTTGGGGGAAGGAGGAGGATCTAAGATCAGGTACTATAGCAAATTCTTCTTGAACTAAATTTCCATTCTTCACCTTGCATATAGATTCTTACAAAAGCAATTTCCACTTTCTCTTACTTTCCTTTTATCTCTGTTCTCCCCTTGTCTTACATGCACTTATGTTGAATATATTATGTACTTAGCCTAGATTTATACATTCAAAGAGGCTAGGATAATTCTGTTGCACGTCTAGTTGAGGTTTTTCAGTAGGATAAACCATTTGAGTTCTCTTTGCATTTCAGATGCAAGTACCTCTTTAGGCGAGTTGGTTCCACCAAATCGTCTGAGGTTCCTTTGCTTCCACCACTCATATACACAAAATTCCTAAGGATAGAATATGAATCTATCTATCTGGGCTTGTGGTGGTTAAGTTATTAGACAATTATTGTACAATCTCTGTGATAATGTTCCCAGGATTTAGCCACAAACATCTGCTAGATATAGAACCCCATTCATTATTGCTGTAAGGACCTATGAAGAAGATATTATCTCTTATTTCCACATGGATTTGGCACATTGGACATGTTTTATACATTTGCATATAAGGCATTCTAACTGTGTTCAGTTTATTTTGGATTGTTAACCATAATATGAAAGATACTCTTAAGGTTAAAACCTTGCTCCAAATATGTTAAGAGGAGCATCTTAACGCCTTATTGAGAAGATACGAGAAGAATGTACTTAGGAACTATAAAAGAAGAAGAGCAAGACCCAAGAAGAATTATAAGGAGGTGAATAATAAAGATATAGCCCTATTAGAACTACCAAGGACATGGTCCTTAATAGGAAATTTTAGCAAACGAGGATATGGATAAAGGACCCTACATAGGGAGGTTGTTCTCTTTTCAATGGCCTTTTAAATGTTTTTCTTCAATTTTTTTGTCTTATAATTTGCCTAAATACTTTTGTTTTTAGCATTTACTTTTTTAGTTATTTTATTTATTTATTATGTTTTTTTTAATTGCTTGTTTGTTTTGATTACTTATTTGTTGTCTTTCTTTTTTATTTATCTAATTACCTTTATCTTTATTTTTCATTTTGGTTTCTTTCTTATTTTTATTTGCATTTTCACTTAAGCGGTTATTTGTCTATGTATTTGTCTATTGTCTTCTTTCAACCATTTTCAAAAACCTTTTTTTCTTGTGAGTTTATTGGAAACAATCTCTCTATTAGCTAAAGGTAAGACAATGTACTTTTGAACCTCTTAGTAGATTCCTATTGGTATGTTATTGTTATTGTTATTACTATTGTTAGAATTTAATTCCAAAATAGAAGAAGTATGTTAACAGGTTGAAGAAGAAGAGAATTAAGAGCCTAACTCTAGAAATGATTTTAAGTTGATGGTAAAAAGGAGATCCAATAAAAAAAAGATTTTTAAATCTCCCTCCCATCTACGATGATTTTAGCATTGAACATTAGAGGGTTAGATTTTCCTAAAAAACAATTAGCTCTGTAATATTTTATTTGAATTCGTCGAACATTTTATGGTTGAAATTTTTGAAAACCAACTAAAGGAAGATATGAAAGAGTTTGAATCCATTCACAAAGCATTATCAATTGATAAGCAAACAACACAATCATTCTTATGATAGAATATTGATCGTTACAATCAAGATAGGAATGAAGTTTTAAATTCAATAGTTTAAGATTAGTTTATTCATCTTACAATTAGACTGAATCAAGGGACTATGGCCTTCCATATTACCTAGGTTTATGCCAATAATTATACCTTCTATAGGAATATTTTGTGCAACAATTTAAAAGAATTAGGAGCCTCTATGAATATGCCATATATCACACTTGGAGACTTTAATAGCAAGTTCCATCCTATTAAAGCTAAAGGCAACTTTGTTTAAGAAACCATTTCAATGACTTTAGGGATTAAACAAAGACTAATATCAAGTTTGAGGGATCCTTTTATACTTAGTGTAATAAACAAAAATATGGATAGTTTTTATATTTTTAGAAATGGATAAAGCTCTAGGAATGAACTATAGTTCTTTGTATTTCCTAACAGCACCACCTTATTCCATAACCCAATGATTTCTAATCACACTTAAATTATGATTCAAAATTAACAAAACTCTCTAAAAATCAGACATCCTTTTAGATTCAATAATATTTTAGCTCAATTAGATGAATTTTATGAAGCTATTTCTAGAGGAATCAATTAGGAATTAAAGTGCATAAGCTTTTTATATATACAAGAGAAAATTTTAAAGAATAAAGGAGAAGCTAAAAGAACTTAATAAGAGGAAAAGTAGAGACACTTACCTTGCAGTGACCATAGCTAGGCAGCGACTATCTAGAATGTAAAGAAAATTCACCTACTGGTTACGCTTTACAAGATGAGGAAAAAGATGCTTTATTGAATTATACTCAAAAAGTTAGCTTCAATCATTCATTATGGAGACAAAGTGCTTGAGTAATATAGACAACAATGGGGACAAAATACTTTCTTTTACCATAAGTTAGGATATTAATGAAGAATACTGACAAGATCTACTCTCTTAGTAATGATCTAGGAACAAAAGTTTGAGACGTAATAAAACTTAATAGAAGAAGCTTTCAATTATTTCTTCCAGACACTTGGAACTTCCTTAAATACATCCTCTTCAATACCTATTATTCACTTTATAGTTGGTAAGTATGTTTCCACTCATGACATGGAATAACTAACTAAGCCTCTTTCGAGTAGGGAAGTATAGGAAATAATATATGCACTCAATCTTAATAAGGAACCTAGACCTGATGGTATAAATGGCTTTTTCTATCAAAATCCATAGCCTATGATTATGAATATAATGACTAAAGTCGTTATAGAATTCTTCACTCTTAAGGTAAAATGCTAAAGGAAGCCAACAAAAGTTTCATATGCCTTATCCCAAAGCATCCATCTGCTTTTCCTTAAAAGATTAAAGACCCATATCATGTTATAACACAATATATAAAGTCATATCTAAGCTAACTGTAAATAGACTCAAGATTGTGCTCCCATACAATATAGATTCCTCTTAAGATGCCTCTTTAAAGGATAGACAAATTGGGGACAATATTCTCTTAGCTCAAAATCTCTTTAAGGGCTACTCTAGGAAGCATGCTCTGAAAAATTGTTAACTGAAATTTGATATACACAAAGCATTTAACTCCAAAGAATGGAGGTTAATAATTAACATAATAAGAGCATTTAAATTCCCTGAAAAAAATTTTATTTGGGTAAAACAATGCATAAACTCAATGTCTTATAGTGTTTTGACCAATAGGTAGTTTGCTAGGCTATTTAAAGTAGCAAGAGGATTGAAGCAAAGAGATCCTTGATCTCCTCACCTCTTTGTTTTGGGAATGGAGGTGCTAACAAGACTGACAAAGCTAACTATTAACCATGAAAAAACTTTTAAGTTCCACAATAAGTGCAAGAAAATAAGGATTAGTAGCTTCTTGTTTGCAAATGACATTTTACTTTTCTCCAATGCTAATGCTAATTCAATGAGTGCTTTATTGACAACATTGAAGTTATTCACCTCTAATCTTGCCATTAATTAAGAAAGAACAAACTGCTTTTTGTCTTTGGGTGCTCATCATTTGGAGGCCTAGTTCTCATCTATTTAAAGATTGAAAACCATAAAGCCTACAATCACTTACTTAGGCATCCCCATTACCTCAAGAAGACACTCATACTAATTATTTTCCTCTTATAGAAAAAATTTAAAGAAGTTTCTCAAGCTAGAAACGTATTTCTTAATCTTATGCTGAAAGAGTCCAACTTTGGTTAAAAATCTACATGTGTATTGATCTTTACATCTTTTAATCCCTACCTCTATAATTATTTCATTGGATTAGGTGATGAAAATATTTTTATCATCAAAAGATTCTATCAAAAAAGTTAATTCCAAAGTTAATTAAAAAGAACTATGCCTCCTTAAGGAGGAAGGGGGATTAGACATTACCTCTATCGGCCTTAATAATAAGTTGTTATTCATTAGAAGGCTTTGAGGTTGATACAGGACAAAAAAGCTCTTTGGATAAGTTGGTTTTATGCTTACTACTTAGGGCATGAC
Organism: Erythroxylum reticulatum; assembly: GCA_025504915.1. Lineage (NCBI taxonomy): Eukaryota > Viridiplantae > Streptophyta > Magnoliopsida > Malpighiales > Erythroxylaceae > Erythroxylum > Erythroxylum reticulatum. The sequence continues at coordinate 17,842,445 of JANSVA010000003.1, forward strand.
AATTTTTGGAATCTCACTCTCAAAACCAATGCATCATTGACCATATTGCAACTTAAATTTAAGGAATTACTAAAAGGGTCAATCAAGTATAGGATTGGGAATAGGGAAACCGCAAACTTCTAATTTAATTAATGGATTGATCTTGGACCTCTTAGAGACATCTCTAAACTTAGTGTTCTGCACAATATGATTTCAAGCAATACCATAGTCGGGAAGCATTAAATGTAAAAGTAAATTGTATCAAAACCTTACCTAGTAGTCCTCTTATCCATTTAATTCTATGCATTCAATTCACCACTGATGAGCAATATAGTGTTTTGTGAACCTTGAAGTCATATGGTAAATTTTCTAATGACTTTTAGAAGCTCTTAATGACGCCTTCAAGTCCAAAGGTCAGATGGTTCAAGTTTGGTTTTCTCAAGCAAATCCAAGAACTGCTGTCACTTTATGGCTTGCTATTAAAAGAAGGCTTCCCACCTGTAACAAAATCAGTATGTCCCTTAACAGTTTAGTACATATCCTATATAACATAGAAGATGAGAAGATTAAAAACCTATGAATTTATTTGGAGGGAAGTCATTCAAATTTGCAACATAACAACTTCCGCCTTTACTTGCTAAGAACTTATGAATTGTTCATATAAATCTCACACTCTCTGTAAGTAGGACTAACTAGTATACATATTATCTCTAAGGAATGCAGTTTTATCAACTTTGAAAACAAAGCAAAGATACCACTCAGGGACCTTTACAGGCACACAGGGAAACTATGACACCTTTCTGGTTAACCCAATGGTTAACACTCACTCCAAAAAACCCTTACTGGTTGCATCATCGACTAACCAAAGTCGGATTGGAACTATGTATCACTAGCTAGGCAGTTCCAGATATCAGAGCTAACAACCCTGAATGCCTGTCCATCGGCTTATACAGGCATAAATGCCCTCACCTTTTAGGAATCCTACTTCACTCACATACTCTTACTCATCATTCCCTATTAATGCTTCTGACTCAAGGTAGCAGATATGTTTAGAAGCAATAATTCCCAGACTTTCATAGACTTTCTAATACACAAGATCCTCAATAGAGACAACTGTAGAGCATACTCATCCTACTTATTAGGCACTAAGGAAACATGATTTCAGGGTTTGAAGTTTTCATAAACGAGAAGGGAGTTTAGAAAAAAACACTCTTCATTTTTTGAATTATCATTTAAGGCCTACTTACAACGAAAGAGCCCTGCTTTTATAAGCGAAACGAGGGTCTGAAACGTAAATCTACCTAGAGATAAAATGATCACACTTTAACAAAAGTAACGTAATAATTCACCTAACCTTATCAAAAAGGAATATACTTTTACAAAAGTATTAAAGTAAATAGCATTACTTTAAGAAAAGTCTAAAGGAGAACAGGAAGATGATAAGATGGAATCTTCAACAGTGTTGATGGTGATATGTAGGTTCATCTTTCATCATATCAGTAGTTGTCTCAAATGATGTGTTTACTTTACAGATGGAAAGTAATGTCTCACTAAAGATATATCCACAATATCCAAGAAATTACTTATGGTGAATAGGTGTTTGTCATACTTGAAGATTTGATGGAGAATCTGGATCACTAGAGTCATCAGTTTCAGCTTGAGATAATCTTTTTCTTTTCCTGGGATTGAACTCTTCCATGTATAATTGATGCAGGAATTGATCTAACTTAGTTTCATCAATGCTAGAGATATCTTCATTAGGATTTTGAGCATCTTGGAAGACTGAGTTAGACGGTTGAGAAGGTCTTGTAGATTGTGAGACGTCTGTTTCTACGTCTTTTGGATCTATATCATATTCAGGACTATTGGAACTAGGAATGTTAACTTTTGGTGCTTTAGGTTCACCAGGAATAAATTCTCCAGGATGTGGTCTAATAGATGTTGTCAATACTGGTAGATCTGAAAAGTTATCAATCTCTTTAAGTAACTTCCTTAAAGACCTTAATACATTTTCCTTATGTCGCGGCCAATATAAGGATGCATGCTAGAATTGGACACGTTGTTTTGTGTAAAGAACACCAGTACGTGTTTCTCTATAGGGATGATGAACAATAAAGAAGCACTGAGTAGTTTGTCGCCTAGCTAAAGTAGTCCATAGACAATGCTATTGAATAATGATAGAATGTTGATGCTTCCATTGATGTAATGGTTGAAACCATTCTAGAAAAGTCCACAATAAAGAACTGCCATTGCTAGGATCACAAAGATGTTGATTCAGTTGAAGAGGAGAAACTGTAAAAACACGAGCATAAAGGGTAGAAAGTGCTCAAAGATACCATAATGTGTTTTCAGATAAAGGATATTGAAGAATATTCACATTAAGGTAGGGTACTTTGATGTTAAACATAATAGGATTTCCAAGGGAATTATATTCATGTAGAAACAGATGCAAGTAATAGAATAGACTACTGTTTTTGCGATTTTTCTGAAGGGAGGAAAGATACTTGTAATGCAAAAAAGTATCTGGAGGCCATGGTGGATGCTGTCAGAGTAATGTAGATAAAACTGTAGCATTTACATTGGTTGGACTAACATCTGTCTGATAGAGAGATAGTCTTTGGTCAGAAAGTATCAAAGGTGAAATATTCTGACAAAGTTGCTTGAGAGATTTGACAGCTGTAGTATGTTCTTTTCCTGATGGTGATGAATTCTTACGTAAAAGCTTAAATAAGCAAGATGTATAAGTTGCCAAATGTGGTATGAAATCTCTAATATAGTTAACAATTCTAAGGAACTACTGAATTTGTTTCACAGTGAGATGTTCATCCGAAAATTGCAATAGTTTTTTTGCAATATGTGGACCGAGCTGATAGAATCCATCCTTAAATTGCATACCTAGAAAATCTGTTTCTGTTATACCAATAGTGGTTTTCGAGGCTGAAAGCATGATCCCATACTGTTGTATAAGATCCAAAAATCTATTCAGAAGGGCCTCATGTTCCTCATGAGACATTGAGAACAGTAAAATACTATCGATATAGATCAAGGCAATGTTGAGGATAGGCTCATAGATTTTCGTAATGGACTTTTGAAACAGTGATGGTGCGAATTTAAGTCCAAATGGCATCACAGTCCGTTGGTACTGAGCATTGGAAATGCCGAATATAGTCTTATAATGTCCTTCAGGGTGAATACCTAGTTGCCAAAAACCTACTTTAAGATTAAACTTTGAGAATATAACAACTTCCTTAAGAAATAGTACATGTGTACTAATTTTAGGCAAAGGAAACTTTCCATCATGTAGGAAAGAATTCAGAGGTTTATAGTCTATTACTAGACATTTCTTTCCACGTTTCTGCGTTGAACATTTATTGACATAGAATGCTTGACAAGCCCAATCCAACTTTGTGGGCTCAATCAATCTTTGCTGCAGCAGTATTGCACACTCATCTTGTGTGAGCTTTAAGTCATCAGGGTTCATCCCTGGATGTGTGGCTTTTGTGGGATTGATATCCTCATTTTCTTTCAAAGGTAGACTTATGAAAAAGTCAGCATTTTTCCACAGAGGATATGGATGAGTAAACTGTATATAGGAATCTAAACAGTAATCCAACAGTTTATCTCGAAGTCTAGTGTAATGTGCAGGAACTTATATAAGTTCAAACACATTTTATATGTCAGTGTATGGACTGAAAAGTTTTCGATATCTGAGGCTTGTGGGTAGGATTAGTAAAGGTTGGGCTTACTATACGTATCCATTCCAATCAGAATATCTGGGCCTGGTAGATTACTTCCAAATACTTTAGTCCAAACTATACACTGAGGAAAGAAGCAAATGTCAATTCGTCTTCTTATAATCAACCCAATTTTGAATGAGTTACCATCAGCTGTAGTAAAGTATTCTTCATGCGAAGTCCATGCTTCTGATAATAATATATTGGGCTTTATGATCATACGACTAGAGCTAGTATGCATAAACCTGATAGCTTTAATGGATCTGACGTATTTATCCTGTTGAAATATCTGGATCTGGACATAAGGTCGTTATACTGGTGTACGATCTATCTTCATATACGTCTGTTGTGACATGTATAATGAATCATCATCAAATGAGGTAGATGAGCTTGATGATTCATCTTCATCAGTAGACACAGAGATAGCAAACTGTGTATCACTATCCTCATGACATTGTTCCTCAAGTAATTCTATAATGTTGCTTTGAGGATGAATAGGCAATAGGATTTCAAGTTTGTTAAGAAACTTGACATCTTTCTTCATTGCCTGAGGACATTTATTTGAATAGTGATCTGGGCTTCCACAGATAAAACATCGATTCTTATTTTGATGTGAGGATTTCTTGAGGAATCTCATAAATTTTCACTTTTTGCTTATGTTCTTCTTTTTGAAGGTTTGCTTCCAAGGCTTAGACCTTTCATTCTTCCTATAGAATGTTCTCCTTTGGTAGACTTGAGAAGAATGAGCTTTCTCCTTGCTATGACACTCACAAGTCTTTTTATCTTTGCACTTTATCTGGAGATAAGGCTTCTTGCAAGCCTGCTTAAGAAATGGACCTCCTTTAAGGATATTTTTGAACAAAGTATGCTGATCACATGGTTTGTCAAGAGACGTTAAAGCAAGCTGATAGATTTCTCCAAGAGATATAGTTGACATGTCTCGTTGTAGAGAAACTATGGTCCTTTGTAGTTCTAGCTGTATTTCATCTAGAAGGGATGATATGAAAGTATAACGCAAGTTAACATCATTCCATTCATTCAAGAGATAATACCTATCCGTCATGCATTTATAATGCTTTTGGATATCACGCTTATCAAGAGAACAACATTTCATTGCAAAATACTCCTGAAAGATTTGCTTATCAATCAACTAGAAATCACCAATAAATTCTTTGTGAATTATGCCAAGTAGTGCTCTCACTATAAATACTTGGATGTACTGAAGGTGTTAGTACTCGTTTATACTTTGCCACCATTCTCACAAAGTACCAGTGAATCGACATGTGAATTCAGACAAAATATCCTAAAGAGGAATGATTAGGCTGGTCATTTGTAGATAAATCCATGCACCGAATTCATGTATTCGATCCCTCCATTTCTTTGGTGGAAGATCATCGAATGTGAACTAAGGTCCTAAAGTAGGCTTGGTATTTTTCGACTGTGCAGTTGCTGTAGCTGGTGTTGCTATAGGTGCTAGTTTAGGTCTAAAGGGTTTAGTACCTGTGGATTCAGTGTCACTGATTTCTAGTTCAACTATAGTATATTGAGGCATAATCATTAGAACATTGGATAATTCTGATAACTCTACAAAGTGTGCTAATGAATCAGTCAATGGTGAAGATACTGGTTCATATAATGACTCAGAGTTTATCTCAAATGAGATAACTTCAGATGGTGTTATAGAAAATTCTGATATTTGTACAGATGCATCAGAATTAGCTTCTGTGTTATCTGGATGAGAATTCGAATCTTCTGCAAGAGATTTAGAGGTTAGAGTAGCAATGTACTCTGTCTGTTTAGCTTTATCCTTCCCAAAAAATGAGGTGGAAGGTTGTACTGATGATGGAGACGTTGGAGCTGTGTAAATCTATAACAGCTTTCTCCACTATTCAGTTGGTTCAAAGGATGTATGAGAAGGTGATGCTTCTGGAATCTTTGAAGACTCAGAAACTCGTTGTTTAGGCACACGATCAGAAGTAGACTTTGGCTTTGATTGTCTTGGTTTCACATGAGTTGTCTGAGGATGTATATACTGTCTAATCAAAGGATAATTAAATTTGAATACCTTTGAATAATCAACTTCTTTTGGATATCTCTAATACATAGGAGATTGATATGATGGCTAAGTATTTGGAAAATCCAAAAAGGATAAACCATATATTGTCTTAGATTGAGCTGCATGCATATCAACTTCCATTTGTCATACAATTCCTTGTATCTCTTGTATCTCCCTAACTTTAAAGTTGAAGTCTGGCCCCATATAATAGTCAGAGATGTATTGTCGAAGTTCAGCATCAAGACGTTGAATCTGAGCTTTGTAAGACTGATACATTATTTGTATCTATTAAGAAGCATAATCGACTTTCTTTTGAGTAGCAATGTTTTGTTGACTAATTCCATCCAGCATGGAATCAATTCTTCTCAGAACTTTGTTCTGTGCTACTGCGTTTCATGTCTTCCAATTAAAAACTTTATTAGATGGATTTGATGCAAGTGTTCCTTATGAAGTAATTATTGACGCTCTAATATAAGGGTTCTAGACAACTCGTTGTGTCTCATCAGTACTCCTAGATAAATGAGGAAAGTCATCCTCGTATGGACCTGCCATCACACAAGGTATAAGAGTAGGAGTCAATCTAGGAATTTCTGGTTTAGATTTACTAGATCCTTCAGTAGATCTGTACATAGACGACCTGAGTATCTCTCTAAGAGACCTTGTCTGGATCTTTCTATCATTAGTAAACCATTTGGATCATCTCCAAGAGGATGATATGTTTAAGAAGGTTGGCATCGAGAATTAGGCTTTTTCTTTTTGCTTCTCTTTTGATATCTTGGATCATCATCATCACTTTTGATTCAGGATTGAGACAGATCTTACAATCTTGTTCACAGATGGATGGGTCGATATCCCATACATAATGTCCATGATGATGACCGACATAGACTAGATCTCCATTAGATTTAAAGTAATGAATAGGAGGATCGTCTTTACCATCCGTATGAGAAAATATGGGCTGAATCCTAAGGCTTGTTGCCCTAGAAGATAGATCTTGAGATTCAATGGGCTGATTATCAAGATTGCTCCTGATGTTGAAGGACCATGCTTGTCATCGCTGGACCGTGAATAGATGGATTTGATTGAGCCATCTCTCCGTGTCTTCATAATCGAAGGAGATGTGTCTTCATAATCGAAGGAGTTATTGTATGAAAAGAGTGTCAGCGAGGTGTATGGAATACCTTTTTGTAATTGGTAATCCACTTAGTTGGCATCAACTTTTCAAGCTCTTGCGAAGGTAACTACTTCAGGATTTGGATGATAGTAGTCTGAGCATTAGATCGAATAGCAACCATGTAAAGAGCATTCGAAGTAGAATTTGGAAAGTTTAAATCTAAAGCATGATTCTGTTAATGATAGATCATCTGGTGGTAAAGAGTAGCCATGATGGTTATAGGATCTTGATCTGCTCTAGTGATTTCAATCTAAACTTGTAGGCATTCAGACAAAGTGGGATCATCCTACTTGATGTTAAAATCAGGTGCTATGGTCAAAATGACACTTTTGTTGTTGAGAGTAGTCAGCAAGGTACCAATAAGAGTGTTTTGGTACGTTGTGTAGGTAATGTCAAGAAGGGATGTCCTGGCTATTGCAGGAATACGTTTTCTTCCTTGAAGGATAAGAACAAGTCATATAGCTCCAACTTGTAGGTGCGTATGATTGTGTTCTCTCCATAAGGCGATCAGCTCCTTAGGGATTTCAAGCTTTACGTATTGTTATGCAGGTGTAAATCTGAGACCATACTATTTCAATTTGGAATTTTGGATGATTTCTTTCACACGAGGTCTAGTAGTAGATAACACACTATGAATACTTCTCGTCTAAGAACGGTCACAAGAATATATACTGTAAGGACTCAAAAATGGTAAAGAAGACCCACACACACAATTTTCTACTGGCACATGCGTAATTTTTACTAAATTTTCGATTTTGTTTGATAAAACACGCTGCTTCACACTTTTAGGCAAACTAGATAAAGACAAACTTGACGATAAGTGAATTGGATCTGAAGATAGTGTTTCCATAATTCTTATGCAACTCTCTTCTTACTCACTTCCTAACCTAAATCAATGTGTTCCCGTCTGACAAAGATATGAAGGTTGACTATGTTTCTAGGTAATTCACAAGCAGTAGCCTCTATAGCAAAAGCTAACAGGGATCAAGGATTAACAATCAAAAGGGTACGCAGGTTTCTTCGGTAGAACCAACTATACCTTACCACAAACAACAAAGATACCACTCAGGGCAAAGGAAAGTGTTCCCGGCTTTATTTGGTTAACTTGTCTCTGATACCAATCAGGGACCTTTACGAGCACACAGGAAAACTATGAAACCTCTCTGGTTATCACAATGATTAATTACTGGTTGCATCATTGACTAACCAAGGTCAGATTGGAAGTACGTATCACTATGTAGGTAGTTCTAGATATCGGAGCTAACAACCCTTAATGCCTGTCCATCGACTTACACAGGAACAAATGCCCTTATCTTTTGGTAACCTTACTTCACTCAAATACTCTTACTTTTCATTCCCCGTTAATGCTTCTAACTCAAGGCAGCAGATATGTTTAGAAGCAATATTTCCCAGACTATCATAGACTTTCTGATAAATAAGATCCTCAATGGAGGCGAGCGTAGAGCATACTCATCCTAGATCTTAGGCACTGAGGAAGCCTGATTTCAGGGTTTGAATTTTTCAGAAATGAGAAGGGAGTTTAGAAGAAAACACTCTTCATTTTTTGAATTATCGTTTAAGGCCTCCTTACAACGAAAGAGAAGCCCTGCTTTTATAAGTGAAGCAAGGGTTTGAAAGATAAATCTACCTAGAGACAAAATTATTACACATAACAAAAGTAACCTAATAATTCACCTAACCTTATCAAAAAAAGAATCTATTTTTACAAAAGTCTTAAAGTAAATAGTACTACTTTAAGAAAAGTCTAAAGGAGAACAAGAAGATAATAAGATGGAATCTTCAACAGTGTTGATGGTGATATGTAGGTCCTTCTTTCATCATCTCAGCAGTTGTCCCAAATGATGTGTTTACTTTATAGATGTAAAGTAATGTCTCACCAAAGATAGATCCACAATATCCAAGAATTTACTTATGGCGAATAGTTGTTTGCCATGCTTGAAGATTAGATGGAGAATCTGAATCACTAGTCATTAGTGTCAGCTTAAAATAATCTTTTTCTTTTACTGGGACTGAACTTCACCATATGTAATTGATGCAGGAATTGATCTAACTTAGTTTCATCAATGCTAAAAACATCTTAATTAGGATTCTGAGCATCTTGAAAAACTGAGTTGGATGGTTGAGAAGGTCCTGCAAATTATGAGACACCTATTTCTATTTCTTCTAGATTTGTATCATATTCAGGACTATTGGAACCAGGATTGTTAACTTTTGGTGCTTCAGGTTCACCAGGCATAAATACTCCGGGATGTGGTCCAATAGACGTTGTTAATACTGGTAGATCTGAAAAGTTATTAATCTCTTTAGATTCCTTAAAGAGCTTAAGACATTTTACTTACGTCATGGCCAATATAAGGATACATGTTAGGGTTGGACACGTTGTTCTATGTAAAGAACACTAGTACGTGTTTCTCTGTATGGACGATGAACAATGAAGAAGCACTGAGTAGTTTGTCATCTAGCTAAAGTAGTCCTTAGACAATGTTGTTGAATAATGATCAAACATTGATGCTTCCATTGATGTAATGGTTGAAACCATTCCAGAAAAGTCCATAACAAAGAACTACCATTGTTAGGATCACAAAGATGTTGATACAGTTGAAGAGGAGAAACTGTAAAAGCATAAGCATAAAGGGCCGAAAGTGCCCAAAAATACCATAATGTGTTTTCAGATAAAGGATCTTGAAGAAGATTCACATTAAGGTAGGGTGCTTTGATATTGAACATAATAAGATTTCCAAAGGAATTATGTCCATGTAGAAACAAATGCAAGTAATAGAATAGACTGCTACGAGCAATTGAGGCAACTTCAGAAAGACTAGTAGGGCTACTAGAAATATGAGGAAAGGACTTCTTTGGGAATGCAAAGAAAGAAAGATTACTCACTCTATCAATCAAAGAAGTATCAAAATTGTTTTTGTGATTTTCTGAAGGGAAGAAAGATACTTATAATGCAAAAAAGTATCTAAAGGCCATGGTGGATGCTATTAGAGTAATGTAGACAAAACTGTAGTATCTACATCAGTTGGACTAACATCTTTCTGATAGAGAGACAGTCTTTAATCAGAAAGTTTCAAATGCAAAATATTCTGACATAGTTGCTTAAGAGATTTCACAGTTGTAGTCTGTTCTTTTCCCCATAATGGTGGATTCTTACATAAAAGCTTAGATAAGCAAGATGTATAGGTTGCTACATGTGATATGAAATCTCTGATATAGTTAACAATTCCAAGGAACTGCTAAATTTGTTTCACAGTGAGATGTTCATCTAGAAATTGCAATAATTCTTTTGCAATATGTTGACATGGCCGATAGAATCCATCCTTAAATTGAATACCCATAAATTCTATTTCTGTTGTACTAATAGTGCTTTTCGAGGCCGAAAGCATGATCCTATACTGTTGTGTAAGATCCAAAAATCTGTTCAAAAGAGCCTCATGTTCCTCATGAGACGTTGAGAACAGTAAAATATCATTGATATAGATAAAGGCACTTTTGAGGATAGGCTCATATATTTTTGTAATGGACTTTTAAAACAGTGATGGTGCAACTTTAAGTCCAAATGGCAACACAATCCATT
>JANSVA010000003.1:17859947-17870328 GCA_025504915.1 Erythroxylum reticulatum
TCATGCAACTTGATGTTAAAATCAGGTGTTATGGTCATTATGACACTTCCGTTGTTGAGCGTAGTCAATAAGGTACCGATAAGAGTATTTTGGTACGTTGTGTAGGCAGTGTCCAGAAGGGATATCTTGGTTGTTGTAGGAATACCTTTTCTTCTATGGAGTGTAAGAATAAGTCGTATAGCTCCAACATGTAGATGTGTTGGTTGTGCTCTCTTCATAAAGCGATCGGCTCCTTAAGAATTTCAAGCTTTACGTATTGTTTTGCTGTTATAGATCTGAGATCAAATTGGTTTAATCTGGAACTTTGGATGATTTCTTTCACACGAGGTCTAGTAGTAGATAACACACTACGAATACTTCTTGTCTAAGAATGGTCACGAGAATATATACTGTACGAACTTAACAATGGTAAAGAAGACTCATAAACACGATTTTCTGTAGACATATGAGTAATTTCTACTATATTTTCGATTTTGTTTGATAACACACGCTTTACACTAGAAGACAAACTAGACAAAGACAAACTTGATAATAAATGAACTGGATCTAAAGAGGTTCCCATATTTCTTATGCATCTCTCTTTTTACTTACTTCCTAACCTGAATCAATGTTACCCGCCTGAGAAAGATGTGAAGGTTGACTAGGTTTCCAGGTAAACCACAAGCAGTAATGGAAAACCCTCTGTAGTACAAGGCTAATAGGACATAAGGTGATAAACACCAAGGAGTACGCAGGTGTTTTCGACTGAACCGACTATACCTGACCATAAACAAACCAAGGTAAAGGACAAAATATTCCCAGCTTTGTTTTGTTCTGGCTCTGATACCACTCAGGGTATCGAAAACTCAAGGGTAAACACATACTCAGTTTTGTTCTGGCTCTGATGCTACTCAGAAAACTCAGGGATAAACATATAACTAGTTTTATTTTGGCTCTAATACCACTCAAGTATCTTTTACTTCGCAAATTTTTTTTACTAAATACTTCTTAAAAGATGTTATGTCAGCGAATGCCAATTTAATGTCAAAAGTTACAATAATTATCATGAATAAGTTTATGGCATAAATTTTGTATAAAATAAAATTATGCATTGTTTTATAATTTTATGTTGATTTTTAATTAAATAAATTATTTTAGGTTTTAAAATTGTTGTATTGAACTTTTGATTAAGTAGATCACATGCAATTATGCATATCAAATTCAAATATAATAGAAACCATACCTGCATGTTAAGGATAAAGATATATCTGAATTTTTCTTTTCTAATTCTTTTTATTTTATTTTTAAAATGTATATATTATCAAATAGCTCCTATATTTAATTCTTTATTTCAAAAATACTTTTTAAATATTTCCTTTACGCTAGTCACAGCATTAAAATTTAGGAGTATATAAAAATAATATATTCAGTTTAATTAGTATACATCATAATTATATATTCAACAAATAAGATAATTTCATTTAAACAAAGGAAAAATATTAAAAAATTTTCGCGAACTTGCTTCGATTAACATAAAATAAAGTTGTGCATAATTCTTATAAAAAAAGTGGTGTATTAAGCTATTTCATTAAATAAAGACATAGGAATTTGATAAACATACAAGCTAACAACATTCAGAAATATTTAATGGTAATTGACGTTAAGGAATTCTTAAAATTATCAATTAAGTACAAAAACTTATTTATTAGATATTAAAATTTAAACACTAAAATAGATAAAATCTCTAGTTAAGTTTAAAAAATTATTCGTTAAATGCCAAATCTTAAAGAGAAACAAAATGGTATTGAACTCTAATGAATAAATTTTTTATTTAAAATAAAATATTTATATTCATTATATTTTAGATTCATACTAAAATGTTTTTGAGTGTATCTAATAAAGTATATATTTAAAAACTGTTCAAAAAAGAATTAATTGAATCAATTTAAGTCAAATGACAATTAAATGACCATTCCTTTTACATAAATACATGAATGGTTACTTTATATATAAATATGAAAATGTCATGAGCTTAATAATTTTGAAATAATGATTAAATAGGGGGTTGAAATGCTAGTTGATAAATGAGGACTAACTAATAAAAAGCCAACATATGCCATGCATTACGTAACGGCTTGTTTTCATGTGGAAACATCGGAAGTAAGTTGTATTTAGGCTCATAAGCTTCCGTGTTAAGTATGTATACTTTGTAACTTTGGCTTGCCATTCATGGCTTAATTCATTATTATTTCCTAAGAAAAGAAACGGTTTGTTTAAGCAGATACACCATTTTGATGATCGAAGACAAATGCCAGCTAGAGAATAACAGTTGCATAATTTAGCATTTAAAACTGTCGAATTAATTAGTGCCCATTTATGTAAAGCAACTTAATAATCGAAAAATCTTAATGGCTTTAGGTTAGCAAGTCCCACGTGGCATCTGAAAACATCATACAATAGTCAGTTCAGTTTGATGATCATTAGAGTAAATTGTAATTTAAAATTTGAATTTTATTTTATTCTATTAATTAAAATTATTAATTAAATTATCAATTTCTAATTTATTGTAAAAATATGACTACATGTGGATTAGTTTTACAAAGATTTTATGAAGAATTTCAATTTCAAACTAAGATACGTCATATTTTAAACAAAATAATTAAACTTAACATTTCCTTAATGCTTAAGGTGTTTTTCGCGGTAGCTTAAACATTCCAAAATGATTAACTTAGCCAATACAAATTGATTGCAGCAAAGAAGAAAGATGAAAAGTGTCAATTTTTATAAACTCTTAATAATAGTTATAAAAGGATTACAATACTCTAACTTTCTCAATGATGAAACATTTGCTCAAATGGATATTTATAAGCATTTGGAGATTTGTTGGACAAGAATATAAGAAAGTGAACAGTAAGGTCATTAAGTTACTAACTTAGTGATTAACCTACTTTAGGCACTACTTTAATCGGTGACTTATATCTTTCATGCTTATCTACTACCTAAGTAAAAGAAACATGTGAAAATGAAGCTAAAGATATATCACCACACTTCACCATGTTCTCATGTCCTCCCACTATCTTTATACTTCAATATACTAACTATATTACATCACATATAATCTTTATCCAAAGGTAAAGACTAACCAAGTTCTAACTCAATGCATATATATCTTGTGCCTATGGTTCAGTTTGTTTGTCTATAATTCATAATTTAAGCACCATTTCGTCCTTAGTCTAACTATGAATGTCTAAGATAAGATCGACTCACACTAAGAAAGTCAATCAATGTACCACAGTCCATTAAAACCAACTGAAACTTGAACTATGCTTGATCCTACCTAGTTAAGTCACATTGGATTTTCATGCCTAATTCATGCTAGACTTTAGCAAAGACTCACCAATAACTACCAAAAAGGTCATATAATGTTAAGAGGATAAAAAAGGTACTCAAACGAAATGAATCTAACAAACTCATTAGAACAAATTGAAGGCAAGTGTGTACCTAATCTTCAAATTTCCACAAGGCTATATCTTTCTCTCAAGTAAATTCTAAAATAGGCTTATTCTTCCATTGAATCAAGAACTCTATTCTTAAATTTCTCTTACTTTGTCGCATTGTCTAATGATTTCTCAATTTGATCATTTAACTATTTCCTGATAATCAATAGTGCTCTTTCCACACAGATCCTATTTGTTCCTGTTAAATTCTCATTGTAAGGATTAAGACAACTAATATGGAAAGTCACGTGAGTGCACTTTTAACCGTTAGGTAGTTTGAGTTAATATGCTACATTGCTAACTTTTTGAAGGACTTAAAATGGCTATCATATTTTGACACTAAACCTCAATGCACTTGCTTGCTACGAATTTTCTTACAAATTTAAGGAGTACGTTTTAAAAGGACCCTATCCTTAATTTTGAAGTTAAGAAGCCTTGTTTATTGATTTGCATGCTTCTTTAATCTTTTGTAAGCTTTTTAAGATTATCCCTCACTTCATCCAACAATTCTTATTTCTCTCTCACAAACTAATAAATAGTTGGACATTTTCAATATGATTTTTGTTGAACAATTTTAATAGGAGTACGGAGATGTCATTCTAAAATAAGTTCAAATGTACTCTTTTCTTACCTAAGAATTTATGTAAGTTGTGAAAAAATGTGCAACATTAAGTAAATTTAGACAATTTTATTAACTTATACTTATCCTAAATACTCTTCTAACAAGCCATTGTTTTGCTTCATTTGATCATCTATTTGTGAGTGGTTTGCAGTAGAAAATTTAATAAATACCCTATTATATTGAAAAGAGATGTCTAGAATTGGCTAGTAAATCGGGCATATCTGGCACTTATAATGTATACTAAAAATCTAAATTGCTTCACCACATTCGTAAAGACTTATACTACTGCAACATTTAAGGGACATGCAGATGAGGTTAATTCAAAGCCTATATAATTATAAAACCTATTGACCAACATCATAATTGAATACTTGTTAGCGATCTTCAATAATTTGTTAGTGAAGTACACTAAGATCGACATCCACAGTCTTTCCAAAATGAGCAAGGACTATAAAAGTCATTCCTCCTTCCTTTCATACTTATCTAATTGAAAGATATGAGAAGTTTTAACATGAAACTAAATATCATTTTCCATTTTTGGCTAATAGTAGGAACAAGAAAGGAGAGCTAACATACACTGTGCTTTAGGGTAGCTAACTTATTATAAGTTTTGTGTCTCCTTCATCAATTGCTTCTACAAGGCACAAAGCTTGAAAAAAACAATTGGTTGATCTTTATCATCAATAACCAAGTCAAAATTGTCTAACAACACCATCCTTAACTTGTTGTACAATTTGCTAATAAGTGTTGTCAAAATAGAGTTGCTATTTTGATTTGCTTTGGTAAGTTAGATTTAACTTAAGTGATGGTATAGAAACCTACAAATACTTCCTTCTAACTTAATGCTTCATCCATATTGTTACATCTCACTGATTTATACTCTTACAGAAAATCATATTTAGTAAGAAATCTTGCCACTGAGCTTGTCTTATAAAAAACTTTTAGGTCCTTCAAAAATCATAGCAACATTATTTATATGGAAAATGAACCTAGTTCCTATCAAATAAACATTGAAAGTATCAAGGTAATGCACCATTACAAACATCTTCTTCTTGTAGGCTAAGAATCCCTACTTGGCACTATTGAATTTGCAACTTTTGAATGCAATAGGATGGACTTCTTGTTCAAAGGCTTTGCTAATGGATTTTTCTAAAGAATTTATTTTTACCTTAAAAGAAAGATGAAAACCAATCATTTTAAAACAAGTTCTATTGAGATGGTAGCTTTCAATTAACAATTAAAAGCTTCTCGACATAGCTTTAGCTAGTATCACCTTTACTTCTTTTTCAACAAATCAGTCTAAGGTATTGCTTTCCTTATGTAGCCCATAATAAATTCGCAATTAGGCACGTTATTAAAATAAAGACTCGATATGAATTTGACAGGTATGGCTCAATTTGGCTGGATATTAGATCGGGTTCAAACTCTTTTATAATTTTTGGATTTAGGATTAAAGTCAGACTCTAGCTTTTAGACCTGAAGCCTAAAATTTTTAAATTTTATTTCATTTTAAAATTAAATGAAATTCTTTAAGATTAAAATATAAAAACTTTCAAGTTTGAGTTAAGGGGCCTGAGGCCCGACTTGGCCCACTACCTTAATGTAATAGTGGTTTGACAATTCAAAAAGCATCAAAGTTCCCACATCATCTTAGGGACTTAATCAATTAACAATTATTTATAGCTTTTTAGAATCCATTATCTCTTGGCGCATACTCACTAAATGTCCAAACATTAATTTTGTATTAGGAAAATTCATACTTCTCCATCTTTATAAAGAGTTTGTGCTATCACAATTTCTCAAATACTTTCGTTAAATATTACATATTTTTTTCCAAATTAATGTCATAGACCATGATATCATCTAAGTAAATCATTAAAAGTTGTCAAAGGATTCATAAATACAATATATCATTCATTAAGTTGTAAAACATAGCATGGGAATTTATTAAATTGAACAACATAACTAAAAATTTATATGATCTATACTAGGTTACATAAGTTGTATTCTTCTTACCATTTGCTAATGTAAGCCAAGCTTTTTGATCACCATAGCTCTCAATAATTTGTTCATTAAGTCTTGAATGAAAGGAACAAGATGTTAATTCTTGATAGTTACCTTGTTCAAGGCCTAATAATCTACACATATTCATAATACTTTATATTACCTCTTTAAGGAAAAATATGGGGCACAAAAGGGGCTTTAAATGGTTAGACATATCTTGCTTCTAATAAATCACTAATTTTTTCTATAATTTCTCTAATTTTAATAGAGATATCTGATAAATGGTACAAGTAGAAGGAATGGAATATAATGTCACCTCAATCTTGTGATCAATTTCTTAACAAGGAGGGAGAACCTTTGTCAACTAATTAGGTATCACATCTTTGAATTCCCTCAATATGTTTGCAATAGCATTAGGAACTTTTATCATATAATGTTTAGTAATCTATCATATGGTTGCAAGGTAAGTTTCTATGCCTTTTTTAAGGCATTTTTTAATGTTCATTGCTAAAACATGTGCCATTATTATTATTTTTGTCCATCTCTCTTGCTTTAAATCTGCAAAAATTTATATAAGATAAATTTTGCTCATTTTTAAGCGTTATACCTCTAAAATGTGTATACAAAACTACTTTCAATACCTTAAGAAAGGCAATGTCTACAATCAAGTCACAATCATCAAAAGGTATCACCATTATGTTACATTTTCCACACTAAATTCTAATAATCATTAGAACATTGGATATAACTCCTACCATCATTTATGCTTTCTCTATGGGTTTTTTCATTTTCATTAAGGGTTTTTCTTAATTTTAGTCCCAAATTTTATACCATTTATTTTTCCATAAAGAAATGAGTGGAACCTATATCCATCATACTCATGAATTCATTCTCATTGACATATATTCTTATATACATCAATTTCTTGAAGGGATTAGCTTTGGTACCTACCTTATTAAGCAAGCTAATAGGACTAAGTCCAAATTCTGAGTGGTCACTTTCACCTTCACTATCCATCATTAAAACATTCAATTTCTCAATCTTCATATAATATTTGGCATAATAAGGAGCATTGTATAAGAAATAACTATGATTTTTCTTCAAAGTTTTCTTATCTTATTTGGGATGTCTGTTTCGACTTCCTTTTAGATCATCCTTCTTTTAGCCACCACGATGTTTCTTCTTTTTCTCCTCACACTTCAACTAGTAATTATTAACTTTTAACTTTTGAGAATAAAAGGAGGCTTTAGTCTCCGTAGGAACCTTAAAATCTACCAAAGCATTCACAACTGCAATAGAACCCATAACATCCTTAATTTTGTTTTAATGTAACTCCATCTATATCCAAGGTTGTAAGCTATAGATGAAGCTAAAGAACTTGTCCTTATTTGAAATATTCTCAATATCCAATATTGAAGAACTGAAATGCTTAATGTGATCCTTTACTAAGCCATCTTACTTTAACCACTTTAATGAATCTTTAACATACTAGGAAGCATTGTTAAGAAAATGTTGAATGTTTAACTCCATCTTCTCCTTGTTTCTATATGAGTATGAATAATGTTGATTTTGATGGAGGTCCTTTTTCTTTATAATAGTTTTATATCTCTATCAAGATACATAACAAAAACATTAACTCTTTCTGCATCTGCCACCTAAAATCAAAGTACTACCTAATATCCCATAAGAAGTTTTCAAGTTCCTTACCATTCCAAAATTCCCTAGAATTTTTAGTTATGAACCTTTATTAAATTTTTTTTAGGAAGACTAACATCCTGTTTAGCAATAGTCCACTTGAGTTATGTTGAAACTAGTTTCCTCATACACCTTCATCAATTCTGCTACTTGATCTTACAATGCTTGGATTTTCCTTTTGGAACTTCAAATTAAGATGGATAAGAAAGGACTTCTTCCTAACTAATACGAAAAAGACTGATAAGTACTTCTACTTGAGTAACATGCTTATTAAGATTGTTCTCTTACTATTGACTCACTTATAGAGCTTTGATACCAACTATTATAAAGACTTCATAAGAAACTCTAAGCTCACTCTAAAATGCACCAATGTCTAAGTATAGTAGTTGAGCTCCCATAATTTAATTTAACATTTCTCTCTTAATTAAAGTGTTTTATATAATAGTTTAAACAAAATAACTTAATTAATTTAGCCAACACAAATATACAATACCAAGAACATAAATATTAACAAAGCTTATAGCAATATCTCAACCTTTATAAAATCTCACATTAATTATAAAAGGGTTATAATATTCTAACTTTCTTAGTGATGAAGCCTTTACTTAAATGAGCTCTTTATATACATTTGGAGACTTATTGGATAAGAATACATGAAGGTGGATGCTAAGGCCATTAAGTCACTAATTTAGTTGGTGGTTGGTGTATCAGAATACTTTAGGCATTACTTTAGTGGATGATTTACATCTTTTACAATTTACCCACTACCTATGTTAAAGAAATATGTTGAATTGAAGCTAAAGACACATCATTCCAATTCAACATGTAATTTGTCACGTATTCCCACTATCTTCATACTTCATCTCATTAACTTTACCACATCACCAATGATCTTCATCTAACAGTAAAGGTTAGCTAAGCTTCGAATCAATTCATATATAGTCCAACTAATACACACTCATAGTCTAGTTCGTTCATCTATGATTCATCATTTGAGCACCATTTCATTTCAACCAAAAATGTCCAAGACAAGTCCAACTCACCCAAAGTAAGTTAATCAATGCACTATGGTCTATCGAAGCTAACCGAAGCTCAAACTATACTTGATCTCGCTTGATTGAGTCATATTGGTTCATTTGATATGGATTCCTTATATCTAAATCATGCTAGACATTCATCAAGGCACATAAATAACTAGGAAAATTTTTTTGCAATATTAAGGGGTTAATAGATAGTTACTTTACATTTTAGCCTGCACTTGGCATTTTAAATAATTAAAAAATTAAAACGAAGAAATATTTTCCATACCCATTTTGATTCTTTTTACCCCTAGATCCTTTTTAAGGACCTCTTAATCTTGAACTTCTCTTCTCTCACTAACGCTTTTAAATACTCTTCCTTCTATATTATAGATGACATGTTGCTTTTTAGATCAATAGCTAGTTAGGCACTTTTAGTAATGATCTTGTTAGCTTCCTCTAACCCCTTTTTAAACTATAGCACAAATTTCATATAACTGAACATATTGATATCTAACTTTCAGAAGAATTAGCAAGCTCATCACTCTCATATGTGAAATTTCTTTAAATTTTTGTATATAATTGAGAATTAAACTAAAAATAGTATTCTCTAGGAAGATATGTTTGTTATGAAGATAGATTCATATCTTGAACATTTCATTTTAATTCGATCACATCTTGAACATTTCTAACCCAATGAATATCTCCAAAATGTAGGGTATCAATACCAAGATTATTTCTAGTGATAGTACTAAAGCCATGATGGTGAATGTTACTAATGAACTATATAGGCTTTCATATCTTAGAGAAGTTAAAGGTGAATTAGGAGACAATAAAAATGAATCAAACAATAACCATTATATGTCTCTTAAAGTCAATGGATGAAGCATAAAAGTCTTGTCCTCTATGTTCTCATCTTTAAGCACATATAGTTAAGAAAAGGATCAAAAGAATCATTACCATTTGAGAAAAGATGGATTCATCCTTTAGAGATAATCCTATTAAAGAACCAGAGAAACTTTCAAGTAAGCTCCAACTTTAAAATAGCTAAGGAATTTTTTTTAGTATCAAATTAGTAGTATGAGTATTAAATGATATTTTTGGCAATTTTGGCTAGTTTTGTTTAAAATTAGGTAAAGTTTAAAATTTATAGTACACTTTAGCCTAAAAAATTAACAAAATTTTAAAGAGACTTATTGGTCCTTTTAATAGTAGATTGGTATGAAATAAAAAAAAGAGTGTGTGAAATATTTAAAAGCCACTAACTAAACTCAATTTTCCATTCACAATATATAACTTTCAAATATTTAAATATAATGCTTAATCGTGATAAAAAATTATATATGAATTAACTAAATTTTGTATTAATTAAGGGCAAACCTACACAATCCTATGCGTTTCAATAGATTTTGAACATTGGACAACTTATGCAACCCATGTCAAGCACATTATAGGAAATGGAAGTGATATGAGGTGTTGGGATGATAACAGGCATCCTTTGGGGCCACTATACCTTACACCATACTTCTAGAACCTAAGAGGTTCAGTGCGTGAGAATACCAAGA
>JANSVA010000003.1:17883707-17895028 GCA_025504915.1 Erythroxylum reticulatum
ACAATTTTCGAGAGGACAACTTTGTTAAATTCAACCTAGATTAATACAGTTTTCCCCCCGAAGTCAGAACACAATTTCAACCCTATGGAAAACTTGAAAGATGCAACATACAAACTTTGGAAATCATGAGGAAAACACAATCATATTTCATTATCATCAAAAGATAAGAGTTTTACAAATCTTTAATGGGATTTTCAAGCCACAATACAACATAATCCAAAAAACCCAAAATACAAAGGGTACTTGCCCTAACAAGTTTGAAATGTAACTAAAGCCTTGTGTTTACAAAATATAACTTAAAATACAAAAACATTTCAAAAATCGAGTGATGCCTCGACTCTTGGTGACTCGATCCCTTGCTCATCACCTGAAGATGGGATGGAAAGGGAGGGTGAGTTTAAAGCTCGTGGGTAACAATTTTATAATCGCTAATAAGCAAAAACCATTGAAATATTCATTTTTATTTTAAATCTTACATTGAATCATAAAACACATATTTCTCAAGTCTCAATTTATCAACAAATTTATAAGCAACATAAATCATGATTTCAACAAACTTGTCATCACATAAGCACATCAAATGGTTTGGGTGGATCCAAAATAAAACGTACTACACAATCCCACTTAATGGTCATATGTAGCCGTGAACTTATAGGAGTCCAAAAAGGAGCTCCATGCCACTAGCGGGTAGGCGGGAAAAGCCTTTGGTCAAAGTGCATTTGACATACTTAGGGGACCACTACAAACCTATATAATCATGCATTTCACATCTTGTAAACTTGACCCAAAATGACATATTTTTGAACATGATTTTTGTTGGATCCCGTTTCCGGAACTCAACTCTTGCACTGATACCATATGTGTTGGGCACCTTTTTCAGAACCTAATTCCTTGCAAAATCATAATCACTAAACTTATTCCAATGAGGTTTCCTTAACCATCATCGAATCCTTTACTTATTTTGATACCATATGTATTGGATCCCATTTCTGGAACCCAACCTTCCTTATCAAAAGACGTGTGCTTGTGCATGTTACTATGCAAGGTTATTCCCATTTAACCCTCATTAGTCATCCTCGGTTCATCCTCATTTCTTAATACCGAGTATCGGGCCCTATCTTTCAAATCTTTCTTATACTAAAGCAAATATTCTATGCTCAACATTCATCTAGATATTGAGCATCTTAGAGGCTAGGTTAAAATTTTATTCCTTTAGATCATTTGATAGCTCTATGTCTCTATTTTATTTAGACATGAGGTTCATCTCATTTGGAGGTCAGATAACGATGTTGTGGCTGAAAGAATCAAACAAGATTTTGACCTCAATCATATTGAACTTATCTCGAGCCAATTAGCATAACTCTCTTTACAGATGTCGAAACAAAGTGTTCTTTAAATTATCAGAAAAAGTGCTTCCAGATCTACAACTTTTATGAAGACCTTAAAGACAAATTCAATAGTTTAAAGGGTCAAAAATGGATCAGACGATAGGATTAGAAGAAACCAATCAAAAATCAGACGAATTGAAAATCGGACGAAGCGAAGTAGATGAAGCAGAGCAGACGAAACAAAGCAGATGAAGCAAAGCAGACGAAGCCAAAAAGCAGATGAAACAATAAGGAAGACGAAGCAAAAAGTCTTAAGATAAAGCAGGACCAACTTAAGACGAAGCAAAGTCTTAAGATGATACAGGGTCAACTTAAGACGAACCAAAGTCTTAAGACAATGTGGGGTCAACTTAAGACGATGCAACTCTTAAGACACAGCAGAGTCAACTTAGGATGAAGTAAAGTCAACTTAAGACGATGCAACTTTTAAGACAAAGCAGAGTCAACTTAAGACGATGTAACTCTTAAGACAAAGCGGAGTCAACTTAAGACGAAGCAAAGTCAACTTAAGATGATGCAACTTTTAAAACAAATCGTCTTTACGGATGATACAACTCTATAGACGATATGACATCATCACAAAAGAAGTGATATCATCACAGACGATATGTCTTTATAGACAATGCATCCTTACAAACAATGCGTCCATACAAGCGTCATAACATCATCACAAACGATGTGACATCATCACAGATGATACGTCTTTATAGACAATACATCTTTACAGACGATGCATCCTTACAAACGATGCATCCCTACAAGTGTAATGACGTCATCACAGACAATGTGACATCATCACAGACAATACATCTTTATCCTCCTAATCATTTCCCTTTCTATGGACCATAACTCTCGATCCAAAGTTCCAAAAAATCTATACTATATACCGTTGGAAAGCTAAAAGAAATACATACAACTTTCTAGTAGACAACTTGGTCTAGTTCATCCTAGATCAATCTAGATTTTTCCCCTTAATTCATAACAAAAAATTTACCCTATGAACGGCTTGTAATTTTTGTACTTCGCAAACTTGGAATGTCTTAAGTTTAACCATTCAGTTACCAAATTGACTTCATGAAACTCTTAGATCTCAACTTATTTGTCTTTTCATATCCAGCTACATCTGATCAATCATAATTCTTGTCTTTCCTTCCTATGAATCTCACTTAGGTGTACATGTTTGTCTGTCTGTATATATATATATATATATATATATATACACATGCTCAATCCATCTATTCAAGCTACAATCATCTTAATATCCTCCATACATAATTCATATTTCTATAATAGCAAAAGAATAAAGTTTTATCTTTAATGGCATTCTAAGCCATATTACATCCTCATCTCAAAGTCTTAAATTACAACAATTCTTAAACAAATACACTGGGTATGCAACTATAATATTGTGCATTCCCAAAACCAACTCAAACTACAGATTAAGCAAATTTAGAGAGTTTCCTTTAGGCTCTTGATCAATTGATCTCTTAGCTATCACCTGAAGATGGGATGAAAATGGGGGGTTGAGCTTGAAATCTCGTGGGTAACAGTTTATAATAAAAACAGATAAGCAAAACTTTTGAAACCATTTTTCTTGTAATGGAAAACTTTCACTGAGTTTATAGAAAACAAGTTTCTTAGGCTTTCAGCCAAAATACATAGTTGCAAAACATGAATGCATCAAACTTGTTAACATGACATAAGCATATAATCACATCAGAATGGTTTGGGTAGGTCCAAAAACATGACGAACTACACATTCCCACATAATGGTCCTGTGTAGTTGTAAACTTGAGGGAGTCCATGAAGAAGCTCTGTGCCACTAGCGAGAAGGAGGAAGAAGCCTATACTTAGTCAACGTGCACGTGACATTCTTGAGGGACTATCACAAACCCACATAACACATATTTCATGGTTTGTAAACTTGTTACCCAAAATGGCCCTTCTTGAAAACTTGCTTGTCTTATACTTGAAATATTTTTTTGAAAACCATTCGTGAAAACATGTTTCCATGAAATTGTATCTTTTTAGAAATCATTTGCAAAGTATTTTCATAACTTATCACACAATTCATATAGTAAACACATATAGAAATGTCACAAATCATTCAAAAGCAATAGATGCAACACTTATGATGCAATTTATATTAGTAAACTTCTTTAATTTAAAGAAAACAGCAGTAGCTTATTTACTCTATTATAATAATGTACCCACCTTGATTTCCTTGCTTAGAGACTTGCTCAATATGCTTCTTCTCTTTGCAAACAACTTGAAGTATTAAAGGTTTTTTAACTTGAGGTATTAAAGGATCTTTCCTGCTGTATCTTTAATGTATAATCTGTGAGACGATCTAACTGAAATAAGCCTCGTTGATCCCCTTGGTTCTTCACCAAATGAAAAGATCTTTAGCTCAAATGAAAGCTTTTCCCTTCCTCTACCTTTTTCTCTTCTTGAACAACCTCAAAATCTCTCTTGCAAGCTAAGAAAATTGAAACCCTAGCTTGTTTTCTCTTCTTTCTCTCTTTCATTCTTTTTCATGCTTCTCTCTTTTCGCTCTTTTCTCATCCACGAATTAGCTTCTTCTTCCCAAATGCACGACAATCTTCTCCCCTTTTATACCCTTAACAATTTGCACAATGTCCATTTTACCCTTCCGTTACATATCTTATATTCTTTATCCTTAATTGTCTTTCTAAAATTACTGTTGAACATTCTTATAACCTTAACACTTTTAATTCATTCATCCCATATCATATAAGCTTTCTAACATCAACATAAGAATTAACTCCACAAATTTCATAAAGATCTTATAATTGATGTAAATCACACTTATTCATTAAAAAAAATTTTAGGGGCCAACAATTTCATAAGCTTAATATCCTTTTAAAATCATTTCCATATTTTTCATTTCACAAATCAATAACACAATACATATACAATCATGTAACATTTTTTCAAAGCATTTGAATAACAATAAATGCACATTTATAAAGTAGTTGAAAACATTTATATCCATTTCTTGAAAGAAACATTTATGGCTTATTTACTCAATTATAAAAATGTAACCTACCTTGAATTCCTTGCCTATAACTTACTCATATGTGCCTCTCCTCTTGCTTCTCTTGTCTTTCTTGATCCCCCTTTTATAGGCAAAAATCTCACATTCAATAGGGTTGCAAAATTGAAAACCTATAAAGCACATTCACTAAAATTGTTTTTAGAAAACTTAAACCCAACATTTCCTAAGCTTTATGAACCAAAACCTTCCAAAAATCCAAAAGACTAAGTAAGACCTTACCTTAAATCTCCACCAAATGAAGAGATTATTGGCTCAAAAGGAAGCTCTTATCTTCCTCTACATTTGTCCCTTCTTGCACAACCTCAAAATCTCTCTAAAAAGCTTAGAAAAGATTAAACCCAGCTTACTCTCTTCTTTCCTCTCAAACCACCGAAAACTCACTTCTCTTCTTATTTTTGTATTTTCTCTTCTTCCTTATCTATTTTCGTTTTTCTCCCTTCTTAAGAGTAAGACCACTCTTCTTTTTCCCATTCTGCCCTTAATGAGCCCAAAAAGTCCATTTTACCCTTCCTTACGAGCTTATGTTTTTTAACCTTAAGTGGTCTTCCAAAAATGCCCTTGAACATTCTTACCACTTTTAATTTCAATTAACCCATAAAAAAAATTCTACCAACATAGACATAAAAAATTTTACTCTAAAAAATTTACCTATCCAAACCTTATAATAATTTAAATCATGTTCAATTCACTAAAAAATTTGGGAGCCAATATTTTTCCCCCTCTTAAAAGAAATTTCATCCTCAAAATTCTTACCTAAGTCATTGAATAGTCGTTGATACTTCTATTTCATGGCTTCCAAAAGCTCCCCCGTGGCCTCTTACACATAATGGTTTCTCTATAGGACTTTGACTAGTTGAACTGTCTTGTTCCTGAGGACCTTTTCCTTGGTGTCCAAAATCTATACTGGAATCTCCTCATAAATCAGATTATCTCTCAACTGAACCTCAGTAGTCTGAATGATATGGTAGGGATTCGATCTATACTTCCTCAATATGGATACATGGAAGACGTCATGTATCTGTGACAATTTTGGGTGCAACATTAACCTATAGGCTAGTAGTTCAATCCTCTCAACAATCTTATAGGCACCTATATATCTCGGACTCAACTTGCCTTTCTTGCTAAATCTCACGACTCCTTTCCAAAGAGATGTCTTAAGAAACACCTTTTCACCAACTTCATACTCCATTTCCTTCTTGTGTGCATCAGTGTAACTCTTCATTCTATCCTGTGTTGCTTTAAGCCATTGCTTAACCAGATTGACCTTGTCAACTATTATTTAGATTAACTCTGGTCCAATTAATTTCCTTTGTCCTTCCTCATCCTAACATATAAGAGTTTTACATCTCCTTCCATATGGTGCTTCATAAGGAGCCATCTGAATGCTTGAATGGTATGAATTATTATAAGCAAATTCGACCAATGACAAATTTTTGTCCCAAGTTCCTTTGAAATCCATCACATATGCCTCGACCATTCCCTCAAGGGTCTGAATAGTCCTCTCAGATTGATCATCTATTTGAGGATGGAAAGCAGTGCTAAAATTCAATTTGGTTACCAAAGCTTCCTTTAAGCTTCCCCAAAATCTTGAAGTAAACCGAGGATCTCTGTCAGAAACTATAGAGTCTAGAATCCCATACAGTTTCACTATCTCATCAATATACTTTTTTGCTAGCACATGCAGAGAATTAGTTTGTTTAATTGCCAAAAAGTGGGCTGACTTTGTCAAACGATCAACAATGACCCATATGGTATCATGCTTCATACTAGTCTTGCGCAAACCTATTAGAAAATCTATAGTCACTCTTTGCCACTTCCATTTAAGAGTAGACAATGGCTTTAACTTGCCTGAAGGTGCCTGGTGTTTAGCCTTGACTTGTTGATACACTAGACACTTACTTGCATACTCTGCTACATCCGTCTTCATGCCATTCCACCAAAAATGATCTTTCAAATCTCTATACATCCTGGTGCTACCTAGGTGTATGGCATAAGGTGCATTGTGTGCCTCATCCAGTATCTCATCCTTTACTTCCTTGACATTCAGGATACAAATTCTGTTCCCTACAACCATAAGTCCATCATGCCTCACTACCACTTCAGATTTCTTGCCATTTTGAATTTCTTCGTGGAGCTTACTCAATTCTGCATCCCATGCTTGTAACTCGCTAACCTTCTCTCTGAGTATCGGTCTCACTCTAAAAGTAGCAACAATGCAATCAAGTTTCTCCTACGTCAAACTTTTTTTCAGCTTAGCCATCTCCTCCAACAAAGGCAGATAAACTGTCTGGACATGAGCTATGGAAGATTTCCTACTTAAGGCATCAGCCACCACATTTGCTTTCCTTGGATGATACTTAATTGGCAGCTCATAATCCTTGAGCAGCTCTAACTACCTTCTTTGTCTCAAATTCAACTCCTTTTGGCTCAGTAAGTACTTGCGACTTTTATGATCAGTAAAAATTCTCGTCTGAACCCCATACAGATAATGTCTCCAAATTTTCAAGGCAAACAATAATGCTACTAATTCCAGATCATAAGTCGGGTAATTCAACTCATAAGGTTTTAGCTACCGTGAAGCATAAGCTATCACCCTATCTCCTTACATCAACATACAACCCAAGCCCTTTCTTAAAGCATCACTGTACACTGTATAACCCTCATCTCCCATAGGCAAAGTCAGAATTGGAGCACTTGTCAATCTGTGCTTAAGCTCTTCAAGATCTTCTAAAATTCGTCACTCTAGATAAACTTCTGATTCTTCCTCAGTAACTTGGTCTTTGGAGCCACTATTATAAAGAATCCTTCAATAAATCTCCTATAATATCCTGCCAGACGCAGAAAACTCCTCACTTTTGTCACTGTCTTGGGTGCATGCCACTTTACCACTTCTTCAATTTTCCTTGGATCCATATGTACCTCATTCTCAGAAATTACATGTCTAAGGAATATTACCTCGTGAAGCCAAAACTCACACTCGCTGAGCTTAGCATAAAGTTTCCTCTCCCTCAGTGTCTGCAATACCATCCTGAGGTGTTTCTCATGTTCCTCTTCACTCTTCGAATAAAATAGAATGTCATCTATAAACACTATGACAAACTGATCCAGATATTCCTTGAAGACCCTATTCATGAGATCCGTAAATGTAGCTGGAGCATTGGTCAAACCAAAAGGCATAACTAGGAACTCGTAATGCCCATACTGTGTCCTGAAGGTTGTCTTGTTTATATCAAACTCCCTGATTTTGAGCTAATAGTAACCTGACTTGAGATCCATCTTTGAAAATACCTTTGCTCCCTGCAGCTAGTCAAACAGATCATCTATTTGGGGCAGAGGGTACTTGTTTTTAATGGTCACCTTGTTGAGTCTCCAATAATCAATACACATCCACCATGTTCCATCCTTCTTCTTAATAAACAAAACTGACATTCCCCAAGGTGACGAACTCGGTCTTATGTACCCCTTCTCCAACAGTTCTTCAAACTATTCCTTAAGCTCCTTCAATTCAGCTGGAGTCATTTTATACGGTAGTATAGAAATCAGTGCAGTATCAAGAATCAAGTCCATGACAAACTCAATTTCCCTCACCGATGAAAAACTAGGTAAGTCTTTTGGAAACATATATGGAAATTCCCTTACAACCAGAAAATCCTTCCTTCATTGACATCAACGTCTACCACATGCGCTAAGAAGGCTTCAAACCCTTTTCTCATCATCCTGTCATCTAATAGAGCTGAAATAATCCTTGGTGATGGCGCTCTCCTGTCTCCTTTGAAGATCATCCTCTCTCCATTACCTAGATCAAATTCCACCTCCTTGAAGCTATGATCTAATATTGCCTGATACTTCTTCATGACATTCATTCCAAGTATAACATCTAAGCCTTTTAGGTCTAGAGGTACGAGGTCCACTACCAGTCTAACGTCCTTAATAAGGAGTTCACAACTCCTATACACTTGATTGATTATCACATTCCTCGCTAGAGGTGTACTGACAAGAAAGGACTATTTAAAGGCACTGAATTCACACCATGAAATGACATGCTCGGAAAAACAAATGAATGCATGGAGCCAGAATCAATCAATACATATACTGTATAATTAAATAACTAAGTCATACCTGTGACAACTTCAGGTACGACTGCAGCTTCCTCCTTGGTCATGACAAAACCCTTTCCTGTGCCTGACTCCTTGGCCTTCCTAGAGGAACGGCCTTCCTTGTAGCTACAAAACTGCCCACCTCAGTGATTAGCCTAGTTCCTACTATTTTTGCTCTCCTTGGAGCTTGCAACTATGACCCCTCTTTCCTTGTTACTTAGGGACAGTCCCTGACCATGTGTCCCTTCTCCCTACATCGAAAACATGCTTCAAGCAACTTAAAGCACTCTCCCCTATAAAGCTTCCCACAATGTTTAGATTGATGGTTCGTGTTCCTACTCCTCTCCACCCTACTATTGCCTCTCACAGTTGAGGTTTGCCCTAAGACTACCCTTTCCTGCTTATTCTTGACAGGGCCACTACTTCTCACTTCGCTCTGAGTGTGGTAACTCCTTGTACTCCTCTCAGTCATTGGAGCAATCATCCCCTTCTTAAAAGACTGCTAACTGTTCTTTCTCTTTTTGCTTACCTCATTCTTTATATTCTTCAGTTTTTCATCCTAGAGTGCAGCATCTACCAGTTGCTGGTAGTCACAAAATTTGTGGATCAGGACTTTCCCCTTGATCCCCAAATGAAGACCTCCCTCAAACTTACGGCACTTATCCTCCTTATTCGCCATAATGTTGGCCACATACTGTGACAGCTGGGTAAACTTCAGCTCATACTCACTCACACTCATATCCTTCTGTGTAAGATTCAGAAACTCCCTGGTCTTCTCTTGTACATAAACCCTGGATAGGTACTTCTTCCTGAACACTTTAACAAAATCCTTCCAAGATAACACCGGAGGCACAACATGACTGTGTGGCACTGATTCCCACCAATGGAGTACATCCCCTTACAGTAAACTGACTGCATCATCTAGTTTCTCTTCATTAGGGCACTTCATCTATAGCAGGACTCTCTCAGTCCTCTTTAACCATGTTTCAAGCTCTTCTGGATTTATCGTACCATTGAAATCTATAGCTCCATACTTGGCGAAGCTTATCATACTATCCAGTCCTCCCTGTTGGAACTTACACCAACACTTGTGACCCTTAGCCCATAGCATAAGTGAAAGCTTGAGCAAAGGCTTAAAAGAACCACAGGTCCATGGTAGGTATAGGAGGAGGAAGTGGTGGCACTTTATGCTGCACACTAGGTGTCTCAGAATCAGAAGTAGAATGTGTCCCCACATCTTATGAGACATATGATTCATCCGTGCTCCTTTGGCAAGAGCGAGATCGAGTCATGGCTCCTCGAGTTCTCTTTCAAGGTGATATAATCACTCCTTCAATTTAAAACCATTGAAAATCTTTAGTTCATGAAAAATAATTTTCAAATCATGTAAAACAATTTGAATCATATAAAACAATTTCAAATCATGTGAAACAATTCAAAACAATGCAAATTATTCATTTAAAACAATGCATGTTCATTTTATCTCTTACACTCCCCCTTTCATGCCAAGGATACTCCTAAACCAAGTCTTAAACCTGAACCTCAACCTAGTTGCTCTGATATCATAAGTTTTGGACACCCTGCCCTCACGAGGTACACATCTAACGTCCTAGGTGACATCTGGACCCACATCCCACAAGGGTGATGTGTCCTCACTAACTAGTCATCATGATCAAACTCATTTTTTCTATTTCAGAACAGATCTTGTAAATCTTAACGTTAGAATTTACACAATGACTTCTACAAAACAATTGTAGCTTAATGTCTCTAACTTATTTTAAATTAAGAATCAACTCATTCGGAGCTCCACAGATTAAGATATCATCAAAATACCTAAGTATGTTTAGTTTAATATCCAATTCTTACTCTCTAGTCCTGTTTTGGTACAAAAGGGATAACTTTCACTAGGGATGTCAGATTATGATCATTTTACGGAAATTTCAAAGAGGTCTTGAGACCTACAACTTTTGTAAAGAACTTGAAGAGAGATTTTGCCATCTAAAGGGTCAAATTTTCAAAATTTCAGAAGTATAGATGGATCACACGAAAGGGGTTCAGCCTAAGTTGAACCAGACAAAGGGATTCAGCCTAAGCTGAACCAAACGGATGAAGGGGTTGCCTAAGCTAAACTAGACAATAGGATTCAGCCTAAGATGAATCAGACGAAGGCAAATGGATTCAGACTAAGCTGAATCAGATGATTGGAGATTCAACCTAAGTTGGCTCCTACGATGGGATTCAACCGAAGTTGAATCAGATGAAGGCAAATGGATTCAACCTAAGCTGAATCAGACGATGGAACATTCAACCTAAGTTGAATCAGATGATGACAAACGGATTCATTCTAAGCTAAATCAGATGATGGGAGATTCAGCTTAAGTTAAATCAGATGATGGGATTCAACCTAAGCTGAATCAAACGAAGGAAAATAGATTCAGCCTAAGTTGAATCTTATGATGGAAAATGGATTCATCCTAAGATGAATTAGACAATGGCAAATGGATTTAGCCTAAGCTGAATCAGACAATGGGAGATTCAAACTCATCTGAATCAGATGAAGATAAAGGGATTCAGCTTAAGCTGAATTAGACGATGGCAAATGGATTCAACCTAAGTTAAATCAGACGATGGGAGATTTATCCTAAGTTGAATCAGATGAAGACAAAAGGATTCAACCTAAGCTGAATCAGACGATGGTAGATTCAGCCTAAGCTGAATCAGACGAAAGACAAAGGGATTTAGCCTAAGTTAAATCAA
>JANSVA010000003.1:18005816-18024252 GCA_025504915.1 Erythroxylum reticulatum
GGTTGACTTTGGTTGATTGCCAATGGCTATGGATATATTAGCCACTGAGCTGTGTAGCTCACCCCACTACTCCCTCATTAGGTGCAGAATAAGAAGGTTAGCAATCCTTACAAGGCATCGGAAGTTCCAAGTTATTAGAAGCTTTGCAACTAAGTTAGCTCAATCACTTTTGGATAGCTCCATAAGCATGTTAAATATTAAGCATCTTACATACATTGTAATCATGTTAAGCTTTTTTTTTTAATGTTAATATGTAATTAAGGCTATGTATGACCTTTTTGTTGTTTTGGTAAAAGAGTTAGAACTAAAAAGTTCCTCAAGTGTATGTACATGTTTATTTGTAATTATTCATTTCAAAATCCAAGTCTTTTCTAGGTGTAGAAATCGTGTGCCAATTTTGGGGGCAAATCTGGGCTCTATTAAAGCAAAATTAGTTAAAGTTGTCATCTAGAAAGTTATAAATCTTCCTTTTATCTTTCCAACGGTATATAGTATGAAAATTTTGGATATTGGAGTCAAAAGTTATGATGCTTATAATTGGAGATGTTTAAGAGTGTAATCTGTATCTTCTTAGTGAACTTCTTCTTAGTTCTCCGAACTTCTTCTTAGTGAACTTCTTTTTAGTTACTGTTCATATTACATCTTCTGTTCCATTTTTGATCCTTCAGAAGATGGAATTTATCTTTGAGGTCTTCATGAAATTGTATCTCTTGAAGTCCTCTTTTGAACCATCCAAAGAACACCTAAATCCGATATCGGTAGAGAAAGTTAGGACAATTGCAAACTTCTTTTTAGTTACTGTTCATGAACTTCTTTTTAGTCATGAACTTCTGCTTAGTGACTGTTTATGAACTTCTTCTTAGTGATGAACTTCTTCTTAGTGATTGTTCATGAACTTCTTCTTAGTGACTGTTCATGAACTTCTTCTTAGTGACTGTTCATAAGCTTCTTCTTAGTTCGGCAATAGTAGAAGTCAGTTTCTCCTGGTGGGGGCACACCATTCTTGTGGGATATGTGCTCAGATGTCTCTTAGGACGTCAGGCTCGTGACTCACAAGGGCGGAGTGCCCAACACTTGCTGTAGTTAGATCCAAATCGACAGACTGGGATTATCGTTTCATCGACTTATAATATGCTAAAGATCACTCCAACTTCAAAACTTGGGAATGCTGTTGATCCTTTAACTGAAAGATAAAAGCAACAAAGGTATTTTTAAATCTTTTCTTTAACGTCCTACATGTGGATCTCAATTTCTGGTGAGTCATCCTCAATTTCCATAGATGATGAGGAAGCCAGGGCAAATTGGCCAACATAGTCCTCAAAATACTTACTCCGAGTCCAAAAATTTCTAGATCTAAGATCTGTAAGGACCTCAACGAAACCTAATTCCAGAACAAAAATAAAAAAAGTGCCAAAAAATGAAACTCACTTAGCATTCTTGGTATTAGACATTGATT
This sequence comes from Erythroxylum reticulatum, assembly GCA_025504915.1. Lineage (NCBI taxonomy): Eukaryota > Viridiplantae > Streptophyta > Magnoliopsida > Malpighiales > Erythroxylaceae > Erythroxylum > Erythroxylum reticulatum. The sequence goes on from JANSVA010000003.1 coordinate 18,007,273, forward strand.
TACCTTCTTTCATCTCGAATCCTACAAGTCAAACCGTAGATCAACTACAAAAACTCCGAAAACAAATCAAACAAAGCATAAATCGATGAAAATCTATACAAAATCATAAAGGAACTTACCGGTGTGATCAGGCAGAGCTGTGCTTCGACTTTCAAAGAGAGATATAGAGAGAGATAAGAGGAATGGAAAAGAGTGGCGGGGGTTATTTGTTAGGATCAAAAGGTGGAGAAGAAGAAGAAACCAGAAGAAGAAACGTTATAGAACAAACCAGCAAAATAGTGGGAAATGAATCCCTTCTGTAAAGTTTTTTCAACAAAACGTCGCGATTTCTATTTTATGAAATTTTATTGATAAAACGTCACAAAAAGTTTGACAAATCTGTGATGTTTTATAAAAACGTTGCGGAAAATTAGATCTTTTCATGATGTTTTTAAAATGTCACGAAAAGTCTGAATAATTCGTGACGTTTTATCAAAAAAATGTCGCGAATTATATCTATTTGTTGTAGTTTTACTTCTTGAGGAGTTGTAAGCAAACTCAGCCTGAGCTAAATAGGTGTCCTAATTCTTGGTTTTACCCTTTAAAAGACTTTTAAGAATGTTGCCAAGACTTCTATTGACTACTTCGGTTTGACCATCAGTTTGGGGATGAAAAAAAATGCTAAATTTCAATTGAATCCCTAATCTTGCCCATAAAGTTCTCCAAAATTGACTAAGAAATTTAACATCTCTATCACTTACAATTGATCTAGGCAACCTATGTAATTTCACAACTTCTTTAAAATACAATTCTATAACATGTGATGCATCCATAGTTTTAGTATAAGGAATGAAATGAGCCATTTTAGAACAGTGGTCCACAACAACCATTATAGAATCAAAGCCTCTTGTAGTCCTAGGAAAACCCAAAATGAAGTCCATACTTACATCTTCCCAAGGTTGGATTGGTGTAGGCAAAGGTGTATATGGGTTGGTTGGCTGTGAGCCCATTTTAGCTTTTCTACATGTATTGCTAGAAGAAACAAGCCTTACTACATCCTTGAGCATTTTTAGCCAAAAGAAATGGGATTGAGCATAAGAATAAGTCTTCTCTCTACCAAAATGGCTAGTTAGTCCACCTCCATGTATCTCTCTCAAAATGATTTCCCTTAGTGAACAATTTGGAATATAAAAAGCATCACCTTAAAGAAAGCCATTGTGCTTCACAAAATCTTTGTAAGCGCCATTTTCACACAATTTCCATAGTTCACAAAAATTAGAATCATTAGCATACATATGTTTAGTGTGATCAAAATCAATAACTTGAGCTTGAAGAGAACTCAACAAAACATGTCTTCTTGACAAAGAATCATCAATAACATTCTTGGAACCAAGTTGATGTTTCAACACAAAATCAAAAGTTTGAAGATAGTCAACCCATGTAGCATGTCTCTTGTTCAAATGTGCTTGACTTTGAATGTATTTCAAAGCCTCATGATCAGTGTAAAGGACAAACGGGGTAGCCAACAAGTAATGACTCCATGCCTAAGTGCTCTCACCAAGGCATAAAATTCTTGATCATAAGTTGAATTTTTCCTCCGAGCCTTATTAAGCTTCTTATTAAAAAATGCAACCGACCTATCTTCTTGACTCAAAACAGCCCTAATGCTTATCCCACTAGCATCACATTCTAACTCAAATGGATTGGCAAATTTGGCAAAACAAGAATCGATGCATTAGTTATGGCTTTTTTTAATTTTCTAAAAGCTATTATGGCTTATGGTGACCATCTAAACTCTCCCTTCTTCATACAATCTATTATGGAGCTAGTAATGGTGCTAAAATTTCTAATAAACCTTCTATAGAATGAACAAAACCTATGGAAACTCCTAACTTCAAACAAGTTGGTAGGAATTGGCCATTGTACAATTGCTTTCACCTTATATTGTTTCATACTAATCCTATGATTAGACACAACAAACCCTAAAAATGTGATGCTATAAATACAAAAGTCACACTTCTTAAGATTAACATACAAACTCTCTTGGTCCAACACTTCAAAAACCAATCTCAAATGCATAACATGCTTATCAATATTTGGAGTATACACTAAAATGTCATCAAAGTACACTACCATGAACTTATCAAGAAATGGCTTTAGTACCTCATTCATAAGCTTCATAAAAGTTTATGGTGAATTGGTCAGTGCCATTTGCATCACTAACCACTCATAAAGGCTTTCCTTAGTCTTGAAAGTCATCTTCCATTCATCTCCTTCCTTCATTCTGATTTGGTGAAACTAGCAAGATCAAGCCGTGTGAAAACTTGTGCTGTATGAAGTTGATCTAGCATATCATCAAGTCTTGGAATTGGTTAAGGGTTCTTGATAGTAATTTTGGTGACAACCCTACTATCAATCACCATTCTCCATTCACCGTTTTTCTTTGGAACAACAAAGGCCAGTACAACATAAGGTGAAACACTCTCTCTAATGAAACCTCTCTTTAACAACTCTTTGACATAATTTTGAAGTGCCTCATGCTCTTTAGGTTCATCCTATAGGTTGCCTTATGAGGAATGGTAGAATGTGGAATGAAATCGATGGCATGTTGGATTTTTTTGAATGGTGGTAAGCCTATTGGAAGTGTTTGTGGAAAAACCTTAGAAAACTCACTTACTAAATGTTGGATTACTTTTAGTAACTCAGCTCTAGGTCTCTCCTTATCTTCAATCTCTAATGGAACATATGATGGTAAATTTTGTAAAACAACACTCTTTTCTTTTATGGAAAGTAGTCCCATAGTTTCCTCCTCTCTTTTCTTACCTCCTAAAATTTTTGGGTCAAGTGGTAGTAACTTGAATTTCTGCCCATCTTTGACAAGTGAATAAGTGTTAGCTCTCCTTTTGTGATCAACATTTTGGTCATAAAGCCATGGTCAACCCAAAAGCAAGAGGCAAGCTATCATTGGTACAATATGGCACCATACATCATCTTAGTACTTCTTGGTGGAAAATGGAACAAGGCATCTTTTGTTAACTTTGATTTCATGTTTGGTATCAAGTTAAGTAAGTTTGTAAGGGTGGGCAAGTGGTTTGGTTTTGAGACCAAGTTTTTCAACCATTTTTATAGCAACAACATTTTCATAAGATCCTCCATTTATTACAATTTAAAAAAGCTTCCCTTTAGATAAACATCTTGAATTGAAAAAATGTCTTCCTCCTCCAATCTTGGCTCTCATTTTTCTCCATATTCAACATCTTCATCAACACTAACAACTGTCCATCTAATTCCCCATCACAAAAATCACCTCCCTCTATATTTTAACTACCAGCCCCTCTTCTTGCTCATATTCAGCCATGTCTTCATCCATTCTCAATAATTGAAGGTCTAATTCTATGGCCTCTTGAATGGTGATGATTTTGGTGGTTAGGCATATCCCTTTTCCTATAATAAATCCTGTGGGAAAAGTGTTTCTAAATTTATACTGTCCACCATCCCATATATGATTATTGTTCGAACCAAAACAAAAAACTTTTTCTTAGTAAGAGTGATCCGTTAGACATAGATCCAATTTTTGGCTTTTTTTGCTTCCTTAAAATTGGTTTTTATCATTCCTAGGGATATCAAGATACCACTATGTCGAGATATCTTATCCGTTTCTCCTAGAATCATTAATATCTGAACTTATTAGTTTCCCCTACCCAATAAGGCAAATACTTCAAATCCTGCTTGTATGAAATGGAAGATATTGTTGATAAATAGCAATACGTCTTATTCATTAACATCTCAGAAATATTCTGCCATAGTTAGGGAAGTCAAACCAACTCTCATAGGGGCTCCCGGTGGTTCATTCATTTGACCATAGACTAGAGCCACTTTTGATTCATTTGGACATTTTAAACATCTTTGTTGGGTTTTTGGGATAGTTTGTGTGGTAGCTTTGGATTGAATTTTGGTGGTGTAGTTAGGCTCATGTTTAGGAATTTAAGAGTGCAATTAGACGTGGTTGGTGTGGAGCTTGATGAACTAGGCTTGGCAACACTAGAAGTAAATGGAGTTTTTGGTGAACCTGGAGTGTAGGTAGGCTTTGATTGTCTTCGGATGGCTAGATGTTTAAGGTTGGGTTCACATTGCAAGGCTAGTCTTTCAAGTTCAGTAAAAGTGTTGTATTGATAAAGGCTAAACATATTTCTAATGTCAATTTTCAAACCCCTAAGATATCTGGCATTCATAACTTCTTCACCGTCCCTCAAATCACACTTTAACAACATATTTTCAAACTCCATTGTATATGCCTCAACTGAGAGTGGGTCTTAGCTCAAACTCATCATTTTGTTCAACATTTTCTGCCTATATTGTGGAGGTATAAATGTTTCTTCCATTTCTTCTTGCATCCTAGATCATGGTGCAATCCTACACCTATGCTCCATATCTCTCCTTTTCTGAACATTATCCCACTATAAACTAGCATAACCTCTTAATTTCATTGCAATAAGTTTCATTTTTTTCTCATCACTCACATTTCTACATTTAAATATCCTATCAACATTGCATACCCATTCTAAGAAAAGGTTCAGATTTGACTTACCCTCAAATTCTAGAATTTCTACTTTGAAGTTGTAGAACTCATCTTGCCTATTGTATTATGGTTTAGCCATTATTGCACGGCTTAGACCTCCTCTGACACCTCTTCCACGCCCTCTTTGTCTACCTCTCTCAAAATCCCTCTCTTTATACCCATCATTATAATTGTATGTGTCTCCATCATCTTCTTCATGAATCTCCTCCTCCGGTGGTGAAGGGCTCCAAATTCTACTACCTCCTAAGGTTGGTTGAAAAACAAATTCTTTTACCTTCAAGGTCGCATTTCTAAGGTGGAGCTGTTCAAGTTGTTGCAACAATTCTTCATTGGTGAATTATGACTGGTCTTTGGATGGAATGGTGGTCATGGTCGATTTTCGGTGATGGGAAATATGTTAACCTAGCTCTGATACCACTTGATGGTGACTTGGGTGTAAAGTTGGTGGCAAAACAGGCTGATTAAGGCTCAGGTTGATTTGAGAAGTTTAGGTCAGATTATGGTGAATAGGTTCTAGCAGAAACAATCTAATTATAGATGAATTCTAGATCGATTGGTTGGGAAATTTGGGAAAAGTCTTAATGAAAGTTGTAGGATTTTCTGTTTAGTTTCTAGAAATATCAAGTTTGCATGAATCAGATGTGTGATTTGGGAGAAATGACTAATTTAGTACGGGTAGGTCAAATTTGATGATAAGATAAAGGTGATATAGAAAACGAATAGTTTTTGGAAAACTATCAAACCCCAAATGTTAATTTTGGAAAGCTAACCACCTTAATGATAAATCACGACAAAAATTGGCTGATATTATTTTTTAATTGGTTCACCCGTCCAAAATAATGGAAATAAAATCAGCATATAAATAAGGAAAGGTAGTCAATGGAAAGTCACAAAACTGACCCCTCATTGCACTCCCTTATGGCCTGCAACCTTAATTGACTTTAAACACAAAATTAAGTTTTTAAAATAGTCATTACAATAAAGGAAAGATAACACAAGTTCAAAATGGAAATAATGAGCGTTAGATGCTCTTATTAGCTTCAATCAAGTGATCGCAACTCTATGCCGCTAACTAGTGGAGTAGCAGCCTCCTTGGATGTCTTGGGCTTCTTTAAAGGGCTTCTCAAACTCGTCTTCATCATAAAGCAATGGATCAATATGAGCTGTAGCCTTATAAAGCCAAATGGCTTCAAATGGACCTACAACTTCATGATTAAGCCCAAAAAATCATCATCAGTATTTTCCTCTTCTATGATGGGTCCATCTTCATCATTTGGACCCAAGCCTATATTTGCAATGTCTTTTAAGACTTTGTTGGATGGACCTTCATCATCTAAGTGGCGAGTTCTTCAAAAAAATTTCATTGCCTTTTTTTTCATCTCTTTAAGGCTATGTTTGGTTTGACGTAAGATTTTTAATAGAAAGGAACATAATGAAATGATTTATAATAGAATGGAATGTAAATGAACGTAATATTAAAAAATTATTATTTTGGAGGGATGGAAGGGTTCATAATGTAATATATTGAAATGTTATTTAGACGAAAGATTTATAATGTAATATAGTGCTAAGTTATTTATTATTTTAGATTTCATCCTAAACCCCCCAAATTGGAGATTTTTCATTTTTACTGTTTAGGATGGAATGAGATGTTTCGATGTAATATGAAACCCTCCTTTTTCATCTCATTCCGTTCCATTCCATTATAAACCCTCCTCCCAAACAATGGAATAATATTACATTCCATTCCATTACATTATTAAATCCCTGACGATACATAACCTAAATACAAATTCCAATTTGACCTTGTTTATACAAGATCTTAGAGTTTTGAAAAAAGAAAAAAAAAAGAAAGTCTAGACTTAAAACATGAGAAAAAGGTTAATTTCTAAAATTTAAGTCAAATTTTGACTAATTACCTAAAACTTCCATTTCATAATCTAAACTCAACTTTTTAGAATTAAGGTCTCATCCCTTCTTTGGTACTATTTAGCATTACTCAGTTGACAAAAAGTGACAGCTAATTTGTAATATGCAATTATAAAAATTTATACTAGTATTTATTATATTTATATCTTTAATAAATATATAACATTTATTTCGTCACACATATTAATCATTTAACTATATCATTTGACAAAAATCATATATCTTTTAAAAGTTTACAATATAGTTTTATAAATATGCATGCAAATTAAGTAAAATACTCAAAAAATATATGTACATATTTTATACACATCTAGAGATTGGTTCATTTATAATTCCTTTTGACTAGAAGCATACTAAAAGTTGCTCATTGCTTACGGCTCTTCCTTGTCATTTTTAGGTGTTATATGCCACTAGCTTCCACTTGATTTTTCTCCAACCTCATATATATTAGTAAAGGTTCACTCTAATATCATCTATACTAGAATAGATTCAAACTATATCAATAATAGTTCAATTCATAACTTATAGAAGTATGAGCTGAAAAATATTTAGGTAACAATCACTTAATATTCATTTTTTATATGCTTATAAACCTTTTCATTTCTCATTTTCTTTTTGATATGGTTTTGACACTCCCTAAATATCAGAAATCACCACTTAGGTACATTCATAATCATTGGTTAGTGTTAATCATATTAAATATATTTATAATTATACGCTTTCTACAATATATATTTTTCATTAACATATTTTCTTATTTTGAATTTACATAATTAATTTTATATGTCTCCATATATTTTGAGTTTTATAGTTTTAGCATATTTTTATGGAAAGTAAGTGATTGATATTTATAGAAAAAAAGAAAACGTACAATGCAATGTACGTGGTGACAAAATGCCATTAACAAAAGTAGTTAACAAAATAAAGACCTAACTATCTTGATATTCACCAAAGCTATATAGATTGAAGTAAGAATTCCAGCATTTCCCATCTACTTCTTATTTCAAAGTTGAGTTTTTTTTATGACCATTAGCTATCAATATAACGTAATTAGTCATGGAGGTAGATTCTATTATAATTGAAATGCAATTGTGTTAGACAATCCCCATGCAATATGTTGTTTCTTTCTTTCCAGCTATAACTTTAGCACCATGACTGCTTTTAAAAGCTTGAAATCTTCTTTATTCTTAAGTTTCGTTTTGGTGGCCTCAAGTATTATCTCACTCTATTAAGCCACTCTAAAGTGTGCAAGCATTTTGTTCTAGATCCATTATCACAAGTGCAACCAAAAAAGAGGTGAATGAAGCATTCATTGTTATTCCCACATAACTTGGAATTGAGATTAGAGACATTGAATTAAAAAGTCTTTGGTTATCAGTCTGCCTATTACTACCAAATATATGGTGAATGAATGTGCAAGTAAGATGTATATATTACAAACCAAGGTTTGATTGTGGGATTATAGGTATCTAGCAGTTTTCTCTTACAAGATTGGAGACTGTAGCACATTGATTTATCTGTTGTCCATAGAATGGTGTTAGGCATAAGGGACTTTATTGTATATATAAGTATGTTGTTGAGTATATCACCACTACATCTACATAAGTGAAAAGGCCAGGACTAGGATATCTCTTTAATAAGCTCACTAACCTTTGTCCTTTGAAGAAGGAAGTTCTTCAAGGAATTGTAGAAAGGAAGTTTATATAGATGGTTTACTGTGTGCCACTGATCAAACCAAACATCCTAGGATTGATGGCAAGAGTCTAAAATCTCTCCTCCTTTATGTGGCATAAATGTGTCCATTTAACCCAGGGGTCTTCTTTATTCTTGTATAGCTTTCTTAGTCTCATTGCCATTAAGGCTTTTCTTAGAAGCTTGTCAGAAGTAATTCCTAGACCTTCAAATGATTTAGGCTAACATATAGATGACTATTTCAGCTAGGGGGTCTTTTTATTATTGTTGGATCCTCCCCTATAGGAAATCCCTTAGACTCCTATCTATTTCCTTCATTATTCTTTTAGGAAAGACCGTATGTGAGTACCAATATATAGATTAAAAGGAATATTATCCAATGGAATTCCTTTGGAGCTATTGAATTACACAAAAGTGGATCAATTCTAGTTGATGAGAGCAACCCAATTCTAATGCTTTTGTTGCTTCCATATCCCCTAAATAGTTCAGTATTATGTTAAGTTAGTTATTTATTTTGATTTTATACTTTCAATTTTTGGAAATAAAATGGGATGCTCCATTAATTCTTAACTTTTAGAATTTTTCAAATAAAAAATTCTCTTGATTATTAAAAGATTTTTGCTTTATGCTTTAAGTTAAGAATTGGGTTAGGTTGTCATATCAATAACACTTGATTAGTCCTTGGTATTCATATCACGTATATTTTGTTGTTATTTTTTAATAGATGTTTAATATATTAAGTTTTTAAAAAGATTTAAAAACTAGAAGAAGTGTTTCTGATAATTTTAAAAATGATTTTTTAAATAACTTAAAACAAAAGAAGTTCCTTGCCTTTTATCTTATTTACTTTACTTACACTAATTTTACACTACAATTTTCGTAAATACAAGAGATGCCCCAATCTTGATATTCTTATAACAAGATACCACATTTATTTTACTCACTAATTAATTTTAGTTAATGTTTGCTCACCAAAACATTACTTTTAGTAATAATGACTTCCATTAAGTAATAGAAAAACTTCTCTTAATACTTTTTTTAATAACTTGTGTGGTATATTTGATATGGTATGCAGTGATCATCAAACAATAAAACAATTGCTTCTTTAATTACAAGATGGAAGAGGTAAACACTAGTATAGGAGGGAAAGAAACATCCAATGCTAAAGTGCAAAGTCGATATTGAAGCAATGATTAAATAACTTACATGCATTGCTATTTTCATTTCTTGTATGCTATTTTCTTTTTTTTTTACCGTCTGCCTCTTCTTCCGTTTATTTGATTTCATTGAATTTATAATGGATTCATGTTTTGAAGCGGTAGAATCCATTGCCATCATTTAATAGTTTTTACAAACTCAAATAATAGTATTCAATATTACAAATATTACAAACAAACTAAGAATGAACCTTCAACTCTGATACCACTTGTTTGGAAAACTGAGTAATTTTTCAATCAAATTACAACTAGTTAATTTTACTGATTCGGTAATTCTCAAGAAAGACTGTTAAATAGACTCCTAAGACAGAATTACCATTCCAAATAAATTCCCAGCAAGGCCTGGAGGGGTCACAGTGGTCCCACTTAAAACCCAAACTACTAGACATAATTTACTTGCACAGTATATTATCACAACCTAGACTTGTGTACAATTCAACAATGTATAAGAGAATAGAATTATACACTCAAACTAATTGTACAAATAAACTCGAAAAATAAAATTTGAATACTATAAATGTGGAATAAATAAAAAAGGTAAGGAAAGAACATACTCGAAAATTGATAACGGAGTTGGTCAATTATGCCTTCGAGCACCACTTAAGGCAGCCTGCTCTTATTAGGAAGAGAATACTAAATTTGAGATGTGTACAAATTTGAGGATATATTAAAATTTTGGGATGATTTAGAATAGGAGGGGAGGGGTTATTTTATAACTTGAAAAACTCCTCCTATTCTCATCTCTTCCCAATATGGGATATAAGTTGTGCCTAGTCTCTAAGCACCACTTAAGGCAGCCTGTTCTTATTAGGAAGAGAATACTAAATTTGAGATGTGTACAAATTTGAGGATATATCAAATTTTTAGGATGATTTAGAATAGGAGGGGAGGAGTTATTTTATAACTTGAAAAACTCCTTCTATTCTCTTCTCTTCCCAATATGGGATATAAGTTGGGCCATCAAAGCCACCAAAACCAACAAATCTCCACCTTGGCATAATTTCAGATCCCACCAAATGTAAGCATCATTCATCCTCCTAATCAAACAAAATAGTCTTTGTAGTGCTTCCAATTTGTGCCCTCAGGTGCTAACTTAAAAGTGCAAGATGTTGACTAAGTCTAAACAATGTTTAAACTTAGCTTTTGTCACCACCTTGGTCATCATATCTGCAAGTTTCTTTGTAGTCCATAACTTCTGGATAAATACCTCCTCTTTTTCAAGAATCTCACATATAAAGTGATAGCGAACGTCAATATGCTTCGTCCTTGTATGAAAAAACTGATTCTTTGCTAAGTGAATAGCACTTTGACTGTCATAATACACCATAAGGTGTTTTTGACCAACTCCCAAGCTTTTTAGCAATCCATGAAGCCAAATCACCTCCTTCACAGCCTCTGTTGTAGACAAAGCCACTGTTGACTGTAAAGTGGGCTTCTAACTAATTGGCGCCTTAGCATAAGTGAATAAGTAGCTGGTTATAGATCGTCGCTTATCTAAACCACCTGTATAGTCAGAATCACAATATCCAACTATGTATTGATCAAGTGATTTATCCCGCTCAAATAATAAGCCAACATTTATAGTATCTTGAATATACCGTAGAATCCATTTCATAGCTTGCCAATGAACCTTTCTAGAATCATGCATATATCTACTCACAATACTAACTGCCTATGAAATATTGGGTCTCTTACATACTATTGCATACATCAAGCTTCCTACCGAATTAGCATAAGGGACTTTCACTATGTATTCTCGTTCTTCATCTGTCTTTAGAGATAACTGGTTGCTAAGCTTCAAATGAGGAGCAAGCGGAGTACTTACAAGTTTTATAGCTTTATTCATACCAAAATGTTGTAGTACTTTCTTCAAATATTGCTTCTAAGTCAGCTAAATTTTGTCTTTCTATCCCTACTTATCTCTATGCCGAGAATCTTCTTGGCTTCTCCCAAATCCTTCATCTCAAACTGTTCATTCAACTGAGCCTTCATTTTGTTAATTTCATCTTGGCTATTGGATTTTATTAATAAATCATCAACATATAAGAGTAAATAGATGTAAGACCCATCTTGAAGTCTACGCAAATACATACAACGATCGTATTTACTTCTTGTATACTTCTGACCCATCATAAACTTGTTAAATTGTTTGTACCATTGCCTCAATGATTGCTTCAATCCGTACAATGATTTCTTCAGTTTACAAACCCAATTTTCTTTACCAGCAACTTTAAATCCATCTGGATGAGACATAAAGATGTCCTCCTCCAAATCACTGTGTAGGAATGCGATTTTCACATCAAGTTAAGCTAGCTCCAAATTCAACTGCGTTACCAAGGTTAACGAAATTCTAATAGAGGAATGTTTAACAACAGGAGAAAATATCTCATTATATTAACTCCCTCCTTTTGAGCATAGCTTTTAGTTACCAACTTGTCTTGTAACAAACAACATTCTTATCAAGAAATCCTTCTTTCTTTGCAAATATCCATTTGCGTCCAATTGTCTTTTATCCCTTTGGTAGTTTTTTCAACTTCAACGTCTTGTTTTTCTCAAGAGATTTCATCTATTCTTCCATTACACCTTTCCATATACCGTTTTTTGTATTCAGATGGCTTCTAAAAAATTGGATGGAACATCATCAATAACTGGAAGTGCATAGGCTACTATGTTAGCAAAATGAGCAGGTTTCTGAATCTCTCTTCTTATCCTTCTAAAGGTAACTGATTCTGACTGCTGTTGAGATTCTTAAGTCGGAATCTCTTCTTCATCTGACTCTTCTTCTACCACAGAAGAGTCATTAACATTGCTTTTTATTGGGCTCACCATCAACTATTCAAACTCCACTTGCTTCGGCATACACTCCATTTGCTGTGGCTTATACTTCATTTGCTTCAGTGTACCATCAGTCTCTTCTTGTGTCACCTTATTCAATATGAAAGATTCATCAAAGGTAACATCTCTGCTAATGATAGTCTTCTTTGCCTCAAAACACCAGAGACGGTATCCTTTAACTCTAGCATTGAAGCCCATAAAAAATGCCTTCTTTGTTTTTGGATCCAACTTTGATTCATTAACATGATACTATGTAGTAGAACCAAAAATATGCAAAGAATCATAATCTATTATAGGTTTCCAGACCATACCTCTAATGGAGTCTTGCCACCAATTACAGATGATGGTAAATGATTAATGAGATTTTAAGCGTATGTCACAACCTTAGCCTAAAACTTTCTGCCTAACCTAGCATTAGACAACATACAAAGGACTTTCTCCACTAGTTTCCTGTTCATATGCTCCGACACTCCATTCTAATGTGGTTTTTTTCTAACTATGAAGTGCCAAACTATGTCAAACTCTTGATGTACCTCCAGGAAAGGATCACTCTTGTATTCTCCACCATTGTTAGTTTGAAGAACTTTGATCTTTCTTCTCGTCTAGTTTTCAACTTGAGCTTTCCACTTAAGGAAAACTCCAAGCACATCAGTCTTTGTTCTTCATATTAAGCACCCATACTCTTCTGGAAAAATCATCAACAAAAGAGACAAAATATTGACTACCTCCAAGAGATGGAGTCTTAGCAGGTCCCCATACATCTAAGTGCACATAATCCAAAATACCTTTAGTGTCATAGATGGCAGTGCCAAATTTCACTCTTCTTTGTTTTCCCAAAACATAATGCTCACAAATTTCCAATTTACAAGTCTTCGTACCTTTTAATAATCCTTGCTTGACAAGAATTTATATGGATTTTTCATCAGCATTTCCCAAACGCATATGCCACAACTTTATTGCCTCTGCATCCTTCTTGCTACTAGAAGTTGCTACCGCTACTATCCTAACAATTGTACTACCTTGGTAGTAATACAGATTATTTTTCCTTATGCCTTTCAACATTACAAGTGCTTCCGAAGTTGCCTTAAGAATTCCATCTCACATCATCATAACTAGGCCTTTTGATTCTAAGGTCTCTAAAGAGATGAGATTCTTTTTCAAATTTGGCATGTACCGAACATTCTTCAAAATTCTGGTGGATCCATTATGATTCCACAGCTTGATTGAACCTATCCCAGCTGTTTTTACATGGATTGTCATTGCCCATGTAAACAAGTCCACCTTTAATTTCTTCAAAATCAAAGAACCACTATCGAATGGGAGATATATGATAAGTGCAACCTGAATCCAGAATCCACTCGTCTGAATGGAATGTTGAAGGTGATACAACCAAAGAGACATCTAGCTCTGCATCACTTTTACATTCTGCAATATTTGCATCTTGCGGAGCCTTCCCTTTCTTCTTCAACTTTGGGCAGGCTTTCTTCCAATGCCCTTTCTCATGATAGAAAGCACACTCATCTTTGGCAACTCTGGCTTTTGATTTGGATCTTTCTCTTCTCCCCTTCAACCGGCTCTACTGATGGCCTCTTGCCACAAATGCTTCGTCTTCTGTAACTGCTTTACTTTTCTTTTTATCTTGCTTTTACAATTCATGACTATACAAAGCAGAATAGCATCTAAAGATACATTCTCCTTCCTATGAAGTAAAGTAGTTTATAAGTGTTCAAATTCATCCAGAAGGGATAATAACAACATTAAATCCAAGTCTTCATATTCGAATTGTACATCTAAATTTAATAGGTCTGCTACTAGTTGATTAAACAGAGATGTGTTCATTCATAGTATTACCTGGTTGGTATTCAAATCGGAACAATCTTTTCTTCATAAGGAGCTTATTCTGACCACTTTTTTCTAGAAATTTGTCTCCAATACCTTCCACAGTTTGTGCATAGAAGTCTCGTTTTTGAAAACATACTTCTGCTCTCTAAACAAATATGATCGAATTGTTCTATATGCCAACCGATTTATAATACTTCAATCCTTATCTTCTACATATTCTTGTTTCTTTTCTTCAATAGCTATGACAAGGCCTTGTTGGAAAAGGGAATCCAGAACCTAGCCTTCCCACATGCCAAAATGACCAGTACCATTAAATATTTCCACCACCAACTTCATACTTGACATTAGAATCCTCTATCATGTGGATGAGGAAGTCGATGCTGCTTGTGTCATATTTGTTATGTCCCTAGTTGTTGGTGAATTTATAGACGTTATTACAGACTCAATTAATAATATTCAATATTACAAATATTAACCGGGTAATTTTTCACTTAAATTATGACTAGTGAATTTTACTAACTCGGTAATTCTCAAGAAAGACTGTTAAATAGACTCTGAGGATAAAATTACCATTCCAAATAAATTCCCAGTAAAGCTTGGAGAGGTCACAGTGGTCCCATTTAAAACCTAAACTACTAGACAGAATTTACTTGCATAGGATATCATCATAAACTAGACCTGTATACAAATCAACAATGTACAGGAAAATAGAATTATACACTCAAACTAATCGTATAAATAAACTAGATAAATAAATATTGAATACTATAAATGCGGAATAAATAAAAGAGATAAGAAAAGAACACATATGAAAATTGATAATAGAGTTCGACCAATTGTACCTAGTCTCTGAGCACTACTTAAGGTAGCCTGCTCTTATTAGGAAGAGAATACTAAATTTGAGATGTGTACAAATTTTGAGGATATATCAAAATTTTGGTATGATTTAGAATAAGAGGGAAGGAGTTATTTTATAAATTGAAAAATTCCTGCCATTCTCATCCCTTCTTAATATGGGATATAAATTGGGCCATCAAAGTCACTAAAACCAACATATGCTACATATCATTTATATACCAACCTGTAGAAAAACCAATATGAAAATGTTGAAGGCAGAAATCCGTTAAATATCTCTTTACTTTTCTCACCTATAGATGTAGATGGGAAGAAAAGAAGAATAATTGTTGGAAGCTCTACATTAGCTGCAGGATTGGTGTTCCTATGCTTATACGTGGTCTTCTACTTTTGGAAAAAGAAAAAAAGAAAGACAGTATGTTTATTCAACCCATGGAATTCGAACTTCTCCCATCACACTTTTGTTTGCAAACAACCATGTCATGTCTCAAAATGTTGGGCAGAAAAAATAGTAAATTTTATCATGTTATAGTTGACATCCCAATAGCCTAATTTTCTAGTTGTACTGCGGAGAAAAATTGACTAGCGTTTTGAAAGAAAATTCACTTGACAAAGCCCAAAAGGAGCATCTTGATTTACCATTTTTTGATTTGCGTACCATTTCTTATACAGCCAGTAACTTTGATAGTACCAAAAAGCTTGGAAAAGAGGTATTTGGAACTGTTCAAAAGGTACGAATGCACAGTTTATTGATAACATCACTATGATTTATTGACGGTATGTTTTCTCATAATCATGAATCAGTAACATGCAGATTTAAATAGTTCATATTAAATAAGAAAGGTTAGCTCTTACAGGGAATATTGAAAGATGGACAAGAAATAGTTGTGAAAAGGTTATCAAAGAATTTAAGACAAGGGCTTAGTGAGTTCAAGAATGAAGTTATGTACATTGCCAAGCTCTAACATCGCAATCTAGTGACGTTTCTAGGATGTTGCATTGAAACAGATGAAATAATGTTGATCGATGAGTTTATGCCGAATAAAAGCTTGGATTATTTTATATTTTGTCTGATTCTCCCCCATACACAAATTTTCAGTTTACTAACATACGTTTAGATCAAGTGAAAATCCGATGGCGTTTGTATTATATCTAACAACGCGCATGTATAGGAGGTGAAATTAGATGATCCTTTTTATATTTTTCTTCTCTCTGTCCTTTCTTTGAGAAAAGTAAGATTCCATGTTCAGTTTTAGTTGTTTTATTTTAAAGTTGATTATGTATCAAGAAGTGCTTTTTTCCCCCCTTCTGTATGTTGGACTAACTCCTCCACAAAACTATATAGATATAACCCTTAGACTTATTATGCAATAGAAAATCGCTTTTATGCTTGGTATACTTTCTTGAGTCTGATCTGAATCAGTACACTAACTTTCACTCAAAACTATGCAGATGCAACATTAAATTCAAGACTCTGAATCATCCACAGGGATCTTAAAGTTAGCAACGATCTATTTGATTAAGACATGAACCCAAAAATTTCAGACTTTAGATTGGCTAGATGTTTTAGAGGAAATCAAACTAAAGCAAATACAAAGAAAATAGTGGGAACATAGTGAGTATGCAAAGAATGGCAAGTGAAGAAGCTGTTAGAAAATTTTAATTAATATTGGACAACAATTAATTACGTTCTTTGGGTTTAATAAATTCAAGGTTAAGAGAATCAAAATTGATCCACTTAAAAGGTAATAAAGTAGCTTGATATGTGATCTAAATTAATGGACTGAAGTCTGATGAAGAAAATAGGTTATAGTCAATGGGGGTCAGACCCATATTGAGCTTGTGATGGGAAAGCTTGATATGGAAGCTATATATATAAGGTTAAGGTCTCCTCCAATTGCTTAAGTAATTCATGAACGTTCTGATTCTCTAACCCATCAAGAGATTCACACGTTAAGAAAGTTACAAAAAGACGTTAACGACGTTCTGATGATCAAATTTTGTGAAGGTTATTAGGAAAATGAACTTGTTTCAGCTTGGAAAAACTTGTTG
>JANSVA010000003.1:18026273-18049249 GCA_025504915.1 Erythroxylum reticulatum
CGAGAATACATAATTAAAATGGTCTACCTCCAGAGCAAGCTGAAGGCACTGGATATTCCAACCCCTGATGCCTTGATAGTTCACCAAGCTTTAAATACACTTCCTCCAAAGTTTGGCATCCTGGTCACTACATACAATTCACAAAGCCTGGGACATCAATACCTTGATAGCCTGTTGTGTAGAAGAAGAGGGGAAACTGAAGAATGCTTCCCATACAACCTTATTTGTGGAAAAGTACAAAGGTACAATGGTAAGAAATCTAAATTTCTCTACAAGTGCATACTGATCAATCTAGCATTCTTAAAGGTCCTTATGAAATGAAAAGCATGAGGTGCTTCTTCTGCAAGAAAAAGGAGCATAAAAAGTCTAGCTGCCAAAAATATAAAGTCTAGAAAGAAATACAAGAGCTGTTAGGTAACTCTTTAGCTTGTAAGATCCATGAATGTAATCTTTCCATAACTACATCAAGTTCTTGGTGGCTAGATAGAGGAGCCTTAATCATTTTGCGTCCATAATGTAGGGGTTCATATGTAAGAGAAAGCCAAATAAAGAGGAGGAAAGAATGATGGTGGGTAACAATGAAGAAGTTTCTGTAATGTCTGTAGGGGATGTATGTCCAAACTTAAATACTGGGTTTCTTCTTACGTTGCATGACACATTTTATATACTGTCTTTTAAACAGAATTTGAACTTGGTATCAGTTTTAGACAAGGAAGTTTATAGCTTTATTATTGATGCTTCCATTGTAAAGTTATCCTTTAATGCAAAACATAATGGTAATGCCCTCTTATCATATGGATTATATAGGATGTGTCTTGTCCCTCATGAGATGTATGCTTCTTCATATATTATCAAACAAGTTATCAATAAAAGGCCTCTGATAAAGGATAATCCATAAATGTTGTAGCAGAAAAGGTTAGGCCATATTTCCAGAGAAAGAGTTGAGTAATTGATTAAGGAAAACATTATACAAACTTTAGATTTTGATGATCTGGAAATATGTATTGACTGTTATAAGGATAAGTTGACCAGAATAAAGAAAAAAGGGGTCAACTTATGTTTTTGGTTGTTAGATCTTATACATATAGATATTTGTGGATCTTATACAACTACATCAGATAGGTTTTTGACTTTTATTGATGATTATTCCTGTTGTGGTTATGTGTTCTTTCTTAAAGAGAAGTATGAACTTCTTAAAAAATTCAAGAACTTTAAGTTTGAGGTTGAGAACTAATTGGGAAGGTTAATCAAGATTGTTAGATTTGACTATAGAGAAGAATATTATGACAAATATGGGGTTTCAAGATAAGAAAAGGGCCTGTTTCCCTAATATGTGGACTTATGTAGGATAATGACTCAATTCACTAAGGCAGGTTGTCTTGAGCAAAATGATGTGGTTGAAAGGTGTAATCATACCCTAAAGGACATGATGAGGTCGATGCAGAGCAGAACTAACCTACTTAATTAACTTTGGGGTGAAGCCATCAAGACCATATTATATATACTTAATAAAGTCGTTAGTAAATTAATCTGAAAGACTCCCTTTGAGATCTGGAAAGGGTGAAATCCTAGCCTTGCCCACATTCGTGTTTGGGGCTACCCTATTAAGGTACACTTATATAATCCTTCTGAAAATAAGTTGCATGCTCATTCTACTTGTTTTTATTTTGTTCATTTTAAAGGATACAAGTTTTACTGTAAAGGAGGATATAGAATTATGGAATCACAAACAGCTAAGTTTCTGGAGTATGATGTCTATGATGAGGGTGGTCCTTTTTTCCGTTCAGATGAGAGCAGGGTGGATACTATAGTTATTTCATATCCATTACTTATACAGACAAATCCAATGGATTAAGGTCTTGATACCATACCAGTATAGGAATAGGAACCAATACCTGTATAGACTAAGGTTCCTATTGAACAAGAACATGTTCAGTTGAGACGATCCACTAAAATGAGATGACCTGCTATCTTATCTGATTACATTATCTATTTGGGTGAACAAGACTATGATATTAGATATGCTATTGACCTAGTTACTACCCCATGCAGATCTGTGGTAGGATGTAATGAAAGATAAGATCTAGTCCATGAAGCATAATAAGGTATGAGAGCTGGTTGACTTATGTCAGAATTGCAAACCTATCAATTGTATGTGACCTTTTAAGACCAAAAAGGAATCTCAGGGTAAAGTTGAGTAGTTTAAATTACCAAAGGGTTCACTCGGAGAGAAGGGATTGACTTCAATGTTATCTTTTCACTAGTCTCCTCCTAGGATACATTTAGAGTGATCATGGCAATAGTAGCTCATTATGATATGGAGCTACATTAGATGGATATTAAAACCGCTTTCCTGAATGGTGATGTTTATGAAGAGGTCTATATAAAACAGTGTGAAGGATTTTAGGATAATGAAAAGTCAGATAAGGTTTGTAAATTGGGTAAGTCTATATATGGTATGAAACAAGCTTCTAGAAAATGGTACATTAAGTTTGATGAGGTTATTACCTCTTTTGGCTTTATGGAAAATAAAGTTGAAAGGTGCTTGTACTACAAGGTTAAGGGAAGTAATGCTATCTTCCTATTGTTGTATATGGATGATATCTCGCTTGCGTCAAATGACTTGACTATGTTGCATGAGGTGAAGCGAATTTTGGCCAAGCATTCTGACATGAAAGATCTTAGAGAAACATTTTTTATCCTAAGTATTCAAATTCACTAGGACAGATCCTAACACTCGTTAGGTCTCTCGCAAGAGGCATACATTGAGTGAGTATTGCAAAGGATTAATATGGATGATTATAAACCTGTTGCGATACTTATCTCTAATGGTGAGAGATTATCTTTGACACAGTGTCCAAAAAATGAGGTAGAAAGAGAAGCTATGAAGAATATTTCGTATTATAGTGTTATTGGTAACCTAATGTATGCTTAGGTATGTACTAGACTAGACATTACATTTACTGTTGGATTATTGGATGGATATTTAGCTAACCCAGGAATTAACCATTGGCATGCGGTCAAATGAGTTTTACGATATTTAAAGGGAACGAAAGATTACATGCTGACATACAAAACAATCTAAACCTCATAAGGTATGCAGATTTAGATTTTGTTATATGTCTGGGTGACAAAAAGTCCACTTCAAGTTACATCTTTATATTAGCAGATGGTTCAGTATCGTGGAACAATGTCATGTAGACACTGGTGACTTCCTCGACTATGCATGCAAAGTTTTTGACATGCTATGGAACTACTACACAGGCTGTTTGGCTTAAAAACTTGATTCTTGAGTTATCTAAAGTTGAATCGGTAGCTAGACCCATCATGTTATCTTTTGATAATCTTTCTATTATGTTGTTCAGTAATAGTAATAAAAATATCACTACGTCTAAGCATTTAGAGGTCAAATATTTGAACATTAAGGAATTGATACAAAAAGGTGACATTGAGGTAGAGCATTTAAGGACTGAGAATATCCTTGCTGATATTTTGCCTAGAGGACTTCACCTATATGTTTTTGAGTGACATGTATATAGGCGTATTAAGGTCCTTAGACACTATTAGTTAGGGATCATTTATGCTAACTATTGATTACAAAACAAACTATCTGTTTTACACTCAAAATTGCAAGTATATGAGTTGTAACTTATAATAAAAAGCAGATATCGATCCCACAAAGATTGTGTTTAGGCATAACTTAAGTCAGGTTGTTCTTTGTTTAAGAAACCAATTCAATTAAATTTAAATACATAAGTAAAATAAAGAAAAACTAAAGGCAAAAGGAAACAATGCAACCGAATATAAAATCGTAAACTAAAACTTGGAGAAAATCAAGATTAAGAATTAGGACTTGTCATTATCCATATTTTCTCCCCTTTCGTTAATTGATTCAACTTATGTTTAGCCTAAGATTTCATAAAATTTTTGCTACCCTCTCTCAAGGTGCAACTAAATGTCATTAGTTAAATAAATTAGGATTAGCTTTGGGATCTCTCGATATGCAAAGCCTTTCTTAAACATTTAACTAGATATAAGGCTATCCTATAGGCAATATATCAATCTATTGAAATCTCTTCCTAATAAATCAATAACTTGTTATCTATAAGCCTATTAAATTCCAACTCTCGTTGTACATTTAACACAAATTATCAAGCTTACTCTCTCAATTTGTTGCAGGGTTTAAGCTCAATAAATAACATAAACATTTATATTATTGAATTAGTAGCTGAAGGTTTATAAATAGTTCAAACAACAAGCTCTAAAAAATGTTTTATCCACTCATAATATCATTAACATCCCCAATAACTAAACAATCCCTGATAAACATGCTAGAAGAGAAAGAAATCGAAATAAGAACTAGACAGGGCAACTCCTCCTCTTCTTTGCCCAAATTTGGAAAATCTGGATAACGAGGTGCTATTTGACTGATTCGGAATAAAAGCCTTGATTCTCCACCTATCTATAGGCTCTTAATTTGTCTTTTAGCTCCAGAAGGCAAGTTCCACGACATAAAACCCTAAAAAAATAAGTTAAACTTGCGTGTCTCTTCGTGCTAAGCATCCTACAATCATGGGAATTATCCTTATGCATCCTAAAGAAAATGGATGGAGTGACCATAACAACTTTCCACTTATACTGAGAAGATTGGGAAGAAAGGAGTCTGAGAGGAGTAAAGCCACATCCATAACCAAATTTTAATTGTAATAGCTTGAACTACTTTGGTACACTTATTACTTTTGATGCTTGTAATATCCTTTGTATGTACTACTGGCACTACTCTTTGCATATTTTGTAAGGTTTTACCCCATTTTTGAATATATTAATTTAATTTCGAAAATGTTATTATGTTGTATAATTCTCAAAATGAGATTATTATCTCTGAGTAAAAACTACATTTTGCTTAATATAAATTGTACTAATATTTTATTTTTCGATATTACATTCAAGTGAAAAAATAAAATTCATTCATTACAAATATGTAAGACATACTCTTTTGAATGTAAAAATATTGAATGAATAAAAAATATATACTTTAAGACAAATTATTAAGTTTTTTAGGATATTAAATATGTAAGTATATAAATGTAAGAAATTTATACCTTTCAAATATTACTAATTTATGTAATACAAAATTTCTAAATTTAAGATTACAACATCTTTTCCTTTCAATATGAAAATCCGAAAGGATTCAATTTCACAAAAATTCTAATTCAGCCGCAGTTGCTTTAAACTGTATCTATGGTTGCTTGATATAAAGTAATTGTATTAGCAATTTATAAATTTTCTAGCACAAACGAAAATAGAAAAAATTAAACACAAAGTAATCAAATCAACACCCAAGATTTGGTAATGCAGTTCAGCACACCTTGCCTACGTTTGTGGGCCTTCACCTAGCTTAATCACTTTCACCAAAAAACAATAATAGTTTTACTCATGGCATTATAGAGCCGACTCACCCTACCCTTGATACTATCCTTTGTCCTCATAACTCATGAAAGTATTTCACTCCCAATAACATGACCACCTCGTACTAACCTCAACAGAGAACTTTTTTAACATTATTTGTAATAAAAAATGAAAATAAAATAACTCAAGTGATAGAAATAATAACGAACGTAAATAAAGATACTTGAGATAAGAAAACAACCCCCAAAAAAATGTAACTTCATCAGTCGAAAGTGTGGGAAGTGGTAGAACAATATCTGTTGTCAACTATTGAGAAGAATCAAGATTAATCCACATATAGCAGCATCAAAATAACATCAATCGAATAAACGCTTCATCACTAAAACAGCACCAAATTACAACTGCAGCACCATGCCTATACTGGATGTTTTTCAAACAAAAACAATATCTAGACAGCCCCAAATCATTAATAAAACCAGCAACTCCAAATTAAAAAAACGAAGCCATAAAAACTCAATAAAACAACAAATATTTCATCACTAAAATGTTAAGCCAATAGAGATGGAAAAACACATGAAAACTGTTGGATTTTTTAGCATACAAACAACAACTTCGACAGCCCAAAAAATCGCATAACCCAAGGGAAAATTGTAGTTGTTAGATGTGGATGGATCGTGTAATATTTTCCCACTCATAAAGAAAACAAAAGTACTTCAAGAGATAATATTAAATGTTTCACCACTAAAACATTACAAACAACAGAGCTACAAACATGCGCGATTTCTACTCACTTTTCCCTAATAATAACAACAGTTCAACTATCCAAAAAAATTCACACACTAGTAGAGAAACACAACTCACATAGATAACTCCAATCACCACAAAATATGTTACCAAAGATAGATAGAATTACCAAAATTACAGCCATCAAAGGTAACCCAAGATCCCCCAAAATAACAGCTACTAATTCATATAGTACTTAATATTTTTCCACACAAAACAACAACAATACAACCCTAAAAAATTCACATAACCTAGCAAAAATGAAGTTGTAAATTATTATTCATAATCTCCACAAATTCAACTACCTTAGATAACCATTATTACCAAAATAGGCTTCCTAAAGGTAGATACAAAAAATCAACAAAAAATCAACATACTATCTTTATTTAGATATGGTGATTTATCCCAAATACTAAATCCTATCTTCACAAGGATTTTATCTTTCATGTAATTTTATCTTCAAGAGTCCCATATAAGGTAGAATACTTTTCATAATGAAATTTCACAAATAAAAAAAGATGTCCAATTACAAATAATGCCCAAACTATCATAATACATATCTTAACAATCTTCCCCTTTTTGGCATTATTTGTCACATATCAAAATTCTCCCTTAAGAAGATAATTGGATGCACAACATCAAGACCACATGACATAAAGGAACTTCCCCTTAATTGAATATCGAGTTCCAATCAACTTTTAAATGACATCAAATGAACATAACATCAAATTCATCAAGTTCACATAAGTAATTGAAAAATATCCGAATAAACAATAATCTGAAGTTAACGAAACAACCACATCATCCAGCATCCATTCTCCCCTTTGGGACAAAAAAATGCTAAAAAGAAAGACTAATAGATAGTTACGAAGATACCTTAATATCTCCCCCCTGAATTGACCAATCATATCAGATGAAAATAAACAGTCATATATCTCCCCCTTAGGACAAAACAATGTCAAGAAAAAGAATGCCTTCAATGTGATCAATCTCAGCAAATAAAGAGGCATAAAAATCATCAGTATGTGTAGTGGAACAATCATAAGCATGCCAAGATGAGAATTTATCACCAGTCAAAACACTAGCCAACATATGAGTTCTCACATCAAAGTCATCCGAATATGACTGATTAAATTCATAAACCCTAAAAATGCATTTAATGCATAATAATCAAACTTAATCAATCTCCTACTCACATAAACCATGTGAAAGCATATTGTCTAAACTCATATAGCCCACGATGTAGAGAGAAACCAAGATAAAACTTAAAAAATCTTAATCTTCCTACAGGTCTTTAACCAAGCATCAACATTTTCTTGACATAACTTCGTAAATCAAACTTCAAAAGTTGAATTCTCAAATCATCAAATAGAGGCTCATTTCACATCCAATATACTATTCAACAAGTAAAGAAAAATTCAAACACACATAATCAACTGAAACTTAGAAAAATCGTAATAAAAACTTAGAGAGCCTAGATGTTAACTCTTTTGAACCTCCTTTTTTTTTAAAAGAAACAACATTAATATACTTCAAAAATGTAAAGCATACAGTTCTTGTGTTACTAAAAAAATTCAAACCTGGTCTTATTCCTTTTCATATTATCTCTGTCATCAACTATCTAGTTGGTTTCTTCCTCTAAAGTAATTGACTTATCCTTTGTTTGAACAATTTCTTCACTAGCAACAACTAACTGCAGGTCTGGGCAGTTTTTGGTTCTTGCTTCTTTCCATCTTTAAGCTAGTTCGTAAGGCTAGTTGAGAAGATTTTCTTTAACTAGCAAGTTGGTTTTTATACCATCCACATGAAGTACATTTTTGAAGTGTGGTTGTCCATCTATGCAAAGGATCCCTCTTCTAATAATACTGTAAACTTTTTTCCATCTCCAAAAATAATGTGGCCATCTATACAACTTTGATAATTCTTCAAATAGCTTCTTTCACCCTTTCTAATCCAAGTATGCTTTGGTTATGTTAGTTGTTGTTGAAAATTCATTGTAGAATGTCTAGACTTTCTGTAGTGTACATACCAGAGCACCCTTAGGACATTCTAGTACATATCCTACGATAATACTGCACTACCTTCAATCACTACATTTACATACCATGACATCATCTACTTTATTCACTTATAAGTCTTACAAGAAAGTCACAATATTTTTTAAACCAAATTTTCTTCATTTCAGTTCATAAAAGCCGAATTTACAATGTAGCTTTTACAATATCATCCGAAATATGTACATGATCTAAACCTAATTCTAAAGTGCTACATGAAAGAGGAAATATACAAAATCTATCTAAGTAATCCAATCCCAACTGACTGACCTTTGAGTCATTTCTTCTTTTCACTAAAAGTACAAGTCTACGCTTCTTGTACGTCTCTCAGTAGTTAGAGTCATCTCTCGGTCCTAAAAAGTCAACGTTGCAATTTTAGTAAGTTTTGTGAACTCAATGAGGTAACCATCATCGATGGTTCACTCAATTTATGCAACACACCATTTCACATAACATATATTCACATTTTCGCATAATTACATCTCACATTTTCACTTAAACATAGACAATTTTGCATTTCAATCAATCTCACATACTTAACAAAATTCATATGAAATGCTCATGTTACTCTTTACCAATTATTAAGTTGTTATGACCGAGTGCATAAACTGTCCCGTATCTATTGTGGATACCGAGCTTATTTATAATTGTCCCTTATCTATTGAGGATATAGGCCTCATTTTATATAGTAAGCCTTTGGCTCTTATACACTTTCTAAGCTCGAGACTCCTTTCATATTCTAAGCTTTAAGCTCATTTTCGATGGCTACTCCGGTCACAAATCCCATTATCTAATCAGGCATTCATGTATGGAATGCATCTCACATTTTCAATCAATCATATTATGAAATACTTATTTTGTCACATTCACATGCAAGTAGCACTTCAATATCTCATTCACATTTCACAATCATCAGACCTTTTGTCCGGAATCAACATAATTCAATTCACATTCATAAAAGCAATTCAAACATAATCTAACACAACAAATAATTGAGTAGGATCATCTAGGTTACTCACAAGTTACTCCTGAAGCTAATGCCTGGAAGTTCTGACAACATCTGGAGGTTGACGTTCTAGTTGCTCCTTCATATCAAATAACATATACACATATATCACAATTTGCACAAGTATAAGTGTTTAACAATGCACATGTATGTAATAAAAGATGTACAATGCATGTTCATGACAATCCTGGGTATTTATCGATTAGTGTCATCACAAAATCAGTCCCACATTAAGACTTATCTAAGTATAATTTATACTTAGGTTTATACCTCACTAAAATCATTAAAATCATAATTCATATCTCATTGGCTTACTTTTAGATTTTTTTCTATGACACTCTTTCGGGTCTATTGTTCACGTTCAATCAGAAAGTGAAAATGATCTAATTTAGTCATACTCTCTTCTAGAAAATTGTTTTCCCATCTCTTAAGTTTCCAATGACACCAAAATCGTTCAACTTGGTTTAGAAATCCGAAAGATGTACTCCAAACATTTTCGAACTATTCTCATTCTAAAACAATATACTATGCACAACTTCCATCTAGAAATTTAACATCTTAGAGACTGAATTAAAATTTGAACTCTAATAATATTTGTAAGCCTATGTCTCTAGTTTACTCCACATTAAAATTCATCCCATTTGGAACCTTACAGTTCGAGATATATTCAAAATACCAAAGTATGATCAGTAAAATAACATCAGTTCATACTATTTCAACAGATTCCCTCACTTTCATTTAATCAATATTTTTCAAATCAATTTATAATGCTACCAATTTTTTTCTATAGATAGAATAATATGTTGGGAATCTATTGACTTTAGAATCAAGTCATTTGGAGGTCTGATAACAAAGTTATGGCCGAAAGAATCAAACAAGGTTTTGTCCTCAATCATATTGAACATGTTTCGGGACAATTGGTATAATTTTCTCCATAGATGTCTAATTAAGGTCATCTTCATATGGTTTTGAAGAGGACTTTGTGATCTACAACTTTTGTGAAGATATTGAAGCAATATTTTATCATCTAAAAGGTCAGAACTGGACCAGACGATGTAAGATGAACAGTGACTAGAAGAAGTTTCAATCTAGGATCTATTTGGAATAATTGACATAACTTTCTCTAGAGATATCGGATCAAGGTTATTCTTAGATGGTTTGAAAGAAGACTTCAAGATCTACAACTTCTATGAAGATCTTAAAAATAGATTATATTATTTAGAGGGTCAAAATTCGACTAAAATCTATAAGATGAACAATACCTAGAAGATATATGTCATCACAGAAGATACACGTCATCACCAGAAGATACACATCACTAGAAGATACAGTCTATACTCCTGAGCATCTCCACTTATAAGAATCATAACTTTCGACTCCGATGTCCAAAAATTACATACTATATATCGTTGGAAATCTAGAAAGATAAGCAACAAGTTTTTAGAGGACATCTTTGTCTAATTTAGCCTAAATCAATATATTTTTCCTCCTGAAGTCAGAATACAAAATTTACCCCTATGGAAGACTTGAGAATTTGCACTATGCAAACTTGAAATGTCCTGAGTATAACCATTCAGCTACCAAATTGACCTCATTAAACACTCAAATCTCAACTCAATAAGGTTTTCAATTGAAAATCCCACGAAGCACAATCACTAAAATTGGTTCTAGAATTCTTAAATCCATGCATTTCTAACTCCATGAGCTAAAACCCTTCCAAAAATCCAAAAGATTCAAAACAATCTTACCTTGATTCTTCACCAAATGAAGAGATCTTGAGCTCAAATAGAAGCTCTTCTCTTCCTCTTCCTTTTTCCCTTTATGAAAAACCTCAAAATCTCTCTTGAAGGCTAAGAAAATTGAAACCTTATCTTGTTTTCTCTTCTTTCTCCCTTCTCTTCTTCTCTTCGTATCTCTCTCTCTTCTTCATAACACTCTCTCTTTTTCTCTTCAATTCACGTTTCCCCCTTCAAAAAAAACAAGACTACATTTCTTTCTTTCATTTCTACCCTTAATGAGCCTAAAAATCCTCTTTTACCTTTCCTTATAAGATTAAGTTCTTTTAACCTTAAGTGTCTTGCCAAAAACACCCCTTGAACATTCTTATAATCTTTATACTTTAATTCAATCAACCTTTATCATATAATCTTTCTAACATTGACATAATAATTAAGTTCCACAAAATTTCATAAAGACCTCATACTTAACATAAATCATACTTATTCATCAAGAAGAAAATTTTGGGGGCCAACATTTCTCAATATACTCACATTTATAAACAATTATACATGGGATGACAAAGAATGCATGTACAATCATTTTCATGTGCAACGATTCAATATTCATATGCATGAGCATATCACATAATGCATGAGCATGAAACACATTTCTAATCTCTCAGTGAATCTCTCACATTTACAATTTTAGCCTTAACATGGGTAACGGGATATTACACTTTCAATTTTGAGCCATCTGAAATATCATTTGTATCACTTTGGCCTTATATGCCCATTTACCCCCCAAAATTGATAAGTAGGTATAAATTTTTGTTTCCTTCTTGAAGTTTCTCCTTGGACAAATCTGGCCACACCATTTTTCTTATCATTCGACTTAGAACATTCACCTTTATAGTCAATACCTTGAAGGTCTCCTTCAATTTTACTAATTTCCAACAACTTTTCTAACTTTTGATACCTTTATTTAACATCCTTAGCCCTTTTCTCGTATTGACCAACTTCAACTTTATTTCATTAAGCTCATTTATTGTAGATAACAACTTCTTCTCTAAATCTTAAATGATATTCTTTATAGAAGAGTTTCCTTATTTAACTTTTCATTCTTCTTGCACGTTTGCACCTATTTTGCATACATTAATTCATAAGCTTCATAAAGATCCTCCTTTTTATCACATGAATCGTTGTCATCACTACTATAATCTGAATTAAAATTTGAGCTAATCCATTTGTGGTTTTTCTAAAATTTTGGACGGTTTTATCCACGGATTCATCATCAATTTCTTTCTTTTTGGTTGCTATTAAATATGCAACTGGACTTTTGTTATATAAAGCAACTAACGCAGCACTACTAACAAATTCTTTTTCACTACCATACTCACTTTCAGAATTATTCTCACTCTACGTTCTTATATAAGACTTCTCTTTTCTCTTCTTCAAAGTGTTAATACATTCCACTTGCACATGTCTGAAGCCTTGACACTCATGACATTGAATTTTCTTCATTTTTTTCGCTCTTTTGAGGTTTAGCTTATTGTTTGAAGTTGATATTTGATAAGCTCTCACATTCTACCTAAACTTGAATCTTTCTTCAAGTTCTTTGACCACTTGCTAAAATTTCTTGTCAATAACTCCATATCTTCATTCTCATTGGATTCATCTCCTAAGTCATTCAAGGCTTTATCAATCTCGACCTGAAATGCCAATCCTTTGTTATTTTCTTGTTTATCTTTTAACAAATTTATCTCAAAAGTTGGTAAGAATTCCAATTACCTTATCCAAAGATAATTCATTGATATCATGGGCTTTTTCTATGGTTGCAATTTTCGGTTTGAATCTCAAAGGCAATGATTTCAATGTCTTCTTAACAAGTTTTAAATTCAAATATTTCTTCCTAAGTTGATGTGCTTGATTTGCTATATCACGTAGTTTCTCATGGAAGTCTCCGATAGTTTCAATCTCATCCATCTTCAACTCTTCAAATCTCATAGCCAACATTTGAAGTTTCGAGGTTATCACAGATTGTGATCCCTCATGTATAGTTTGCAAAGTGTCCTATGCTTATTTCACCGATTCGCATGTAGAAAACATACTAAAGTGTCCTTCATCGACAACACTCAAGATTGATTCAATGCATAAGAGTTGTCAAGTGCTCCCTCTTCTTCATCTTTTGTGCATAGAGATGGATCTTTAGGTACTGCTTTATTTTTTCATCACTTGTCATTAGATGTGTCCAATCATTCAATACCGAAGTCCATGCCAAAGTGCCTTGTGCTTGAATGAATACTTTCATTCTTGATTTCCAAGCAAGGTAATTTGAACTATCTAGTAACGAAAGCCTAGTGATTGATATCCCTTCTCTTATAATCATAATTACGAAACACGAATCCGTACCAACCTGTTGTACCAAGTTCTAATTCAATGACCCATTCTAATATCAATTGAAAATCCGAAAGGATTCAATTTTGCAAAAATTCTAATTCAGTCATAGTTGCTTTAAACTGTATATTGCTTTGAACTGTATATGTGGTTGCTTGATATAAAGCAATTGTATCAGCAATTTATAAATTTTATAGCACAAATGAAAATAGAAAAACAAAATGTAAAATAAATAAATCAACACCCAAATTTTGGTAATGCAGTTCAGCATATCTTGCCTACGTTTATGGAACCCTCACTCATTTTAATCACTTTTACCAAAGAACAACAATACTTTTACTCAAGGTATTACAAAACCGACTCATCTTACCCTTAACACTGTCCCTAGTCCTCACAACTTGTGAAAGTATTTCACTCCCAATAATACATCTACCTCGTATTAACCTCAACAGAGGAATTTCTCAATAGTATTTGATAATAAAGAATGAAAATAAAAAAAAACTCAAATGATAGAAAGAATAATGGACATAAATAAAAACATTTAAGATAAGAAAAAAAAACTCTCCTAAAAATGTAACTTCATCAGCCGAAAGTGTGGGAAGAGATAAGATAAGAAAAAAAAACTCTCCTAAAAATGTAACTTCATCGGCCGAAAGTGTGGGAAGAAATAGAACAATATCTTTTGTGAACTAGTGAGAAGATTCACAATCAGTCTAAGCACAACAACATCAAAATAACGTCAATCAAACAAACATTTCATCACCGAAACGTCACAAAAAATAAAATTGCAGCATCACACCTATATTGGACGTTTTCATACAAAAACAATATCTAAACAACCTCAAATTATCAATCAAACTAGTAAGTCCAAATCAACAAAAATGTAATTACAAAAACTCGTCAAAACAACAAAAGTTTCGTCACTGAAAAGTTAAACAAGTGGAGCTGCAAAGCATATCAATAGCATAGTAATTCAAGTTTCTCATTTTTAAAGGAGTGCGACTAATTATCAACATTATTCTTTCAATAAGTATATCTTTGCTTGCTTTTCAGGATATGCCTTACAAGTTTATACTTACATGTGTCAAGCGACCTACTAATGAATACCATGATAATTAACTAAACACTCACATGGACGTATTGATATTTTAGAGCTCGTGGTTCCATTTTTCTCGCAACCTTTTGGATTTCTTTTATCAGTTTATTTACTTCTTAAAAGTAAATACAGTTATACTTTTTTATTATTAATAAATATACCGCATAATCATAAAAATTAAAATATATTTACTAATTTATTTAGTTATTGATCTTTATATAACATAAAAGTCTTACTGATAGTTATCAAACATATTATAATTTTTTGTTAATTAAAAATAAATATACATTTTAATTTTCATAGAAATCGTCTAGTACCTAATTTTAATGAAAATACTAATTTTATAAAAAATTATGTTATGATAAATAAAAAGTATAAAATCAATTAATTTCTATTTAACATAGATAGTAAATATAATTATATGATTTCTCAAATTATTAGCAATTATATTCTATGTTCAAAATATTTCTATTATAATAATAAATTAAGTAATAATAATTAGTTTATATTTATTATATGATAATTTATGTAAAAATAAATTCCTTATTTTTATTATAACGAATAATTAGATAAATAGAACGATTTTAGTTATTGAATGATCTCAAAATAAAATTTACTTTGAAAGTAATATGTTTTATATTAACTAAAAATATTAATTTTAAAATAAAATAAAAATAAAATTTTATTCTTAAAAATTTCTATAAATCACTTTATAATTTAAATATTAAATTATATTTATTTTATTTTAAATTTTGAAATACTTATGACTTCATAAATAATTTGATTTTAGAAATAACTTCAATCTTTAAAATATTTTTAAAACTATTGGTAAGTGGTCAAATTAGAATAGCCATAGGAATTATTGGTAGTTACTATTAAACAATTTAATAATATTCACTTAATCGATACTGAAATATTATGTTAACAATATAAAAAAGAAAACTGATAATAGTTTTGTGAATTTTCGAATCAAGAAAAAAAATGAAAATTAAATTTAAGGATCCAATAAAAAATTGCCGCGTTTGGTCCATTTTATTGACTTCTTTTGCGGAAAGCGATTAGTTTGTTGGCTGGCGTTTATCGCAAGCAGCAAGAAGTCTTTTTAGTAACACCAATGATCACGAGACTATTGAAGCCTGGAGGGGGAGGCTTTTGAGGAATCAAGAGTCAATCAAGTCTTACAGACTTTCCAGTGCTAGTCATTGCTAGAAGCAAGCTCCTGGAAATTTCATACGTTCCTTCCGTAGCTCGGTCCATTTCACGGGTCGTCTGGGTCAATTTCGAAGTCAACTGACGTGTTTTAAGAGAAACGTAGCTTGATGCAATTGTTTGACTAGACTAAAATCTGGCTGCACAAATAAATTCATTCGAGCACCTCATGTTCTTCTTTATTCTTTGAATCTTGAATTGGAAAATATGGGGATGGCTGTTCTCATCTTGATACTTCTCTTTGTTCTCTTCCAACGGGGGTCTCCACAAAGCCCAGCGGAAAACGGAGAACGTATCAAGGAATGTCTAAGTTCATATTGTGCAATTGAGACGCATCAGACCCACATCCCCGACAACAAATTTCCCAAATACTGCGAACCCATTAAGGAGCATACCTGTATTGAAGGATCAGATAACGAGTTTTACTTTCCTGGAGCTGAAGGAGGATTTTACAGCTCTCAAATAATCTCGGACTTTTCCCATGGCCCGAATTTCTGGAGGGATCCGAATTCGAGCCTCTGCAAAAGCTTCAGCAGCAATATGACTCCTGACATTTTCAATTTCGTTTTCCATTTCATCCCACCTGATATATGCAGCTGCACTGTCAACGGGACCTACTACTATAGCGGTAATAACGTAGGTGCTAGACAACACTGTCAGCATATTCACGATACTAACGATGAGTATGATGAGAGACCCTTTGGACTTTTAACTGCTGCACTCTCTTATCAAGAACACAAAAGGCAGAACCGGAAATGTCGGAGCGGCGGAGCTAATTTTGGCGAATGTATCAGCTCCAGTAAAGGTAGGCAAGGCCATTTCACTCACTCTTTCACCAAATGGACACTGTCAGCTTACTGATGAGAGATCAGAAACTCATCGTCTACACAAACTTATTTGAGCAATTTTTGTTGTAAGTTTTTTTTAAAAAATTTTTGTTTAGAAATCCATGGCCATAATCTTGTTCGTTCTTGTGGCAGATGGAAAACATAAAAGACGGAAGGTTGTTATAGGTAACATGCTTCCTGATCATCTCAATTTTTTATCCAGTAGCTCCCGTTTGAACTCTTTTTTACTGTTTTAGTTCTAGCGGTCCTCGCTCCAGTAATATTTTGCTTGCTGTCCGTAATTTTCGTCTGGTATCGGCCCAGAAGAAATTCAGCTTTGGCGAATACTAGTTCAGACTTCTCGAAATCCGAGCGACAACTAAGCAACATCTACTTTGGGGTTCATATCTTCTCACACACTGAACTTGAAGAGGCTACCCATAACTTTGATTCTGGAAATGCTCTTGGTGATGGAGGCTTCGGAACCGTCCATTATGGTAATAAGATGAAGTTCAATAGATTAGAGAAATACTATTAACAGCTGATTGATTATTGTTTGATAATTCCCGGTCAGGAAAACTCCGAGATGGGCGAGAAGTTGCAGTCAAGCGCCTGTATGAGCACAACTATAGAAGGTTGGAGCAGTTCATGAATGAAATTGAAATTCTCACACGATTGCACCACAAAAATCTGGTAGAACTTTATGGTTGTTCTTCTCGCCGCAGTCGTCAGCTTCTCCTTGTTTATGAATACATTCCCAACGGCACAGTTGCTGATCACCTTCATGGTGATGAGGCCAAGTCTGCTTCACTCACTTGGTGTACCCGGATGAGGATTGCTACAGAAACAGCTAGTGCATTGACCTATCTTCATGCTTCTGAAATCATTCACCGAGATGTTAAAACCAACAACATTCTTCTTGACAACCATTTTCGCGTAAAAGTTGCTGATTTTGGGATTTCCAGGTTTTTCCCAACTGATGTTACTCATGTCTCAACTGTTGCACAAGGGACTCCCGGGTATATTGACCCAGAATATCACCAGTGTTACCAGCTAACTGATAAGAGTGATGTCTATAGCTTTGGTGTCGTCCTTATTGAGCTCATATCAGGAATGCCAGCTGTTGACTTGAACAGGCATCGACATCAGATTAATTTGGCTAACTTAGCAATAAACAAGATCCAAAATTGTGAATTTGATGATCTGATTGATTCGAGTCTTGGGCATAGAACAGACAAAGAAGTTGAGAGAAAGATAGCTTTAGTTTCGAAGTTGGCATTTTGTTGCCTGCAACAATATAGGGAACTGAGACCTTGCATGAGGGAGGTGCTGGAGGAACTAAAAAGAATTGAGGGTGGAGAATATGAGTGGGAAGTAGATGTGAAACTGTTGAGAGACTATAGTGAATCAGATCCACCACAGCGAGCAGATTCCAAGTAACAAGTGGGTAGTTCACTAAGGCTTCCATTTATGATGTTGCATGAATATACCATTACCAATGTGGTTTATTTTTATTTTTCTGCTCATGTACTTCCCTTACTTTGGTTATTCATAATCTTATGACGAGAGATGTTGTATGAGGAACCTAGGGCGGTTGTGTAAGATTAAAAATGTAGCAATATCTATTTCATGGCCTAGACAGAACCTATTGTGGGGGCAGAAACAGACCTAGAAAACCAGTGTTCACCAAGAATTTCAAATGTCTTATGCTATAACTTTAAAGCAAGAATAGGATCGGGTAAAAGGTTAGAAGCCATCTCTCCTTTATCTCGCCAGCCACAGCTCCAATAGTCCTGCAAAACCACTCTTGAATATGGCAAGCCTTATAAACAGCCAAAACTTCCGTGGGTTCAAGTAGCTGGAACGGAGTCGTCATATAATCGTCCTTGTTTCGCTAAATCTACATTTGCTTCGTCAACAAATCATTGTTATATATTTACGATGTAATACTATACTATGACTATTGGCATTCCTTTTTTTTTTACTTAATTTACAAAAACAACAATAATTCTGCAAAGCTTTAGCTAATAAGTGAGATTTAAGGCGGTCCAAAAATACACAATCTTATCTTTAACTGATAAAGGAGTTGTTCCTAATAGACCTACATAAATATATATACACAAATGCATATTAAAATAATAAAGTAATAATAATTAAAATAAAATAAAATAATAATAGTCATAAATAATAATGATAATAATAATAAAATAAATAAATACGTATAAATAAAAATTTTACAATAAATATACAACAAAATAACAAATAAAAAGGAAAAACATAAATAAAGAATGAGATAAGTAAATACATAAAACAAACAAGCAATTACAAGAAAATATTTAGGATAAATAAAGAAATGTTTAGGATAAATAATTAAGAAAGAAGTATTAAAAATTAAATGTTTAGGCTAAATACAAGATATATGACTAGAAGGAAAATATTTAAAAAAATCTATGAAAAATAGAAAAAACTCTGCATGTGAGATTTTTTACTCTTATTTTTAGTACATCAAAGTTTCTATTAAGATGTTATTGGTAAGTTTCAGTAGAGTCATATCATTTTTTATTACCTCCTTCTAGTTCTTCTTATGCCTTCTTTTTTTTTTTCTCTCTTATAGTATTTAAATACAATATTCTCACATATTCTTACACATCAAGTTGTCTCCTATTAACATATTAGAATTACTTAAGTCTTATCTTTCTTAATTTTTCATCAATATTAGTCATCTTTAATTCATTTCTTATCATTATATTTCTGACCTTATGTCTTATAGTAAGGTTGCTAATCTAATGAAGTATCCTCATCCCTGCCACTATTAATTTATGACTATGCACACTAGGCCCTATAAAGCATGACCAACCTAATTGCTAAACAATAAAATTTACCTTTAAATTTGAGTTGTATCTTCTTGTCATATAAAACTCCTGATTCACTTCTCCATTTGAGTCATCTTAATCTGATAAGGTAAAATATATCTTCATCGATCTCTTCATTGCTTTGAATTATATATCCTAAATACTTAAAACATTCTTTTTATGGTATAACTTTTGAACCAATCTTTACATCCACACTGGAGTCTACCATATGGCTCGAAAAGTTATACTCTAAGTACTCATTCTTAGTCTTGCTCAATTTAAAGTCTTTCGATTCTAACGTATCCTTCTAAAATTTTATCTTGACATTGATACCTTCTCTTGTCTCATCTATTAAAACTTTGTCACCAACAAACAATATATAACAAAGCACATATCCTTTGATATTTTTGGTGAGCTTATCCATCATTACTACAAATAAGAAAGGACTCAATGAGGAGCCTTAGTGTGGCCCACTTTCGATAAAAATGCTATATATCTCCTCCTGTTATTGTTACTCTAGTCTTTACACCTTCATACATATTCTTAATAGCCTATATATAAGTCATAGGAACTCTCTTAACTTCTAAACACCTCTACATGATTTCTTTAGGTACCCTATCATACACCTTCAGGTTATGTTGTCTTTCCTGTAATATTCCATTAATCTTCCAAGGAGATGTAAAGCTTTTGTCATAGACATTATTAGTAAGAAGCCAAATTAGTTACTCGAAATAGGTGCATCCTTTCTCACTCTCTTCATAATCACCTTCTCCTATAACTTTATAATATAACTAAGTAGTTTGATGACTATATAGTTTTTACAGCTATGGATGCCTCCTTTGTTCTTGTATAAAGGAATTAGCATACTAAGTCTCCATTTATCTGATATTTTGATAGATTTAAGAATCACATTAAAAAGTTTGGCTAGTTAAGGAAGAACTTTTTTATTTAAGCTCTTACATAGCTTTACGGATATCTCATCAGGCCCTACTGCCCTTCTATTCTTTATCTCTCTTAAAGCTCTTTTACTTTTTTCCTTTGTAATATGCCGATAACAAGTAAGTTATAATACCTCTTGGACGTACTAAGATCACCTAAAGAGATATTGTCCTCAACACGTTCATTAAAAAAAGCTATAAAAGTATCTTTGTCAACTTCTCTTAATTTCATTTTCATCCATAAGCACCCACATGCTTCATCTTTTATACAATGAACTTCATCAAGTTTCTTACTTTTTATTTCCTAGTTATCACTAATTTAAATATATCATTTTCTCCATCTTTAGTTTCCAATCTTTGGTATAATTTCTTGTAAGTTATGCTTTTAACTTCTGAGATTATATTCTTCATCTCTTTCTTTGCAAATTTGTAAATTTCATTATTAACTACTCTATCTATCTCTGTGGTGCTATCCAACAAAGTTTTATAGGCACTCTTCTTAATCTTAACTTCTTCTTGCACATCTTTACTTAATCACCAAGACTCCATCTTACTACTTCTGAGCCCTTTAGAAACACCTTGTATTCCTTAAAAGATTTACTACACTCTCTCACATTTGGTTAGCATCTCCATCTAATTTCCATTATTCTCCATATATTACTCTATCCCTAAGTTGATTCATTGTATCCCCTTTTAGATTCCACCATGTGACTCTAGTATACCTCCTAGGACTTCTCTTCTCCTCCAACCTTTAATTATAGGAGCTACAACCAAAATCCTATATTGAATTGACAAGCAAGCATTAGGTATCACTTTGCAATCCTTATAACTAGGTCAATTGCTTTTCCTTACAATAAAGTATTCAATTTGAGTTTTTATAGTTCTATTATTGAAAGTCACACGGTACTCCTCATTTATCTTAGAAAAGAGTTGTTTATCACCAACTTAAATGCTACCACAAGATCTAACAAAGCAGTCCCACTATCATTTCTATCACCATACTTGAAACCCACATGAGTCCATAAATATCCATTCAAGGTTGCCTTTATATAACCACTAAAATTTCATCCTAAAACTCTCTCGTCATTGGGATCTACTGAGTTACCTCATCTAGGTCTTCCTAAAATTAACACTTAAGTTGTTCATTAAACCCTATTTGCGGTGCATCAGCATACATCATATTGAAAATAACACCTTTCACCATAATATTTAAAGACTTAATCCTATAATTAGTCATCTTTACCAACACTGCATAATGTATGAGTTTCTTGACAACTAAAATACCTACCTCACTTTGTCATCTCAAACACCTTGAATACCAAAGTTTAAACTCATTAATCTCTTTCGCTTTAGCCCCAATCCACTTTATCTAGCAACAACTTTCACCAAAATATTTGAAGACTTAATCCTATAATTAGTCATCTTTACCAACACTGTATAATGTATGAGTTTCTTGACAACCAAGATACCTAACCCACTTTGTCATCTCGAATACCTTGAATACCAAAGTTTAAATCATTAATCTCTTTCACTTTAGCCCCATCCACTTTATCTCCTAGATGTATGATCCCTACTAATTACAAAGACTTTCCCATAATGGCCTCGATATTCCAAGAACCTATGTTGGATCCTATTTTTGGAGTCCAACCATCCACTTTGATACCATGAGATGTTCCCACCCGGGTCACGATACCTATTATAAGGCTCTGATTTCCTAAAAATTTCAAACTTCGAAAAATTTTAGTTTTAGTAGTATTGGGTTTGTCGCCGTGAAAGTCTGGCTTTGCCATGGCAAAGTATAAAGGTCAAGCAAAATGACCCTTCAAGAAAAGTACGCTGTAGCAAAATCTCCCAATTTTTAACCTAGAAACCTTTTGGGAAAGGTTCACCATGAAGTATTCTGGGTCTCACTGGATCGAAACCTTCAGATTAAACCCAGACCATTAACATTCAGCACAAAACATACATACATTCATACAATTGTTTCAACATAACCAATTTAACAAAGAAATTAACTATGAACATATACATACAAAATTTCATCAATTTATCTTTTCATTACGAAAGTAAAAGAGTTTGAAAAACCTTAATTACATATCAAAAGCCACACCATTGGCTTATTACAGAATACAAAATGCACATGATACAATTGAATTCTTATGCTTAACATGATTCTAAATACCAAAAGTTTCTGAACTAACTTAATTACTAAATATAGCTATCTTGGAGTTGTCAAATGCCTTGCAAGGTTCACAATTCTCTTATTCTGCTTTTTTTTCACCTATAGAGTCGAAGGTAATGGGGTGAGTTGCGAAGCTCAGTGGCTTATAC
Source organism: Erythroxylum reticulatum (assembly GCA_025504915.1). Lineage (NCBI taxonomy): Eukaryota > Viridiplantae > Streptophyta > Magnoliopsida > Malpighiales > Erythroxylaceae > Erythroxylum > Erythroxylum reticulatum. Next base: position 18,048,891 of record JANSVA010000003.1, read on the forward strand.
AATTATAGCTATTAGCAATGAGCCATACAATTCAAGCATATACATATATATTCATTCATATACATCTATAACTTATTTTTGCTAGCAAGTCAATCATCCACAAATTCTAACTCAAATATTCATAGTCAAGGATGATATCACTTAAAACATATCATGTACATTTAAGCATCAGAACATATCATTCAATTATATATTATACTCAACAATTCAAAACTGTAATACACAAACAAATGGCTCGAGGGTTCTATAGAAACAGAATGGAGAAACCGAAGTTTACACCATAAACAGAATGAGTCCATTTTTTAGAGCTCTTATGCCACAATTAGGCAGCCGGGAGATGGCTCTTGTCAACATGCACT
>JANSVA010000003.1:18057261-18084198 GCA_025504915.1 Erythroxylum reticulatum
CTCTTCATTTAATGTAATGCCCATTAGCTCCTTAGTCCATTAAATACCATACTATACTCTAATTAAATTCTAACATTCTTTATTTAAGAACTCTAACTTCTACTCATGCTTGCTGATTTAATGGACTAAAATTTTTTAAAAATAAATATAAAATAAAGAAAAATTTGGGGTTCAACAATCCCCCCGTAAAGAATTTTGTCCTCAAAATTCTTACATGAGCTTACAAAAAGGTGTGGATATTTCTCCTCTATTGCTTCCAAAAGCTCCCATGTTACCTCCTCTCGTGTATGATTCTTCCATGAGACTTTAACTAACTTCACAGTTTTGTTTCTCAAGGCATTTTCCTTTAAATCTAGGATCTCCATTGGTTGTTCTTCATAAGTCAATTCCTCTCTTAATTGAACCTCTGAAGGTTGAACTATGTGTAAAGGATCTGATCTATATCTTCTTAACAATGATACATGGAAGACATTGTGAGTGTTAGATAATTCTGGTGGCAAGGCTAGCTTGTAAGCTAAAGGCCTAATCTTCTCAATGATCTCATAAAAGCCTATATATCTCAGACTAAGCTTGCCCTTCTTACCAAATCTCTAAACTCCTTTCCATGGAGAAGATCTAAGAAACACTTTATCTCTAACTTCAAATTCTATCTCTCTTCTATGCGCATTCATATAACTCTTCATTCTATCTTGAGCTGCTTTGAGTCTTTGTTTCAACAATTTAATCTAATCAATTGTAACTTATACCAAAAAATTAGAGTTCTGCACTTCCTACCATACCAAGCCTCATAAGGTGCCATTTGAATTCCTTAGTGGTAGGAATTATTGTAAACAAATCTAATTAAAGACAGATGATCATCCCATGAGCCTTTGAAATCCTTAACACAAGCTCTTAACATTACCTTCAATGTTTGTATTGCCCTCTCTAATTGGCCATCAGTCTATAGATGAAAAGTCATGCTAAAATGCAACTTAGTACCCAAAGCCTCTTATAAGCTTTCCCAGAATCTGGAAGTGATTCTAGGATCTCTATCTGAGACTATAGAACTTGGAATTCCATAAAGTCTGATTATTTCATCTATGTAATTCTTGGCCAAAGCATTCAAAGAATCTGTTTGTCTATCAACAATCACCCATATTGCATCATGTTTCCTATTAATCCTTCGCAATCCCATCAAGAAATCCATTGTAATCTTCTCCCACTTTCATTCCAGAATAGACAAAGGTTTAAGCTTACGAGTAGGTGCTTGATATTCCGTTTAACTTGTTAACACACCAAGCGTTTTCTAGCATACTCTGTAACATCTTTCTTCATTCTTTTCCACTAAAAGTTCTTTTTCAAATCCTATACATTCTCGCACTCCCTGGGTACATTACATAGGGAGCATTGTATGCCTCATCAAGAATCTCATCTTTCAACTCTAACATGTCTGGAGTACATAATATATTACCTACCACCATCAATCTATCTTCTCTTATCTCTATTTTAGAAGGTTTACCATTTGTAATATCTTTTTTGAGCCTACTTAAGTACTTATCTTGTTCTTGCAATTCCTTAATCTTCTCATTCAACACTGACCTTATTATGAAATTAGCCAATATACAATCAGATTCGGCTTACCTCAATGTCACCTTAAGTCTGACTAATTCCTCTAATAAAGGAAGATATACCGTCTCCACATGTGCCATAGTAGATTTTCTACTTAATGCATCCACTACTACATTAGCTTCCCCTGGGTGGTATTCTATCATCAAGTCATAATCTTTCAACAGTTCTAACCATCTTCTTTCCCTTAGATTCAACTCTTTTTGGCTTATCAAATACTTAAGATTCTTGTGATCTGTAAATACCCTGGTGGTGACTCTATATAAGTAATATCTCCATATTTTCAACACAAAAATTATGACAGTTAACTCCAATTCATGCGTAGGATAATTCATCTTATAAAGTTTTAATTTCCTAGAAGCATAAACAATCACCTTATCTCCTTACATCAATACACATCCCAATCCCTTCCTTGAGGCAACACTATACACTATATATCCATCACTACTGGAAGGCAAGGTCAAAATTGGTGCAATTGTGAGTCTATTTTTCAATTCCTTAAAGCTTTTCTGGCACTCCTCTGTCCATACAAACTTTTAATTCTTCCTTGTCAATTTGGCAAGTGGGGCCGCTATCATGGAAAAGCCCTCTACAAATCTTTTATAATACCCAACTAAACCCAAGAAACTCCTCACTTCTGCTATATTTTTAGCGACTTCCCATTTCACAATAATTTTTATTTTTTTGGGATCCACATGTACTCCTTTTTTCTGAAATTACATGTCCAAGAAACAATTCCCTTAGCCAAAATTCACATTTATCAAATTTGGCATATAACTCTTTCTTCCTCAATGTCTCCAAGGCAATCCTCATATGTTCCTCATGCTCCTTGTCACTCTTAGAATAAAACAATATATCATCAATAAAGATAATGATAAATCAGTTTTAAAAAGGCTTGAAGACTCTATTTATTAAGTCCATGAAGGTTGCAGGGGCATTCGTTAGCCTAAAGGGCATAACTATGAACTCGAAATGCCAATATCTTGTTCTAAAAGTAGTATTTGACACATCGGACTCCTTTATCATCAACTGGTGATAACCCGATCTCAAGTCTATCTTAGAAAAGACCCTTGTCCCTTGTAATTGATGAAACAAATTATCTATACATGGTAGCAGATATCTATTTTTGATAATGATATGATTAAGCTTCCAGTAATCCACACACATTTTCAATTATCCATCTATCTTTTTTACATAAAGAATCGAAGCTCTCCAAGGTGAAGAGCTAGGCCTAATATACTCTTTCTCCAACAATTCTTCTAACTACTCTTTAAGTTCCTTTAATTCTGTTGGAGCCATTTGGTAATGCAAAATTGAGATCAGTGCAGTACTTGGAAGAAGCTCATTGGGAAACTTAATTTTTCTAAGTGGTGATAGTCCTAGTAATTCCTCTAGAAAAACATCCGGGAATTCCATGACCACAGGAATATCTTCTAACTTTCCTCCATCTACCTTCATATCTACCGTATATGATAAGAATGCTTCACATTCTTTCCTCATCATTTGCTCTGCTATCAAAGTTGAGATAACTCTAGGCGGACTTACTTTCCTATCTCCTATAAACATCACCTTTCTACCTTCATCCAACTCAAACTCTACGATCGTCTGTTTGCAATCTAAATTGGCATTGTACTTTTCTAACATATCCATGCCTAAAATCACATCTAATACTCCCATCTTCAATAGTATTAAATTCACTAATATTTTTTGTCCCCCAATATATAATTCACAATCTCTATATACTAATAATGATATATTGTCCAATAGGGGTACTAACCATCAAAGGGAAATCTAATGGGCTCAAACTTCTATCATGCACATTTCTACTTAACGAAACAAAAGAATGGATAGACCCTGGATCAATCAAAACAATAACATCATCATCAATTAATTTAAATATACAAGTCAAAACTTTCGGAGTAGTTTTTGCATCCTCCCTCGTCATTACAAACACTCTAGCTGATGCTTGTCCCCTCTGTCTCCTTGGAGGATTCACTTTCTTTGCTGCCTCAGAACTTACCACTTTAGTTGCACTCTTATCTCCTATAGTCTTAGCCCTATTTGAAGCTTGCATTTGATTTCCCTATCTTGCATACCGTGGACAACTCTCTAGACATATGCCCTTTCTCCCCACAGTTAAAACACGCTCCCGTCAGTCGATAACATTCCCCTTCATAGAATTTCCCACAATGATCACATTTAGGGATGGATAACTTATCCCCTTCTCTCCTACTACGACCTCCCGCCATTGAGGCTTAATGAGAAATAGTTCTCATCTGTCTAGACATGCTTCCACCACTGCTCCTCTCCTTGGACTATACAGGAAAAGTCCTGACACTTCTCTCTGACAGAGGAGCACCACCTCCCCTCTTGAACTGTTCTCTCCCTTTTCTTCTTCTATTCACTGCATTCTTTATGTTCTCTACATTCTCTACTCTTAGTGCCGCTTTAACCAGTTGATGAAAATCACAGAAATTTTGTGCCACCACTTTCTGTTTGATGGCCAAATGCAGTTCTACTTCAAACCTTCGACACCTAGCCGCTTCACTCATTATCAAATCAGTTGCGTATCGAGACAGCTGCGTAAATCTACACTTGTATTTGCTTACCTTCATCTCCCTCTGGGTTAGACTCAAAAACCCTCTATGCTTTTGCTGAATATTCACCTCAGACAAATACTTATTCTTATATGCAGCTAGGAAGTCTTTCCACGCCAGCACTGAAGGCTTACTCAGTCTCCTTGGCACACTTTCCCATCAATGTAGGGCATCCCCCTGTAACAAGCTCGCAGTATACTCAACCTTCGCATCATCCTCACAGTTCATTTTCTCCAATACCCATTCAGTCTTCCTCATCTGTTCTTTCGGATCCGTTGTTCCGTAAAAATCTACTGCTCCATACTTCCTAAGCTTATCAAACTACCTTCCCCTTTTAATTGTAGCTGGAGCAGAAGGTTGCGACATCTAGATCATGGCTTGGACGAAAGCCTGAGCAAAGGCTTGGAATAGACTTGGGTCTAAGGTTGGCACTTGCTCTTGCGGGAGAGGTGCCTCATGCATCTGCGATCGAGAGGAGTCACTACCCTACCCTACTGAAGCCTCAGCATTTCCTAAGGCTTTGGACTCATCAGTACCCTCCCCTGTTGGTGGAGAATCAGGTGCAATTGATCCTTGCAAAACTCCTCGAGTTCTTCTACGAGGTGGCTTCTTACTTCTTCAATTAAAACATTAACAATTAGCTTAAGTTTCATTTTAAATCTTATTCCTACATATATGCATGATATGCATGTCACTTAATGCAATAAATCAATTCAACAATGCAAACAATTAATCTCACATTAAAATAATTTACATCACAGTGTATGCTAAGCCTAGGAATCCTAAAAAGCCTAAGCTCTGATACTAAAAATGTTGGGATCAGGTCCTGTGATTAATCCCAAAGTGGCCACTTAAAACTGTCGGGTGAGGCTCATCTAAAAGAAAATTCAAAAACATTTAATTTGCAAGAAATTTCAATATGACAGTAGTGATGGGTTCACCACGGCGAACTATAGGAACCATTTCTAAAGACTCTTCAGGAAAAGTTTGCCACGGTAAACATCGACCTTCGTCTGGGAAATGTCCCAAGGTTATGCAACTGTACCCTTCAGGAAAAATACGCCACAACTATGACGAAGTTCCCAAATTAAAACCAAGAACCTCTCCGAAAAAATATGTCGTGGAAAACTCCTGAGGTTTGGTAAGAAAACCTTTTGGGAGAATTACACTGCGACAAAAGTCTAGCTTTGCCACGACGAAGATACAAAATTTAACACAAAATCACCTTTTTTTAGAGGTTCGCCGTGGCGAACTTTGAGCCTCACCACGACGAAACTCTCAGACAAAAACCAGATCCTAACAATCCAACACCAATTTACACATACACGCACACAACCTTAATTCCAACTTTTATTTCTAACCACAACAATAACAACTCAATCACAAGATACATATGTACATACACAAAAAGGAACTTCTTCAAATCTTAACTCATTACTAAAACAAAGTGTTTGAACAGCTTTTGTTACATATCAAAAGCCACACTATTGGTTGAATACAAAATACAAAATACAATGAGTGTTCATGTTGATATGATTATAAAGTTATTAAAAAATAGTCACTAACTTAGTTACAAAAGTTACTATGTTGGAGTATGCCAAAGCCTTTGCAAGTATCAATGATCTTCTTATTCTGCACCTAAAGAGTGGAAAATAGTGGGATGAGCTGTAAAGCTCAGTGGCTAATATGTTTATAGCCAGTGAAAACGGGCTATGCATCAAGCATACACATATATGTATATCTACACATCTATATCTCATTTTAATCTAGCAAGTCAATCATCAACAATTCTAGCTCAAAGACTCATAGTTCAAAATGTTCTTATCACTTAAGGATTATCGTGTAACACATAATCATCAACATAACACTCAATTATGCATCATGCTCAACAAATCAAAATGAAATACACAACAAATGGCTCGAGAGTCTTATTGAACAAAATGGAGAAACCGAAGTTTACATTATGAACAAAATGAGTCCAATTCTTAGGAGCTCATATGCCACAAGCAAGCAGCTAGGAGAAGGCTTTAGGTTCAACTTACACATGTCTAAAGAAATGGTTTCTCTCTTGCCCAAAACACAAACAAGGTCTTATGCTCAATTCTTTTCATTTCATGTTCATACTTTCACGCTTCTTATGCTTTTTCTCTTTTTCGATTCCTACAAAATGTCATATCATTCAATGCATAACGTGGCAATAATTTATTATGCAATTTCTCAACATTCACAATAATTAAAGACAAATAATTAAACACACAAGCAAACAAGTAATCTCACCTATCATCACAATAACTATAAACATATTACCCACTAAATTGGATGTCAATCTAACTTAAGATTGCCTTTCCTCTTGCTCTTGCCTCAGGTTTTCTTAGTTTCCTTCAAATAAATCAATTTTCCAGTCAATCCAATATAAAAAACGAAAACCCTTAAGGTTTTGATAATCAAGAACAAAATTAAGCTTAAACTTAATCGAACTATGGATTATCTAGGGTAGAAAAACCAAAAACCTAGCTGAAAATCCTTAAACATCCAATTAGGATTTCATGATTCTCTTCTTCCTTTACCCCCAACGCAAAATCCCATTCTCTTCCTAACTCTTTTTGTTTTTCTTCCAAAGCAAGAAGAAAAATGATGAAGCTTACCTCTAACAAGCTTGATTTCTCTTCCTTCTTCTTCTTTCTCCTTTTTCCCTAGCTTCCCATGTTTTCTTCTTTCTTTTTCTTCTCTCCGCGATTTCTCTTCTCTTTTTTAACTCCCACGATTTTCCTCTTCTTCCTTCTTTTAATTCAAGACAATATTTTTGTCTTGGCTTTTTCATTTTACCCCTCTTCATTTAATGTAATGCCCATTAGCTCCTTAGTCCATTAAATACCATACTATACTCTAATTAAATTCTAACATTATTCCTTTAATAACTTTAACTTCTAATCATGCTTGCTAATTTAATGGACTAAATTCAAAGAAAAATAAATAATAAAATAAAGAAAAATTCTAGGTTCAACAGACAAGGTTTAGCATAGTGAAATTTCCATAATTCGATGGAGAATGACTTTGCGGTTAATTTTTCAACTGCAAACAATTTTTTGTGTTTGATAGAATGCCAAGAGAAGTGAAAGTTCCTTTTACAGTGATGCATTTAACTAGAGAGGCTCTTTCATATCATTAAATGTATATGAAGAAATATGAAGAACTTAATGACAATAGAATTTCCAAGTTGGGGGAGTAATTGATAGCATTGGAGTAGAGGATTTGGTGAGGATGCGTTTGACAACTCAATAGGGGAACTCAAATACTGAGGCAAATAAGGAATATAAAGCAGTATTGTGCAAAATTCAACTTTTTGTCGTATAAATTATTAATTTCATAACCATATTTGGTGAATTTGTTTTTAAAGTGGTTAAAAACTAGAAATTGAATATGTATTGAAGCTCATCCAAGAACATTGCAATAAGTGTATGAGGTAATTAAGAAATAAGATTTCGTTTTTCATTATTGTTTTACAACATATAAAATGGGTGTAAGGAATTAGCCATAGGGTTCACTATCATAATAATTATGTGAAAGGTTGTTTAATGAACCTTAATCAACAACATAGTCTCAAGTAAATAGTCAAGTAAGAGGAGCCAAAATAACTAGCGTCAACTAATTTGATGAAAGAAAAGCCAAAGGTTTATAATTTTAGGTGACGAAAAGTGCATTCTTAAACACAAATGTAAACAAGAGACAATTGCATACACTAATGTAAAATGAAGAATTAGAGAAAGAGGTGGGTGGTTTGAGACCCTATAGATATGTTGGAGTGCAGAAGGAAGCTATTAAAGAATTGGCAAGGGGTATAATGGAACAAGGCATCATTAGAGAAAGTATCAGTCTTTCTCATATTACTGGAGGATATGCATGGATTATAAAGCTCCAAACAATACACCATAAAAGATAAATTTCTCATACCTTTAATTGAAGAGTTAGTAGATGAAAACATGAAATGAGGCAAGTTTTTAAACTTTGAGGGATGGGTATCATCAAATTAAGATATCTCAAGAGGATATGCATAAGACAAGTAATGATATTAAATTATTAGAGATAACGTAACATAGGTTAAATAATCTGAACTTGTGTGGTTGTTGCTTAGATTGATTTGTTTTCCTTATTTGTGATGCAAGTTTTTTACTAAATATAGAGAGCTTGTGCTAAGTTGTTTGATAATTAGGTTCAATTAAAAAGCTATTTTTGATTAAACGTGATCTAAGGAAAAATTGGGATTAACAGAGCTTGTTGTTAATCTACAATCAATAGTTTTAAGATATATGTGAAAACAATAATGCAATGACATGTTTATTTGTGTTTAGGCTAAGATTGATCCGAGAATCGGATTCTAAAATCATTTGTCAAATTTATCATTTTTCATTGCTTTCTTTTTTTTTTACTTTCATAGGTTCAATTTTACTTTGTTTTCTTGATTGCATTAGACCAAACCCCCCTTTTATACATATAATATAATTTAGATAGGTGATTTGATTTAATCTCTGTAGGATCGACTTAGATTCATCATTAGCTATAGTTTTAAGTTTAATTATTTTGTTGTATTCTTACGACAGGTTACCAATTTTGGCACCGCTGTCAAAGATTAATTTTGATTGCTTTTCTGAATTTATTTTACTTTTATTTCTTATTAATTTATTTTCTTGTTTAGTTTAGATACATTACATGACACGATCTTCTCACTTTGGTTAACTAAAATTTGATCCAAAAATTGAAAGAACTTTGCACATATCGATAAGAAAAGTTGCACAAAGTTCCCAGCATCTGTCACCATCTAACAGGAGTTCTTCATAGGAATTTAAATAGCCTTAGATTTTCTTTCTAATTCATCTAGTGATTCTATTTCTGAAACAGATTCTAATATGGTAGAAAAAAATATTGATTGCACTTTTAAGGAATTGGCTACTCCTGATCTCAATCATCAACCTTTGTGCATTGATTTTCCTACTCTTAATATTGGTTTTGAGCTTAAATTTGATCTAATTCATCGTTTGCCTACTTTTCGTGGTATGTCAAATGAAGATCCTCATAAACACCTCAAGGAGTTCCACGTCATCTATTTTATCATGAAGCTACTTAGGTCCAAGAAGACCAGATTAAGCTGAGCACATTCCCTTTCTCATTGGGGGACACCATTAAAGATTGACTCTACTACTTACCCTCTAGATCAATCACTACTTGGAATGAGATGCAAAGATTGTTTTTGGAGATACTTCCCTTCCTCTCAAGCTATAAATATTCAGAAGGAAATATGTGTAATTAGACAGTACAATGGGGAGATTATATAAGTTTTGGGAGTGTTTTAAGAGGATATGAGGTAATTGATAGTTGTAGATTACATCATGTTTTAGTGGGTAGTTTGTTGTGTGTTTAGTTGTTAATTTGACTATTTAGTGTGTGTTTAGGATAGAATTGTGTTAGTTTGTTAAATATTTGTGTTTTAAGTGGTTTCTAGGTTAGAACATGCATTTGAGCTTTAATGTTATGTGTTTGAGGTGTCTTGATGAGTTTGCTTATATTTTAGGGCTAATATCGAAAAACGTAGGAGTTTTGGAGGAGATTCAAACCAAAACAGAGGCCCATGATCGTGTCCAGTAAACCGCAATCTTGAAAGAAGCACGTACAAGGAGCCATGATCGTGGCCCTGTCTGCCACCATCGTGACAGAAGGTAAAGGCCTCCGCAATAGAGCATACTTCATGAATGGAGTTTTTAAAGGACTCTTCAAACCTTTCAGACCCTTAAAAAACCCTAGGGTTGCCTAAATTAGAAGAGCCTATAAAAGGCATTATGATGAAACCCTAAAAGAGCTTCATTTTTTGCCACTTTTGAAAAACCCTCAAGGAGAGAGAAAGAAGAGAGAGAGAAGAAGAGAAAGAGGAGAAAGGAGTGGGTCTTCGCAGCTGCTGCCCTCCCGAGGCATCTAGATCCCCATTCTATTATGTATTTCTTTCATCTTATTGTTCTTTCCTTTGAATATGAATATATGTATGGATTTGGGTTTGATTAACATGTTTTTAACTTTCCTTCGATATTTGACCTTGATTTAATGTTAATTTAGTTATTATTGTGTTATTATGATTGGGTGTTGTGATTGATTGTTATATTTTGATGCTTCGGTAATAAAGCGAGAGAGTGAATAAGATAAAACTGATTAGATCAGGTTAATGAGAGTTAGGTGATTTAATTGACCACACAATCGATCTAGTTGGTTATTAAATAGAGAGAGATCCCGTGTGAGACCAGATTATTTATTAGAGGGCTTAAGATCTAAATAGAATTATGGATATTTTGTTAATTGAGAGATTGCAAATTCCATAATCTAATTAGGGTTAATGAATTAGGGTGCGTGATTATAACTCTAAAGAGAGTGATCCCCCTTTGATAGTTTAGAACTGACACCTCGTTGACACATAAATGGCGAGGTTAGCATTAATGATAGGAAGAATCCCCTCTCCCATAATCTGGTAATTTTCCTTGATTGATTTCCATTGTGAATTTTTCGTTGCTCAATTTTAACTCCTTTTGTGTTAAATTCATGAATGACATTCTCGCTAACCAAATTCTCGTATTTAATTTCTTTTTTAATTTTATTTTTATTTTAATAATTTTATAACCTTAGATAACCTAGGCTTAGATTAGTTCATCCTTCTCATCAGATCGACCCTTCACTTACTACAAATCACGACCCATGAATTTTTAGTATTTAAGGCTATAAATTGTAAGCTTGCAAATCAGATAATAAATTTTTGGTAATCGCCCTCATGATCATATTGGTGAACAACTCTTGATCTAGTATTTCTATGAGGCACTTCTATTATAAGAAAGAAGTATGATAAATGTAGCAAGCAAAGGTGAATTGGTAAATAAGATGCCTATTGATGCTAGAAATATAATTTTCAATATGGCCACTAACTCTCAACAATTCAACACACAAGAGACACCCAAATCATTAAAAGTCCATAAATCTAGTACTACCACACTAGAGCAAAAAATAGCTAGGTTGACATCTTTAGGGAGACCAATGGCCGCAAATGGTACTTAATAAGTAAAAGCATGCAGAATTTGTACAATGGTAGGACATCTAACTAATAAATGCCCAATCTTGCAAGAAACCCCCATGAAACACTTTTGGAAGTTTTCCAGATCAACCAAAAAAGAAATATGCTCCTAACTACTCTTATGCACGCAATTTGGGATGTAAGAATTCTCCATTTAATAGTTATCGATAGTAAGGACAACAAGAAATCTCCTACCAATAACCATTTCAAAGGTAAGCTCAACCATCAAACTTTGGACCTTCAGGGGAAGGCATGATGAAAACTGGGGCTCATAATACAATTCAATTTCAAATTAGTAACCTATAACTTCGACAGCAAACAAAAGCTAGTATTCAAAATTCGGAAAATCAAATAAGTCATATAGCTATTGTTGTTAGTTGATCGGAAAATTACAGTTTAGGTAAACTTCCTTCTTAGATAATTGTGAACCTAAAAGAGAATGCAAGAACTATCACCTTAAGAAGTAGTAAAGAAATAGAGGTACCACATAAGATTCCTCTTATGGGCGATGATGAAAAATCTGAAAAGGAACTCAAAGTGTCTCCAAAAGAAGTACCACATAAGATTCCTCTTATGGGCAATGATGAAAAATCTGAAAAGGAACTCAAAGTGTCTCCAAAAGAAGTTTAAATGAAAACTAAGGTAAACTCTTAATCTCCTGTGATTAAAAGTTTCACTAATACTTTACCTCCTTTTCCTAACAGGTTTGCTAAATCAATGAAAGAGGAGCAAGATAAGGAGATTTTGGAAATGTTTAGAAAGGTAGAGGTGAATATACATCTAATTGATGCCATAAAACAAGTTCCAAGATATGCCAAATTTCTCAAGGAATTATGCACTTCTAAAAGGAAATTGAGAGGAGACGAGAAAGTGAGTTTGGGGGAAATATGACTACAGTCATATAAAGGAAACTTCCACCAAAATGTAAAGATCCAGGTATATTTACAATTCCCTGCAAAATACGTGGCACTAGATTTGAATAGGCAATGTTAGATTTAGGAGCTTCAATTAATGTCAAGCCATATTCTATTTACACTTCATTGAATTTGGGGTCTTTGAAAGAAACATGTGTCATAATTCAACTGGCAGATAGATCTAATTCTTATCCTGAAGGGATTGTAAATGATGTCTTAGTGTAGTTTAATAAATTAGTTTTCCTAACTGATCTTTATGTATTGAACATGGAGGGAGAACCTTTGCCTAATTCAACACCAATTCTTTTAGGTCAACCATTCTTAAAGAAATCAAAGACAAAGATTAACATGGATGCAGGAATGTTAACTATGGATTTTGATAGTGAAAAAGGTCCGTTTTAATATTTTTGAAGCAATGAGGTACCTTAATGATGTTCATTATGTTTTTTTTTACTAATTTCATTGATTAATTGCCTTAAAAAATTTTTGATATGGAAGGTGATGATGAGTTAGAATCATTCTTCACATGAGTTTAGAGGAAAATACTTTCCAAAATTCTAACTTATTTATTGCAGGTGAGATAGAAGAAATTGTGCTAGCATTTCAATCACTATAACCAATGCCAAAAAGTTATGTACCTTCAAAGATTGAATTGCCAATATCTCATACAAAATCTCTTCCTTAGGTTGTGCAAGCACCTACAATTGAACTGAAGAAATTACCGGAGCACTTGAAGTATGTATTTTTAGGAGAAAGAGAAACATTCTAGGGAATCATAGCAAAGAATCTAACTAAGCTTCAAAAGGAAAAGCTCATTCGAGTGCTTAAATACCATATCATAGTTATAAGGTGGACCATAGCTAACATTAAGGGTATTAGTCTTTCGACATGCATGCACCAAATTCTCTTAGAAGAAGGATCCAAACCATCAAGAGAATCACAAAGGAGATTGAATCCTTCGATGATGGAAGTGGTGAAGACGGAGATTTTAAAGTTGCTTGATGTTGGTATAATCTAGCCAATTTCAGATGATAAATGGATAAGTCCAATCCAAGTGGTACCAAAGAAGATTGGAATTACAGTGGTGAAAAATGAGAATAATGAGTTTATCCCTACAAGAATTCAAATGGATGACGAGTACGCATTGATTACAGGAAGATAAATGCTGCTACACACAAGGGTCACTTTCCACTCGCATTCACTGATCAAATGCTTGAATGACTTGCGAGATGATCTCACTATTATATTCTGTATAGATATTCAGGTTATAACCAAATTGTGATAGCTCCTAAAGATCAAAAGAAAACAACCTTTACATGTCCATTTAGTACATTTTCCTATAAAAGAATGCCTTTTAAACTTTGCAATGCCCCAGCCACCTTTCATAAATGCATGGTAATTATTTTATTTGAATATGTTGAGCACATTATTGAGGTTTTTTGGATGATTTTACTGTCTATAGGGATTCATTTGATGCTTGCTTAGATAATATGAATTGTGTACTTGAACAATGCATCGAAACTAATCTTCTTTTAAATTCTGAAAAATGTCATTTTATGATTGAACAAGGAATAGTTTTAGGACATGTAATTTCATCTAAAGGGATTGAGGTTGATAAAGCTAAGATAGAAATTGCGTGAAACTTACCCTATCCCACAAATGTTAGGGAGGTTCGTACTTCTTATCCATGTAAGTTTTTATTACAGGTTTATCAAATAATTCAGTAAGATTTCAACAAATCTTTTTCATTCGTTATAAAAGGATGTGCCATTTGACTTTGAAGAGGGATGCAAGGAAGCTTTTGAAAAATTAAAGGAACTATTGACTTTGGCACTAATCATTCAACCACCTAATTGGACTCAACCCTTTGAGATTATGTATGATGTTAGCAATTTTGTTGTGGGTGTTGTACTTGGTGGGTGTTGTACTTGGTCAAAAATGTGGCAAGATGACTCATGCCATTTATTATGCTTTAAGAACTCTTAGTCTAACATGATGAAACTACTCCACCACAGAGAAGGTGCTTTTAGCCATTTTGATTACTTTGGATAAATCTAAACCTTATTTGCTTAGTTCTAAAGTCATTATTTATTTTGATAATGCAGTATTAAGGTATCTTTTATCGAAGAAGGAAGTAAAGCCAAGGTTTATTAGATGGATTCTCTTGCTCTAAGAGTTTGATTTGGAGATCAAAGATAAGAAAGGTATAGAGAACTTAGTTGCGGACCACTTGAGTCGAGTTGTGAAGGAAGAGGATTCAATACCATTATAAGAACTATTTCCGAATGAGCAATTACTATCACTTCAAGATAAGGTTATATGGTATGTTGATATTGTAAACTATTTAGTGAATCATAAGATATCTAATGATTTGAGTAAAGCTAGACTAAACATAATAAAGAGTGATTCAAATTATTATTTATGGGATGATCCTCAATTATGGCAGTCTTGCTTTGACCAAGTAATTAGGAGATGTGTGCCCAAGCATGAATGCAAATCTATTTTAAAATTTTGCCATTTGTATGCTTGTGGTGGTCATTTTGGGCCTAAAAGAACTGCTAGGAAAATAATTGAATATGGCAGAATCTTGTAAGGAGGAAAATATTTAAATCTCATAAGTAGTAATATATGGACTGAATATTGGTTTTCTTTTTTTAATTTTATAATAAGATCCAAGAGTTATTAAAGAAGACTATGTCTGAGGGGAACGAGCTCAGTTTAAAAGATATTTGTGATATATTACTTAGTACTTGCTTCAGCTATGTGAAAGGCCATGGCTATGACCCTAAGCCAAATGTTTCGACCTCTACATGTGAAGCAATAATTAAACACCTTTAGGAGGAAAGTAACAAGCTCAAGACTGCATTACAGCTAAAGTAATAAGGGGATAAGAAACTTAAGAAAAATATGTTATTTAAAAGATAACTTGGCTCATATTATGATAGAAATGAAGATGAAAGTGAAGAGTGTTAATTCTCTCTTATATTTTTTTTTATCACTTCCTTTATGTACTATAATTTAATTTTAATACTTTTTTTTAATTACAAAATGGATGAAGATGTAACTGACAAGTAATTATATTTTGAATGATAAAGTTATGTAGTGTTTTCTTTAATTAGAAACAAATTCTTATTGTATCAATACTCACAATATTTTTAGTTCATTTTAACTATTCTTTTTGGATGATTACATGTTCATGGACATAGTTAATACTAGGTAGTCTTTAGGGTTATGCTCTAATATTTTTGTAATTTGAGCATTTTTTTAATAAGCTAGACATATTCTAATTTGTCAAGTGATCTTTTTATTTATTATTTTGTATATAATAATTGCCCTAGTTGTCATTAATATCTTGCATAGGAACAAATTATCATCCTTTAATATCATGTTTTTTGGTTGGTATAATTTAATGATATTTATATAATTTTACTTTATATATTCAATGCTCAATATTTTGAATTAATAATATTTTTTTTCTAATTTCATTTTATAATAATAAGCAAATAATTCACAATAAAAAATTTGTCAATATATTATATACTAAACATATTGTTCATTATCTTTGATTGAAAACAACAAATAATATGGTACAACTTTATTAAAAATGTATCAAATAACATTTGGCTATGTTATGAAAACCTGTAGCAAATAAAATTTGACTATGACAAAAAAAACATAGTTAATACTATAGAACTACAAAGAGAAAAACATAGCCAAGAACTATTGGGTATGTTTTATCTTTTATGTCAATCAGTTGGCACATCTCCCTGCCACATGCTAAAGAAAAGTAAGTTAGGAGAAAGGATTGATTTTTAGCTACGTTTTTGTAATGCTTTAGCTATAATTTTTTTTTATAGCTAATGCTTTTTATCTACCATTTCTAGAAACATAGCATATAATTTTCAGCTGTGAGGAATTAATGACTCTTTATGCGAAGAAACAAAAATGTTACAAATAACTATAAGTGACGCTTTTTGAAACAACTGTCTACATTTCTTTTTGTAGCCAATTGTCTACTTTATTGTAATGCTTTATTACGATCAACAAGTCCTTTATATTTGAAATATTTTCATTTTCCCTTACTCTTGAAGGCTTGTTCGACTAACCTAGTATTTAAACTTAACATAGTAAAGTTTCATAATATAAATTGAGCCATATAATCTAGGTGTTTTTTGTTAAAAGAGAACAACCATCCATGCCATACCTCATATCGGTAAAATAATATAGAGGCAATTATTTTTAATACTGAAGAGGAAACAGCCAAATTCCCAGGATTTAGCTTGTCCACAATTGTATTTTCTTAGAAAATTAGCACAATTATAGATCAAAATCTTAGTTTTCAACTATTGAAGTACTAGATACTGATTATAACAAATATTAACCTTTTGGCTATATAAGACTTTTTATCTTTTCGTATTTTGGAAACTAAATTGTAATATGACTTATCTTAACCAAGAAGGTCGTATGCCATTGTTCCAAATAAAAGCATATCCTCTATAAACCTCAAAGCTTCACTGTAGTCAAGGTTCCTCTTGTGTCTTATTCCTACGATGTCAAGCTCCAACCTACTTCTGCATGAAGTTCATGAACATTTAAACCCTTTTGCATAGTCAAGTTTCTAATCTTGCAAACTTCTTTTCTATCTTCCCTTGTGACTATTGTACACATTATTTGCTGGAAAAGATGACAAACTCTTAATCTGACTTCCTATCTTTAACAAATGCTTAACCTGCTCAAATGGCTTCTTCATCAGGGATCTCTATAGATTATCATCAAAATTTAACTCAAGCATTACATCCTAATGCTAGTCGACCTACTAGCATTAGGAAAAACATGGGTTCAAGTTGTAGGAGACGGCAAACCTGAAGCTAAACTGGATTATACTCCCAACAAGAGGTGAAGAACACTTTATGGTATCACCCTACATAGAAGTCTTGAAGAATGCTATTAAAAGATGAAGTTTAATCTTGATAAGATATTTCCTGGAAAAAAGGGTGGGTTTTCTAGTGATAAACTAGTGGAAACAAGTAAATTGGAGGAATTATGGTTTGCAGGACATATTGGTGAACAGTGATAACATGTTTTTCTTTAAATTTTGCTACAAAGATGTTATGATAGAGACCTTTTAAGATGGACCTTACGATGTACAAAACAAGTCACTACTACTTCAAGCATGGAGGTTAGGGATGAGCATAGAAAAATAAAATAAAAGAATATTCCAATATGGATATGCATTCATAAAGTGCCTTTGGAGTGTTAGACTATAAGTGGTTTAAGTTATCTTGCAAGTTACATTGGCAAACCTATTTGCAAAGATCAAGAAACTATAGAGATAATATGTCCTAGTAAGCTCTATGAATTATTTATCCAATACAATCCCTATTTTCAAACTCAATGAATAGTTTGATACTATAGAGGATACATTGAAATTTACATATGATTAGAAATCAAAGCAACTAAGGTAACATCTAATTTCCATACTAAGGATTAGAATCCTATATTTCTGTAAATGAGAAATAGCAATGAGAGATTAGAAAAGTGCATTTGATACTTATGCATAATGTTAGCATACACACATATGAATTGGAATTTTACACACATTACAATGATTTGTTTATGCACTCATTTGACAATTGTTGAGTATAAATAATTATTTTAATGTAATTATGATATGGATAGTGAATATTTTGCGTTAAAATTGATTTGGTGAATTATAGTATTAATTTAGAATTTTTGGAGAAATTTAAGAATTTTTTGAAATTAAGGGTATTTTTGGACTAGGAAAAAAGTCAAATAGCACGACAATTGATGAATAGTAGTAGAAATAAGTGTCAGATGGCTATAGAAATTTTGATGAATGACATTAGGATTTAATGAAATATGTAATTAAAAATTAAAAGTCAATTGGATTAGAAATTGGAGACAAATGACTAGTTATTAAGGAGGACCCATTAAAAACCACGAGGTGGTGAAAAGTGCCACACACCTCACTCTTGTAACTTACCCTTGCAAGACTAAGATTCATTTGTTTCTTACCGTTGGCTAAATGCTCTCTTTTCTTCTCTTCTTCATTTCGTTCTTCATTCTTCTTCTCCATCTCACGACATTTTCTCACCCACCTCATCACGTTGATTTTGATCAATTCCTTCACCTTGTTTCTTCAAGAACAAGTTAGTTCCTTCATCATGTCATAAGAAAAACCTAATCTCTACCTCATAAATTATGATGATCGTGTGGCATTGAGAAGATAGGGTTAAAAGTGATTTGAAGAATCTTGGAGCTTAAACAAGTAAGTATAAAACATTACTATCCTTTATTTATGGAACAAAAACTGTTTTGATGATAGTTAAGAGTTAAATGATCATAAAATGAGGATGGTTACATGATAAAATTTGAATGAATAATGTGGTGTCTTGAAATGGGAAGAATTAAGGTGATAGCTAGAAGTGAAATGAAAGTGGAAATGAAATTGAACATGTGTAGAAAGTTGATGATGAATGTATATATGTATATGTTCTATTTTTTAGTGTTCATGATCAATCATAGACTATAATTTGTTTATGGATAACATTGGGCTAAAATGGAGTTAATAATGCTGAGGAAATGATGTAAAGTTGATGATCTATTCATAAGGTGTGTTAGATGTGAAATGTAGGGGTTAAAAATCTGTAAAAATTGAAAGAGAATGATTGGAATATGTTAGATGGAGTGTTTTCACTAAACATGCATTTGTATTTTGGACATATCTTGATCTTTAGATATCGAAATGGGATGATTTTAAGTTTAGATTAAAATAGAGACATGTGGATATATTTTTTTATTAAGGAATTGAATTTTAATTATATATCTAAGAGTTTTAAATTTTGGCTTGAGTTGAGTATAGTGTTTTGTCGCAGTTTTGGAATAGTCTGTAGTATTTTAGATATAACTTGCAAAATACTAAACCAAAATGCATGAAATTGGTGTCATTAGAAACTTAATACATAAATAAAAAATTTTTAGAAGAATGTATTACCTAAATACTTACTTTTTATTATCAAAATGTCCATGCAAAATTGACCTCAAAATTAGTTTTGGAGAAAAGCTTGAATAATGGAATTAATGAGTTGCACGATCGTGCACAAGCATGATGGTGATAGAGAGGGATTGTCAAGTGGTTACACAATCATGTACAAGCATGATCATGATAGTGAAGGTGCATTGCTATTCGACAGCTTTCAACAACCTTCACTCTTTTGACCATAACTTCTTTAAATCTCCGATTGACCTGAAATTTGAACCATAAGCTCCTCACACATTGTCCTTCCTCTCCACAAAATTTCATTGTCATATGAATTCACAAGGAAAGGATTGATAAATGGTTGATTGATGAACTTAGGAAGATTAAGTTTCGTAAGATATGATATATGAATGTATCTCAATTCGGAAGTTATGAGTTGTTAATGATATAAAAATGCTTTTAGAAATGCTAATATGATTATAAGGATAAGAGTAATGTGTATCAAGTAAGAATGAATAAGAGATTGGATATTGTGTGATCATATAATGTTGGAATAACATTGGTGAATGATTGATTGATGATATTATAATAACCAAATGTATTAAGCTATGGACCTTAGTGTATAATTAAGTGATGAACTTAGAATTACCAAGTGTTCTTAAGGTGTAAACCTAAGAATAATCTAGACACATACAAATGATAAGGTTTGAATGATCAAGAGACATGATTAAGGAAACATACCCGGAATAGTCAAATTAAGCATACATTATACATTACACTTATACATATGTGTACAATTGAATGTTTATATGATTGTCCAATATGTGTGTTGCATAATATTGATATTCAAGATAGAACATCCACATCCATACGTTTCCAGATCAAGGAAGCAAATGCTAATCTGAAGTGTACTGTGAGTTGACCTGGATGATCTCACTTTCATTGTTTGTTCTATTTTAAATTTATGTATTGAATTGCTACTGAATATGAATGTGATTGAGATAATTCTGTACATTAATAGTCCGAGGAGTTTAATAAATGTGAGAGCATAGGAAGTACTCCTTGAATGTAAATTTGAATGAATAAGTGATTCTCAATATAGTTGTTGAATGCCAGACTTAGGTCTGATGATAAGTGGAAGTGAATGTGTAAAGTGAAATAAAGTGACTGATTGATCTTATGTGATTTGATGCTTTTCATTATATGAATGGATGATAACATAAAGATAGTTGTGACTGGAGTGACCAATCTGAAAGAGCTTAAAGCTCGGAATATACACAAGATCCACAGGCTTAATTGTTAACATGCTCGGTATCTAAGAGGAATATAGGATAATATCTTAAACAAGCCCAATATCCACAAGGGATATGGGCCAGTAAATTCGGTCATAACAATAACAATTGAAAGTGAGTCTCATGAGCATTGCATAGATAATTGATATGTGTGTTTTAAGTGATTGAAATGAACTATTTGACTGCCCCAAATTTGAAATGCGGAATAAGTGATCAAAGTGTTATGTGATTTATATGATTATTGGTGAAATAATGTGTATTATAGGATGACATAAAGTGTATGTGAAATTGAAGTATGAACTGATGTGCTATATGGTATGAGTGAGTCATCGAGGATGGTCGGCTCATTGAGTTCGGAAAACTTACCCCAAAATTGCACCATTATTTTTTAGGCTCAGAAGAGTTACCCTGTTAGACTAACTAGAGTCTAACCGTTGCATATGGATAAGAGTTAGAGGTCAGGATTAGTTGTACCTGTATATGTCTATAGTCTTTCTTTTGTATTTTAAAAATTGCATTATGTAATTATTGTACAACATTTATGCGAATTGAAAAGTGTACTGACTTTATGATTGGAAATATTTTGTATTAGGCCCAGATGATTACTGGAATATATGATGATGTGTTAACTGTTTGTAATATTTGCGACTAAAATTGTTTTTGAATAAAATGGGCCAAAAAAGGTTTATTGATCTTCTAAATATGCGTGTGATGTTTGAAAATTTTGTAATGAGTTTGAATGTTTGACCATCCTAGTGCACCACCCATGTAGAGTTTATTTTCGAATATCGTCGGTATATTTAGGGATATGCATTATGAGAGTGGGGTGTTACAACTAAATTCTAAAATGGATTGGCACCCTAATAGTAGAAGCTTCAAAATAGGATTATTTCAAGAGCTGGTGGAGCTTGATGATAATAATAATAATTATTATAATTATAAGAAAAATACTAAAAATGTTGAAACTCATGTTGATCTTTCTGATTTAATTGATGAGAGTGAAAATAGAAATGATAACACTTTACGTATAGAAAAACAATGTGTAACTGATGGTGAAATAAGTAAGATAGATAGTAATTGTTCTACATTTGTTTATCAATGAAACTAATAAAAAAAGTTGAGAAAACACATATGAGAATTAGAAAACTTCTATAACTGGTGTGAATGATAAAGGCTTTAAAGCTATAATGAAAAAAAAAGGTCTAGTAGGAACAAAAAGCCTCCTGCTTCTAATACTAAATCATGAATATTATAACATTGAATACCAGAGGAGTCAAATCTCTTTCAAAAAAAATTGCTTAATAGTTCATTCTGGAGCATAATTAAAACATCTAATCCATAATCAAGTTAAATAAAATCCTTTGTAGTTCCTTCAATCTTATTATAAGGAGGTCATTAACCACTCTCATCATCCGAATGGAAGAATCTTAGTTTACTAAAATGGCCAATTAGTGGAAGTATCTACTACTAGTAGCTTAGATTAAGTGATTCATGTTGAAGTTATATGTAAAGTCCATAAGAAATCCCATGTGGTTTCATTTATTTATGCTCACAACAATGCCTATCAAAGGTGTCAACTTTGCGAAAATTTCAGAGGAAATAACATCTAAAGGCCTTACCTGCTAACTGGTGATTTTAACACCATCATCATGTTTAAGGATGTAGAAGGAATGAACTATTCCAAACAGCCTTGTTTTGAGCTAAGAAAATGTCTCACTGACATCTACATATCTAATATTCCTCAAAGTGGCAAGTTCTTTACTTAGATTAATAAACAGAAGGGTGTAAAATTTATCAAGAATAAGATAGATTGTAGCCTAACCAACTTAGAGTGGTTGCAAGACATTCCGAACTACTTTTCCATGTTCCATACATTAGGCCTATTGGATCACTCTATAATTATTACTCAAACTAAGTCTGTAAGTATTAAGGTACCCTCAGATTTAACAATTTACTAACTAGCTTGGAAAGTTATGATGAAATCATCTGGAAGGGCATTAGAGGTGAGGTATGTGGCACTAAACAAATTATTTATGTCATAAAAGTGAAGATCATTCAAAGTTTCCTCTAATAACTACATAAAAAATGATGGGAAACACTCAAAATTTATTGGTAATTGCTAAAGCAATTTTAAATTCAATTCAAGCTAAGTTAAATAATAAAATGGTTAGTTTCATCTAGTTTTGATTTGGTTTTTACTTTGAACCATTAGGAATGAAAACTAGCTAGTTAAATAATAAACTGACCAGTTTCCTCTAACCCATTAACCAAATGCATCTTCGTCTTTGTCTCCTTTGACGCCCAAACACTAGATTAGTATAAAGATGAGAGCCTTATGTGATTAGCACTTGAGAAATCAACAGATTGTAGTGAAAATCATTCTAGAACCAAGATTGAGAAAATGAGTAGCTGAATTTGGCACCAAAACTAGAACAAAAGCTCAAAACAAGTAGAGAGATTTCTTGGAGCACCAAATGCAATCTTCATTCTAAAGGCCCATAGAAGAGGGAGAATTGAGAAAGAACAACAATCAAAAACAATTTATCTTTCACCACCATCTTCAACAACGCTCTATCTCTATAAAATGATGATTGATGTTAACTAAATCTCATAAAAAAAAAGAAAGAAGAATTTAAAATCCACATTATCTTCAATGAAATGAGAGGTATAAATGGTGAAAGCAGAGAGATTTCTTGGTGGGGATGATGCATTCATGGTTGAAGTAGAGGTTAGTGCTTGGCTATGGGAGATGAAAAAGAAAAGAGGTTTGAATGACTACCAGAGATGTGAAATTCTGTTGCAAATGATTTTGATAAAAATTGAAACTTTGAATCTTCTTCAAGAAGAAGTTGATGGGACATGTGAGGAGGGAAATAAAGAGAATTTAGCTTCACGTTACATCCATGTTTTCCTATTTTTATCTTTTTCTTATTTTTCCTTTCCTTTTTACATTTATTTGTGTTCTCTTGAGTTAAATTTTTTATTTTCAATTAAAAGAAACTTTCTCTCAAATTTTCACTACAAAATAATGCCAAAAACTTCAATTATATACCATATAGACATTAGCAGACTAATAAAATATAACTAAAATTATAATTTAATTTAATTCTTAAATTTGACTTGAATTAAGTCAATTTAATTAATTAATAATTTAAAATAATTGTAATAAATTATTAATTTGTGTCAAATTTAATTAGTTCGATATAAATTTAAAAATTAAACTAGATCATTCTATAAGTAGCATTTGATTAGTTTATATATAATATTTATGTCATATGTATTTTAACATTATTTTAAAATGAAATTAAAAAAGGAATTTTCTAAAAAAATAAAAATTATTTGAGTGCAATAGAAGAGTTGATGCCAATACTTTGGATTAAAGTGTAGCTTACGAGTCTTTAGACAGCGTGGGAGAATTTGAAACTTTTGACGATAATAAGACACAACCTCCTTTAGAAATACAATTTTGATTTTTATTATTTTTAAAGTTCTATATTAGACTTAAATTTAGTTTGAATTATTAGATTTGATTTACTATGACTTCATTATATAAAAGTAGACATTGCTATATTTTTATTTTAATAAAATATTGTATTTTTAATTACTCTTATAATTTTTACTTCTTATTTATTATATACCAATTTTATAGTGGTTTAATATCGGTTGACCTTTAAAATTTTAAAACTTTCCTTTGACAAGTTTAATCTCCAGTCTAATTTTTAAAACATTAGATCTAACTGTCCATTAACGTCCAATTAAAATTTGGGTTATCGAGGCATCCATTTACCTTTTAACTTCATGTCCTTGCTCAAAGTAAGGTATATATGGTGTCCTTGGAAGATTGCCTGTATTATAACTGATTGGGCCTGTAACTGCAGAAGATGTAGTAGGTTTTTTTGCTGTATATAGTCTTTGTCAACTGTTGTTGCAAATGACATTACAAACTGGACTTCATATGCTTCTTTTACTTCTTGTATGTTTTGGACTCATCTCTTTATTTAACAACTAACTATTTATCCATCTTTCAACATCTTTTTTTCTTTCCATTTTGATATCTCTTCTTTCAAACATTTCTTGTTCTAACCCTAATAACTCTTCATCTTTTAAAGATAATCCTTCAAATTTATAAATGACACGAATTCATAACTTTGTTCAAAGTCTACTCAATCCATTTCAAGACATCTCATTTCTGGTTCTTCTTCATTAGTGCCATTGATTGATGTTCCTCTGGCTGTTGCTGGAACATTTTTTGAAAATCATGAAGAAGTTTGTCATAACGAATTCGTACACAAAGTTCCTATTTTAGGAGTGATTACAGATTCTGAGGATTCTATAAACTTTTCAAGATTCTGTTTTATTCCTGCATAAACCTCAGTTGATATTTCTAGAGGAGAGATGAACTTTATGGATTTGGAAGAAACTGTTATGATATCTTTTGAGAAATTCAGGAAAAAGTTACGAGAAGAAGAATTCATCTTTTTCCTAGAAATCCTAAGCAAAGGACGAGATTGGCTTGTCAAATGAAGTTTCCATACCCAATTGTTTGAATTTCAATACGAATGAACTGTTGAAAGTTAGATAGGGAAAGGATAGAATGAGGAGAGATATAAAACAATCCTTTGCTTTTAGAAAGGTCAACTTCTATTGATCCTAACAAACATTGTTTAATATCTGATAATTATTCACCCATAATTGTGATTAGTACCTTTCCTCCTAATCCTTTCTTTATCAAGCCTTTGAATCTAATGACTATTAATCCAGAGTGTATTAATTTATATCATGCTGTGACTTGATGACTAAATGAGAGGCAAATTAATGACTTCTTGATCTCCACATTTGATCATTTCTTCTCACAAGTGTTTAAGTAGACCAATTTTAATCAAGAAACAAGTTTCATAGAGTTTGCATGGGTTTATAAGTTGTAGAGCTTGCTTATGGAAATTATCAATATGGTCATTAAAGTCTATAACTTCTTCTATATGACTAAGAACATTTTTTTCTTTTAGATGGAAAAGCTAAGTTGATATCAAAAGTACTCAATTCCATCGATGTGCATTAGGCAACTCGTATGGCTTTTCCTTAGCCTATGATCAAAATAGTTGATAGAACTTTCAAGAAGTTCTTGTAGTATAGAAATAAAGCAGAAGAGTATAAAGCTCCTATTAAATGCGATGAGGTCTGTAGTTCTAACAGGTGAATGAATACTACATCAATGAGAGGAGCTTGTGGAAGTTCAATTGTCAGAGAGTGCTTTTACTAATATGAAAACCATTTTCAAAACAAGGAGCAAGATAAGGTCACAGATATTCATGAAGGTTAGTAATGGAGTCAATACCTTCTTTTGGTATGATAAGTGGCTTTTTACTGGACCTTTGGAAAAAATTACAGTACTCAATCCTATGAGAGAAATCATTTATGAAAACTAAAATGTGGTAATGGCTCTTGAGCATAAGGCTAATATTCTTCTCAAAATTTCTAGTCCTATCCTATCTAATGAGATCAATAATATTGTTATGTATGGAGGCAAAGAAGACACCAACTGTTGGTTACCATCCACCAAAGGTAACTTACCAATCTGAATTGCAAAGAGATTCTTTCAAGGGCATCTCAATAGTGTTCCTTGGTATGAGATGGTGTGGTGCAAATTTATGCTACTAGAGCTTCAATAACATTATGTAGAGTTGATAAAATCAAATTGCCTACCATTAACAAGCTATATAAGTATTTGCCTATCCTATACTAGTGTGTGTTATGCAAAAGTGATCAGGAGGGCATATCATATCTATTTTTCAAATGCCAATTTACTAATGCACCTAGAAGATCATCTTACAGAATGGCTACAGGTTATTTTATGGTATTCTAATATGTCACACAATAAGAAAGCTAGTAGATCGTGTTTATATATTGATTTGTTTTATCAAGTTCAAGCCATTTGGGATGAAAGAAATATAACAAATTTTAATAACATTAAATGATGAATAGATACCTTTTCTAGAGACTTGTTCAATTCAATCAAACTACACATAAACCTTTTTAGTGACAAAATCCAATTAACCTCTAATATCATCAGTTGGTGGGGATAATAGCTATTTCATGAGAAAGTAAGCCTTTCTAAGGAGCCAATTTACTATTTGGCTGTCATTTAAAAAATAACTTCTTTGAAAAATCTTTATACAGTAGACTATTTGGCAACATAAAATAAAAAGCACTTTTAATTTTAACTGTATTTTTGTAATAAAAATTATCATATAAATATTATTTAAAGTATATTAAACAATATGCAATGCACAATATATTAATTATTATATAACTTTAAACTATATGAAACATAAATGAAGATGGGTTTGTGGGTTGGACCAATGGAGGTTGACAAATTAAATCCCACTTATGTTTTGATAATAATAAAATGTATAGAATTTGTTAAGAA
>JANSVA010000003.1:18092502-18113344 GCA_025504915.1 Erythroxylum reticulatum
AAGACTTTCAATTTCTGGAGTGAATTCGGGTGTAGTATTCAATCTTGGTTTAATGTTAGCCCAATAGTGTTTTGGCCGTAACTTCTTCATTTCTGAACCGAATTGAGTGTTTTTAGTGTCGTTAGAAACATAATTCAAGGGGGAACAAATGTTCTGAAGAAGCCAGTCTAATACTACAATTGGAAGTTCCCCAAACATGTTCTGTAAGTTATGAGAAGTGAGCCCTCCATGCGTTTATGATTCTGAATGTTGGACTTCGGAAACGGGGTCCAACACTCGAGACCCAGGTCAAATATCTTTTGGTATCCGAATCGATTGTTGGTCTCCGAAAATGGGGTCCAACACAAAATTTCTTCTTCAATCTCTTCATTATATTCATGATCATTGTCAAAATTATTATCAAAAGATGAAATCTTTATTAAAATATATAAAATAAATAAATAATAAGCTTATTGTATGACAAGGTAATATAGCAATAATCACAATACAATAATAATAAAGTACAATTTCATTCATTACAACAAAATTAACCTAATAGAAATACAATACAACACATTACAAGTAGCAAATTCCAATACAACATATTAACCCTTTTTTTCAATTTATCCCCACCTTGAACATCTTGACTTGGATTTGACATTTTCTATCAACAATAAATGATCCAAAAAACAAAATCCCCACTGCATATAACAATTACTTTAGCAAGTATAAGAACGACATAGACAAAAACATAATAAGCATTAAATGTTTTGTGAACTCAATATTAAAAGCATAACAAGAATGACATAAATTAAAGCATAATAAGAATAACATTTTGATTATTTAATGTAAAATAGGAAAGACAAGTGCAATTTTCTGATGTATAGCATTCTGATCTATAGCAGCCAAACTCTCCATTCACTCTTGGTTTTCCACCCTCCTTTTAGCTGAAACTTCCTATTCTTTTCTTATTCAGCAGCTATATTGTTCTCCACTCACACAAACCAGCCCCATTCACGTATTTCAAATCCACTTCACTCACACACACCAACTCTTTTTACGTATACTCAACCTCCACTAACACATATTCAGCCTATACTTAATATTGTTATAGCTCCTTTTCTAGCTCAGCACCTACACACCAGCCCCACTCACGTTCTTAGCTAGGTTATGTTGAGTTTTAGACAGCTGTCACCCCCTTTCTTCGCTCCAAAGCAACGTTTTCTTCCTAGAAAAAGATGAAGCACACATGTTCAGCCTCCCACTCTCATCAGCCGACCTTCACAAACTATCCACTCCTCCACTCACATTTTTCTTTTAATCATTGCCATTATTTGTTTTCTACATAACTTCCTGTTATAGTTATTTTATCTTAGAGTTTGCTTCTTTGTTCAGGCTTCGATGACGGTCCAAGTACGTAGTTGTTGCTAGAGTTTGTGGCCATTATTTATTATAACTGAATATCTTACATGTTGGAAAAGTTTATCCTCATATTAGAAAAGAAAAGGATTTGATTTTGTAACTCCTTAAATGTGAAATATCCATATGATAATATTATGGTTGTAAGTGCACTATCACAAAGACTTGTCCAGGTATTAGTTTCTTATCAGACAACTATAAGAGCCCAGATTATAACATGATCTATAATGGGAACTTGTGTTGAGATGGAAAAAATATTCAAAGTATTGATTACTAAAAAGTGAGAAAACCAGAAACCAACTATACGGATTGCAAAGATTAGTAGAGATGAGGAGGCAAATTAAGGGGTATATACTGTATCTTGTTATATCAGTATGTAACAATTTGTTTCTAGTTTCCCCGTACAAGTTAAAAATTATGATGATTCAGTAATATCAAAAAGTAGTACCATTAGTGAAACAAACAAAAACCCAGCAATAACAGTATCATATAATGAACCACAAGAAAAAAGACAATCTGGGTTTGCTACTGTTTGCATGCATAAGCAAAGCAAACTCGTAATTCTAGGAATATAGCACGTTAATCAAACAATAACTTAGATCACAAAGCATCATAAAGACTTAAGATAGCATGAGAAAAATTAATAAAAATGAAAATAAATTGCTAAATAGTAAACAGTAAAAAGGAGGTAACGATATCTCGTTCAATGACTATCATAAACAAACCTTCGAAAAGAAGTAAAGATCATCAACCATGGTTTTAAACAAATCAAAAAGCAAGAGAAAGTGAAAGAAAAAGCATTTGGTAGCAAAGTTTCATTCTTGACTATTTCACAGCTAAACTATATCTCTACTCACTAACACTCTGAAATCAAATTAAAATAAAAAGACAGATAAATTTAAGCTTTGTGGGTTTTTTCACGTGAAGAGCGAAATGATTAGAAGATGGTTTAGAACAAAAATCATTGAAGCTGAGGAGAGCTGGGAGCAAGAAACATGCAAGAAAATGAAATAAATGGAGGTAGAGAAGGTAGGTAAAGATACAGGTGTGAAGGTGTAAAACGTTAAATCACTGGAGTACTCAAAGAGCTTTCCTTTTCTTGAGAAGACGATCAAAGCAACATTAGCATCGTAAGGAAATGAGACCTTGAAGCTCAAAATCACATCAGATGAGCTCCTCCTGGGTGGGTGAAACAAAGCAATAATTAATATAACAAAAAAAGGAGAACAAAAATTGCAACATAAAGGAGAAAATCGAGATTGAAAAAAACCCTAACCATACAAGGAATGGACAAGATCACAGAGCAGAGGCAGAGAGAAGAGAGGAATTTTGATTTGGCTTTGCATAGAGGTTTTTTAAATGTCAAATGTTATAAACGTAAACGTCGAAAATTATAAACGTAAAGTCTACCTGAAAAAGCTAAAATAAGGGACTTTTTTAAAAAGCACCAAATTTGAGATTCTTAAAAACCTAAAGTGCTTTTAGATTTTACAGCTAAACAGTCATTTTTCTTTAAAATAGCTTTTGTAGTGAAAAAAAGGTGCTTTTCACCCTCCAAAAGCTGAACCAAACAGGCACCTAATTAAGAAAGATACATCCATATCCATGAAGAACTCCATTATCTTCAATCTGTCCACATGATCTTTATCTTTTAGAGCTGATATATATCTACTGTAATCTTATCTGTCATATCATTGAAGATTTCTCTTTGATCTCTATTCATTTATGATGAGTCATTTAAGCCTAAAACCTTTCATAACTTACCGGTCTAGTCTAATGTTTACTTATGTCAAGTCCATTAGTTATAATCCATCTATTAGAGCACACATTAAGTCCTTGGAGCTCTTATATGTCTCCTTCATACATGTGATCGAGTTAATCTTCAACTCAAGATCCATCTTAAGCTATATTTTAGTCTCACATTTGAATCTTGCGTGGCATCGAATATTTCTGCCAATGTGCACGAAGGCGTGCCAACACTCGCGTAATTCCACAATTTAGATTCAGGGGTCTACCAAACCACTCCCACTAGAAGAACTTGACACTCTCGTCGAAATAATCCATTGGTACTCCTCCAAATGTGGTTCTCTCAAAGACTACTTAGTCATTAGCACATTTCCAACATTTCATTTTTCTTTTTAGTCGGGTTTGTCCTTATTTTTGTTTGAAGCTCCTTTATAAGACCCATTGTACCTAACAAAGTATAATTATTATGATAGATTTCTTCCATTAAGTCATCCTCTCCTTTTTCTTAATGGTTCACGACCATGAAATTTATTTGCTCCTCACACATCTTTTTTCTTAGGCATTCATGTGTAAAATATGTCATTTCACAAATGAAACAAACAATTTCTCATTTTGTTTCTTTCTTGGAATTGTATTGAGAAGATTAACATACCTTCTCCTTGCCTTTCTCTAAGCCTTTATATTTCTCACCATTCTTCTTACCCTTGTTGCTAGTTCGAAGTGGTGGCAATTGGAGATCCACCGAGACATCCATAACCACTTTTATGCTTGTGAGGTGTTTCACATTCTACTTTGAAGCTATATATATGTCTAACATTGCAAGCTGCTTATAAAATTAAACAACTTATCTTTCTCAAACATGTTCTGCACATCCAACATTAAAGATGTATTTTTTTCATACTCCTACACCAAGTTGTATTTCTTCAAACACTTTAAAGCTTCTAGTCACAAGTCGTAACACCACATAAAATAACTAAACTTAAAACTATAGCTAGTGATAAGTCTAAGTTGATCCCACAGAGATTGCGTATAAAGCTTTTGTAATGAAAGAAATTGGTGTTTAGGTTATGATGAGGGTGGAGGTTAGTTTGATTACAAAAGTAAATTAAAGAAAACAATCAAAAAGTGATAAATGTGATGAATAGATTTTGAGTTCGATCCTCAGCCCAATCTCGTCCTACACATGAATAAGCATACTTCATTGTCTTATTATTCTCATACCTCTCATAGCAACTATTAATCATAGGTTAACAATAAGTTTTATTAACCCTGGTTTTCCCTTGGGTCTTATTCAACTAAAACAAGCTCTTTAACGAAACCTAATTACCAAAGAACCTAGAATAAGCTCTCTAGATTTCATAGGGCAGTCACATTACGAACTAGGAAAACAAACTAATCTAGGCAATAACCACACAAGCTCGGTTCATTTAACCTAACCTATGTTATCCCTATTGATTCAAAATATTTAGTTGCCACAAATGAATCCAAACACAACTATTACATATTGTATTAAGATTCTAGCAACGGGTTTAGATAAAAATAATCTAATAGAGCATTAAGATCATTCTTACATAACACTCAATTCAATAAACGAAGGATAATGTAAACAATCCTAAAAGAGAAAGAACACAATACATAATAGAGAGATGCCCAAAATGTTTCTTCTGCTTTGATTTCACCTTGGAATCAGAATGGGGAAGCCTAACCCTCCATGAGTCTCAAAAGAATATATGCTTTGCCCCTCATTTTCTCCTAAAATCGATCCATGTTATGTTTTGCCATTCAAATTTCATTTTATATTAAAAATTAGGGATCGTGTAGTCACACAGTTATGTCTCCAACCGTGTATGTCATAAAATGTGCCCAATTTGTGAACTTACATGTCCGTGTATTTTCTAGATCATCTTCAAAGCTCCACTTTCTTGCTCTTTTCACATATTCACCCCAATCTATCTTCCTCTTTTTCCAAAATGACAATTGAGTTTGAACATTAAGAGGATGGCTCAAAGAATGTGCTTGTAACTCACTTTAGCTTTTATTCTTCCAAGTTGTACCTAAAACCAAATATGAACTAAATGAGTTTCTTAAACATTTCATAGCATTAATCACTAAGTGTTATGAAATAAATGTACAATAAATTAAGTACATATCAATTTCCCCTTCACTTAGTTTTATACCATGCTAAAGAAAAACGATAAAATCAAAGTCACAAACCAAAAAAAATTACTCATTTTCCATATTTTCCAAGAATTGATAGTCATAAGAAAAGAGGAATACCTTTTAAAATCATGACAAGAAATCAACAGTCAATACCTCTACTCATGACCCATGAGCAATCATTCCCTTTAGAAACTGAGTAGCATAGAGGTAGACTTGAACAAAATGTGTTTAAATAAGATAGATTCACAAGTAAATTTAAATACCATTCATAATTATGACATTCCACAACTTTGCAAGTCATTTCATTTCTCCACCACTATGATTCACATGCATAATCATAAATCAAAGGGATTTTTAAGGTTGTAATGTAGGTAAAGGTTAAGGTGGGATGTATTTGGGTAATGTGGTACAAAAGTCATCAAAGCTAGTTAAGCAAGAAAAACACTCAATATAACATCAAGCGCAAAAACCAACATTCACTCAAAATTGTGTACATCAACTATGATGAATGAAAAAACTATGTTTTATAGCTCAACTACAAGCTCTCACACCATAAATCACATGAAGCATAACCAATTAGAAGGAATCACTCATACAAATTGATGATAACAATATATTGAAACTATGTGAAGTGATCCTTCAAATCAACATCTGCCTCATATGCATCGTTTAGGAGGAGAAACTAATCATAAATAACTTTGCAAAACAAATGCATTTCCTCCTTGATACTTTTATTTAAACTTTTTCTTTTTTTCTTTTCTCTTTTTCTTTTTCTTTTCTCTTTTTCTTTTCTTTCTTTTTCAATAAAAATTGAAAGAAGCATATCAATATTGGAACTCATTGATAAGATATAAAATTTCATTCCAACAAGAGAGAACCATAACCAAGTTGTAGAGCTTTTCATATTCAACTTGATATGCTTACACAGATCCCGATTGGCATAGTTTAGAAAGAGAAATTATGTAATTATCATAAGTAGAAGAACCAAAAACGTATCTCAAGGGCCCTAATAAATTTGTTCCAAGAGTTGATTTCATAAGTAATGTGCATCCATTTACACTAACTCAAGGCGTCACCATATATGTAAAAGCTGACCATATCTATATGTTGTTCTGCAGGAATTCTATAATAATGAAATTTTGTTTGAAATAACTAGTTTAGGGGATTGGAACCATTCAATACTAGCATTTGTAACTTAGGAGGTTAATGGGGAAAAGAGTGGAATTTGATCAAAGTGCAGGTGATGGTTTATCAAGAAGTAGTGGAAGGAGGAAAGGCTTACGGTGGAATGGACAGGTTTTTGGGTGAAGAAGGTGGAGATGAAAAAGATGAAGTTTGTTTGTTAGTTGTGGAAGAAGAAAGAAGGGTGGATTGTGAAGAGACTTGCTTTTTCATATTGTTAAAAATGGCCATTCCAAAAATCAGAATACATTAGGGTATAACATAGGATGAACATAGGTTTTGGTTATGTCATGTTCCTTCATGTGCCAAGTTGTCTAAGAAGTATAATGCACTAATAAGTTACATAGGTCAAAACACAGTCCTATATTTTGATTGTATTACTAAACATAGAACTATATTCCACCTATATTCATCTAAAATTACTCCAAAAATTCTATAACTTGGCTCTAACTTACCTAAATTATTTGTTCTTCATTTGGGGCATGAAATAGGGCCAATAAACAAAATATAAGCCATATTGATTATAAAATCCTAAAGAAATCGTCAAAAACAAGTAAAATACTATCAAAATCATTCTAGAAACATAATCTAGTTAGCACTTATCAATCCTCATACAATAAACCATCAAACTGCATAAGTTATTGAATCATCTAAATCATGTTAGGCTTGATCTCAAAATTATTGGCTTCCTTTTTGGCTTATTGATGCTCTATTCTATTCCTGTAAGTGATGGTCTAAAATAATCCTCTATAGTAACACAGACCAAACACGAACCTATGTTAATAGACTTCAAACCCATATTCACCCTTTCATACACAATAGAGGAGCTATTAATCTAACTTGAGTGCAATATGGTACGATGTTCTTGACCTATACTAGTAGTGTTCTTTACGTACATGGAGTTTTTAGGGGTTGTGAAGAATACAAGACCAATATGGACCGTTATTAGTCCCCTTTTGATTTAAATTTTATAATTTTATTAAGATTAAAAAAGCGAAGAGAGATGTATCGAAGGCTAAAGAGCGATCTGAGAGGCCAAAGAGCGATCTAGAAGAACTAGAGAGCAGTCAATAAGGGTCGTACTAAAGGTTTTAACATAAGAACAAAGAAAATATGAGAAATTTGTTTAAGATGATCAAGAAGTATTAAGATTTAAGATATATGGTAACTCGTTGTTTTATCTTGCATTTTTTAATGATTATTGTTATCTTGCTTTATCTTTTACAAACTAAATTTGGAGATATCTAGGTAGGATAAACCCTAAAATCTGTTATTTTATATTGATTTCTTTAATTTAATGATAGATATAGGTTTTATTGAGAATTAATCAAGAGTAGGTCTCGTGTTGAATTGAAGTATTGAATAGGAGTTTTGATTAGAAAGAGATTTCAGTCAATCAACTTAAGAATAGAAGTTGTATATCTTGAAAAAAAAATATTTGTAACTTTAGAAGTCCTACTAGTCTAAAAAGCTAGAGTTAAACATTAAATCAAGATAAATTCAACAATAAGAATGGTTTTAGGAGATTCATTATATAGATCTTGTTTATCTACTCATTGTTTTATTCTTGTTTATTACCTTAATTGATTGTTTCTTATTTTTATTTTATTTTCATTAATTTTCATGATTAAAATAAATCATTTGTTCAGTTACATTATATCATAGAAAGAAGGTTAGTACTAGTAATTGTAGTGCTCATGAGATTGACTGTCACACTCACTAAGTTATATTATAAGAATGACAGGTGCACTTACTTAAGTAACTTCTTTTAGTATTGCTTTTTGTTTTGAATATATCATAATCGAGGATTTAAATGTATACCTCACCATCATTTTATAAATATGTGATACATTCAAGATCAAAGGAGTTTTGGAAGTTACTATTCATTAGAGATTGTCACCTTTTACATTGAGGGGCATAGCCAAATCATAGTTGAAATACTTGCATTTTAGATATATTACCACCTAGAATGAGTCTTACTGGAAAGTTTTTAGTCACTTATTTTCCTTCAAATTGAACAATAAAAGCCAAGAATGAAATATCTTCCTTTCAATAATTAAAAAGTGAGATAATATATGATACTTGAGAAAGATGGAAGGAATTACTGAGAAAATGCCCAGAACATCAACATGAAGATGCAGATGTTTCATAAATGATTGAGTTACCAATCCAAGAAGTTGATATATGAATCTTTAGATGTGATTACCCATATTAAAGCTTATATGGAATTGTAAGAGCTTATCGAAAATATTACTATAAATAATTGCTAATTAGGTGAACCAAAGGATTAGCATAAAACGAAATGTTATTCATAATATTGATATGATGACAACACTACAGATGAAGATGGAAGCATTGAGTAAGAAGATCATAGCAAGTCGGCCAATAATAGTAATGAGTTATGACATTTAAGATGGTGAATATAACAACTCAGTAGGTTAATTTTGTAGGTAACTAGCCTCAAATAATCCTTACAGTAATAACTACAATATTGAGTTAAGAAACCATCCTAACTTTTCTTAGAATAATCAAAGATAATATAAGAAAAGGCCTATATCTAGATTTCAGCAATAGTGTAAGAAAGGAAGCCTAGGCTTAAAGAGCTTATGGTAAAATTGATTATAGCATCCAATGCTCACTCCGAAAGTACTAAAGAGTCTCTTCAAATTCAATAAGCATCCATCCATAACTTGAAAATTCTTATTAGACATCTTACTAAACTTATCTCTGAAAGGTAACCAAGTACATTACCTAGCAACATTGAGTTAAACATGAATGAGTAAGTGAATGCAATGAATTTGAGGAGTCTACGGTAATAAGCTGTGAAAAAAAATCATATAATTCGTATAAACATATTATCAAAATATTAAATTATAAATTGATTTAACTCTATAAACATGTAAAATATGAGCTTGTCAAAGGAGGTGAATAGCCCTATTCTAATAGAGCATGTAGCATAGTTGGAGGCTAATAAGCCTATGATTAGGAAGAACTTTGAGCAAATTGAAAAACCGAAGAAGAGTAAAATCAAGCCTTTAAAGGTGGAGTTGCTAGGGTGAAGTGCTTGAGTAAAAAGTTTAACTAAAAGGCTCATAAAGAAGAACTAATGGGATGCAACCAAATGATTTAGTTTTAAATTCATAAATTTGAGAGTATGTTAATGGTCTTTCATTACTGGATCATAATAACAACTGTCAACTTTTACTTCTTAGAATTTAGTTATAGAGCCTTTTATTTTCGTTATTCTTATGTGTTGTGTACATTGATGGCAATGCATATATTAAATATGTGGAAGTGATTACTTGGGCATCAATCCAATTACATTTAGCTTAGTAAGTGAAAATTATGAAAAATTAGGAAAAGAGATTAAGGTAATTTAGTTGATCTAATAGAAGTCATATTGTCTTAGATTAATTGCATTAGGTTAGCAGATATGATCATTAAAGAGTAGTTTAGTTGAAACCTATTAAATAGTAATGATAATGATGCTCATATTAAATGATGAGTCAAATTTATAATGTTTACATATTTTAAGATTTTTTAGATTGGGTTAATGAGTAGCTGAGTAGCCCATGTTAATTATGAATTGATAAAAAATATATAAATAAAGTGAGCATAAATAAATTATACCTTGTTGATTCTAATTTAAGTAATGGATTGAAGTTATGAATGGCACTAGTAGCCATTTGAAATCATAACCAAAATGAGAAACTAGAAATATTCATGATAAAGTGTTTACTTTCTTGTAAAAGAGTAGGGATGATGTTTCAACTAAAACAATCATACTCGCTAAAAAATGAAATAAATTGCATTGTTTTTTTATTATGACTTATCAAATACTTCTTAACTTAAAATTTTTAATCTTTTTATGTCTAATTTATATCTAAAATGAATTTTTTAATTGAATTAAATTTGAAAGATTATTTAGTTAGGTTAAAATTGAATTTCAAGTTAGTGTATTTTCTAGAGATCTAAGTCGTTGATAAATAGGATGATTAAGATAATAATGGTGATGCTTGACCTCTTTGAATAAATTGCTAAATTTCTCAGGATCTAACTTACCTAGGCTAATGTCTTTTCAGATTGATTTACATGAGGGTATGTAAATGCTTAAGTTTGAGGGAAATTGATACTAAACAAACTATGTTCTTAGCAAGATTTTAAGAGAATTTTACTTATGTTTAGATGATTTCTATAAGATTTGGTGCTCCTTTTTTTTTTTTGCCTTATTGTATCTCCCTAATGAAAAACAAAGATTTTGGAAAATTTTAATCAAAATGGAATGATTTGGTGTAAATTAGAGCAATATGAAATCTGTGAACATAAACACCAATATTTGTTTCACAACAAAAACCTATGTTCATCATAATGTTTAAAAAATGTTCAAAACATAGGTCTACGTTAAGGACTCATGTTGTAAGTGATTTTACATAAAATAAGGGTTTTATAGAGCTATTAAGGAAAGTAGGACCAACACAGGGTTCGTGTCACTTCAAAATTTTTAGTGTTTCATGAGAATAAAAGAGTAGCTTTTGGGATTATACCAAAAAAAATCATTATATACACAATTTAGAGCATCTTGAGACAAGAAAAAGAAACTTTAGAGAGAAAATAAGTGAATTCCATTAAGATTCAAGTGGAGACTTCAAGATTTCTATATCTATTAAAATGATTTCTTCTATTTTATGTTCTTTATTAATTATTGTTGTTTTTCTTAGTCTTAGTATAAACTGGATTATGATAGATCTAGATGGGATGAGCCTTAAAACCTATTTTTTGGATTGGTTCTTTAATTTAATGAAAGACTCAAGTTATATTTCAAATTATTCATGATTATTTCTTGTATTTAAGTTGAAAATTTCTAATGTTTTGATTCAAATTTGGAAATTATATATATGAGTATATCATGGCATAAATAAAAAGAGTTGCATGGAATGTCCTGAGAAACAATATGGATATAACTTTGGAATTTATACTTGTTCAAGAAACTATGGTTAATGATTGAATTAGGATAAATTCAAACATAAAAAGATTCTACGGGAATTCCACATCTGAATCATGCTTATCAATTGATTATTTTAGATTAGTACTTTTATTTCATTAATTTTTTAGGTTAATCATCTCTTTAGTTAGATTATACAATAAAAAGACAGTTAGTAGTCCTTGTAGAATTAGCACTCATATCCACTAAGTTACACTATAAATTAACTAATGCATTTTCCTAATTAATCTTTCATATTGTTCATAAAATACACAATCAACGTTCCTTTTGAAAAATGGCTTTACAAAAGGCGAATATGATACATCTATAATTATTAATAATGATGAGCAAGATATTTTAATTATTCAAATTTATTTTGATGATATTATCTTTAGTAGTACTAATGAAAGAATATGCAAAGAAATTATTTTAATTATACAATTAGGGAAATTAAAATAAGCATGATGGGAGAGTTCAAATTTTTTCTTGGATTTTAAATCAAGCAAATAAAGGAGGACTCTTTATCAATCAAGCCAAGTACACCGAAAAAACTACTCAAACATTTTGGAATGGATTAAGCCAAGTCATTAGGGACACTTATGTGTGTTACAACTAAGTTGAACAAAGATGAAGAGGGTAAGCCAAGTGATGTAAAATTATACCAAGATTTGAATGATAGTTTACTTTATCTCACCATAAGTAGCCTCGACATAATGTTCAATTTTTGTTTGTGTGCAAAATTTCAATAAAATCTAAAATGGTCTCATATTTTATCTATTAAGAATATAATTAGATATCTTTACGGTACCATGTCATTAGGAGTTTGGTATCCTAAAGACAATTTTTATTTGATTGTCTATTTAGATGTGGATTATGTCAATAGCCTTTTAGATTAAAAAAGTACATATATACACATCAAATTCTAAGCAATGCATTATTTTCATATTTTAGTTAAAAAATGGTTGCCGTATCAACTATAAAATTCGAATATTTAGTGGTGCAAAAGTTGTTTTGCATAAATTTATAACTTAGAAAAATAACTTAGAGACCATAAGATAGACCTTACAAAGATACCAATTAGATGTGATAACAATAGTTCCATTTACCTCATAAGGAATCCTATTCAAAATTATATAAGTAATTATATAGAAATTAAATATCATTTCATTATAGATTATGTGTAAAATGAGAATATCATGTTAAATTTTGTTAATACATTACAACAATTTGCTGACATATTCACCAGACTAATAAGTGATGATAGATTTTACACAAGTAGGAGAGAAATGATCATAATTAATGGAAATTGTATTTTATAAGGATCTGTTTAGGTGCTTAAATTTAATTTTGATTGTTTGATTTAGTATATGCTTTAATGTTTTAATATTAGTTTTGTATTTTTTAGTATTTAATTTTTTATATTTCAAAAAGGGGGAGAGAAAATTAATGATATTAGATTCAAGGAGAGTGGTTGATTTAATGGATTTAAATTTTGTGTATTTGAAATTGATAATGCACTTATATTTTTAATAACCTTTATATTACTAAAAGCTTTATCATGTCAATTTCTATTCTTTATACAAAAGTTAATTTTTGCTTAAAATAAATCAACTTGCAAGTTTTTTGTGATGTATGAATTCAGGGGAAGCTAACTATTTATATTGTCTTAGAATAATAAGTTGTAAATGTTTGGTTTTACCATTGTTTATCTAATATTACAAAATATTTTATCATCAGAGAGAAAGGGGAGATTATTGAACTAAAGGAGGTTACTCCCATGATTTGATGATAACAAAATGTAAGTACTACAAATGAGTTTATTTTTTTATAAAAGCAATATAAAACCAACCATATATAAATCAAGATATATCTCATGAGGAAACTAGAGAAGAGTTGGAGTTAAATTCATTCAAGTGAAGAACAAAATCAAGACCAAGAAAGAATAAGGCACAATAACGTTATAAATGCATATGTAATATTTATTATACCTCCTACTTGATTTCTTTGATTTTTTAGAGGCTCACCGTGTATACACATCATCATTTTCACTTATTATGTAATTATTTTTAATAATCAAAAGGAATTAAAGCTATGATTTTATAAAAACCTTCTTGATCCTTAAAATATTCTTTAGGGAATATTTTGAGAAGTATTTAAGTCAACTTTGCACTAAGAAAATAAAGTTTCACTATTTGAAGAAATTATAATTATGATTTTGGGTGTATTAGTCGACCAATATAGGTTAATGGTTGACCAACATAGGTTAAAGTTGTCAAAACTTATATATCAAAAGTTTATAACAATATTGGTTGATACATTGGTTGACTAGTGTGCAATATTGGTCGATTAATATGTCATAATGGTTGAACGATATTGTAACAACTAGAAAATTCATACATTCTATGCACACTGATTGACTAACATATTATGTAAATTCATACATTCAATGCACACTAGTTAACTAATATTCTACATTTATCAACCAATGTATCGGAACTACCTATTGGCAATGACTACATTACAACAAAAGTGCTTTAGACAATGACATATTTGCAACAGTTTAAAAATGTTGCTAAAAATTAATATAATGTAACAGTTTTTAAAGTATTGCTTTTAATAATATTAAAAAGCAACGAAAATAGTAATTTTTTGCTACATATAACAAAAGGCAACAAAATTAAAAAAAAATGTTGCAATAAAGTCTTATATATGTCACGTTTGAAATTGTTGTTATAGTTTACTAAAGGATATTATATTATATCATATAAGTACATTACACACATACATTTTGAAGTGGAACCAAAACAAAAACAAAATAAGAGGTTTAACGTGGGGACAGCCCATAGAGTCGATGAACCTACAACCCATGCCAAATCACCATCATCTCCAATTTCGCCGCCATTCTGACGGTAGCTTTTCTAGCAGTTGGCTGTCATTCATAGGCATCGGTTACATGATGAAAGTTAGACAGCAACTCCAGCTTACGTGATGGGGACATTTAATAAAATCATTTTTTTAAAAAAAAGTATTACTATGTTTCTTAAATAAATTCATTGTTTGTAACACCAAAAGTAGTAATTAATGAATTTAGCAATGATTGAAAATTTTAACCAATTTGACTTATTCAACTGTAAAAATCTTGAACTATCTAACTTTGCGGCTCGATTTTCAACTTTTCGATTCGATTTACTTTAGTAACTCTCGTTGTTAAAAATTAATTTATTTATTTACTAATATATCAATTTTTGTAAATTAATAAGTTCTTGTAAATTAAAACAAACCAATTAATTTTCATTTAAGAATCTCTTTTTTAGTTAAACTTAAATTTTCTTATAATTTTAATTTGAATAATAATTAATTTTATTATTTAATTACTTAATGATTAGCTAATTCATTAGTTGATGCAAAGTTAAAGAATAGAATGTTAAAAAGGAGGAAGAATAGAAAATTATAAGAATTAGTAAAATAATTATTAATTAAATTTAATAATTTATTTAATATCATTTTGAGTTAGTTACTATCCTAATTGGCATGCAATGTAAAAACAATTATGTGGCAAGATAAGAAATTATTTTTAATTAGATATATATATATATGTATAATATATTTTTTTGAAAAATTAAAAAGAGATTTTTATACATCATAATATACACCTTGTATAGCTTGCAACAATTGCTCCTCAAAAGAGTTGGGGAAAACGTTGTCGTTGGCTTTCGAAAATCCCAAAATGACTCAGCTGGGTTAAGGATAGATTACAAGTGAATTAACCTTTCCTGGTTTAAGTATATTGCCAAGTTTTAGGCATTATTGCCCTTGCCTGGCTCCTATTGTTGCTCCTATATGACAAATGCTTTAAGCTTAATGAGGCTTTGAATCATAAATCAAGTATGCTCTCCTTTCTTTCTTGATCATTCACTAAAAGCTTAAACGCAAGCAAAATTAGGAGGATTATTCAACAAATGGGTATGCCTCACTTTGGTGAAAGACAAACTTTTTTGTTCAGTGCCACATTTCCACACAAGATGTAGGTTTCTACATTACTTCCATAGTATAAGGGATGAGCCATCTAAGCTCTTCTTGTAACTTTCATTCAACAAAGCATTTGGATATGGTTTTCGACGTGATGATGCATTAAGACTTTTTGTCTTCGGTTTTATTGAAAGGTGTGGACTTTAAGATCAAGCATCTAACTGTAAGTGGGGAGAAATTAAAGCTTACAATTTGGGATATAGGTATGCAATTATATCGATCTTATTTTGTTCATGTTTCCAATTTACAATGTATACCTTGTGTTACTGCACTTTAGACAGTCTTAAGCATAAGAGCCTATGCCATTTCAACGCCTTACGAGCTTTACTACCACATACCAATGCAACACTAAAATATACAATAAAAAGGCAATAGCTTAAGAAAATTGTACTTTGCATAATTGAAAAGATCATGAAACTACCAATACAATTCACCATGGTTAGTAGTATCAAATTTAAGTGAGGATTCTTTATGAATATATTTAGTGAACTCAAAATGACTTATCAATTACCCTTGTGAGTATTTTATGTAGCAGAACAAAAAATGAATAGAGTTACATTGAGAGCTTTTTATTTATTAATTTTCTCAACACATGATAGGTACATGTTTCCAATTTACTATGTATACCTTGTGTTACTGCACTTTAGACAGTCTTAAGCGTAAAAGCCTATGCCATTTCAACGCTTTCCAATCTTTACTACCAAATACCAATGCAACACTAAACTATACAATAAAAAGGCAATAGCTTGAGAAAATTGTACTTTGCATAATTGAAAAGATCATGAAACTACCTATACAATTCACCATGGTTAGTAATATCAAATTTAAGTAAGGTTTCTTTATGAATATATATAGTGAACTCAAAATGTTGGACCCCGTTTCCGGAGCCTAACATCGGAGTCGTGAGAATGTGAGCATGGAGGAAGGCTTAGGATTTGAAGCTAAATCCCTTCGGAAGCAAGGCGGGTTCACTGCGGCGAACATGTGGGAAAATCTTATAGACCTTTTGGGTAATTTACTCCGCGGCGAGCGATTGTACTTCACCGTGGCAAACCTTGGCAATTATCTTCGTTGCGGAGAAGTCGCCACATCAACAAAAAACATAACTTCGGGTCAATTACGCGCGGCAAAACCCGTAGAACAGACCCAACAGTCCCAACTTTCTATCATACTAAATGCCAACATAAATTCTCTTAACCACCCTCATCAATTCCACCCAAAGACAAAATAAACTTGGACATAAAGACAAGCAACTTTCCAAATTCTTAATCTTATTGTAAATCGATTGTAATACGAAATGTTTGAAAGCTAAAAGCAACATCAACCATATTTCATTAATATCCAAGGAAAGAGTTTTACAAAGCTTTAATGGATATTTCAAGCCACATTACAATATGATCCAAAAACACATAGTTTACTAATATTAGGATTTCTCAAAATGCGACTAAAGCCTTGTTTTACAAAAACTAACTTCAAAAGCAAAAATAAGCCTAGTCAGAGTAATGTCTTGACTCTTGACTACTCGATCTCTTGCTCCTCACTTGAAGATGGGACGGAATGGGAGGGGGTGAGCTTAAAGCTCATGGGTAACAATTTTATAACTAGTAATAAGCAAAACCATTGAAATACTTATTTCCATT
Source organism: Erythroxylum reticulatum (assembly GCA_025504915.1). Classification (NCBI taxonomy): domain Eukaryota; kingdom Viridiplantae; phylum Streptophyta; class Magnoliopsida; order Malpighiales; family Erythroxylaceae; genus Erythroxylum; species Erythroxylum reticulatum. The sequence continues at coordinate 18,109,639 of JANSVA010000003.1, forward strand.
GTAAGAAAAATTCACATTTAATCACAAAGCATATATTTCTCAAATTCTTAACCAAATTCTCAATAATGCAAATTAGGTATCCATCAATCTTGTCAATATGTCATGAGCAAATAAGCACGTCAAAATGGTTTGGAAGGTCCATAAATAGAACGAACTAACACATTTCTATAAAATGGTCCTGTGTAGTTATGAATAGAACGAACTATCACAATCCCATATAGTGGTTTTGTGTAGTAGTAAACATGAGGGAGTCCATGAAGGAGCTCCATGCCACTAGCGACTAGGCGGGAGAAGTCTTTAGTCGAAGTGCACTTGACATACATAATGAACCAAACCAAACACACATAACATGTATTTCATAACTTGTAAACTTGTTACCCAAAATGGCACATTTTCGAAAGTTGATTTTTTAAACATGGTATCTTTTCAAAAATTATTTGCACAATCTTTTCATCATTCATCAACACAATATGCTCCTACCAAACACATAACACTTTCTCAAAGCATTCAAAGATTTATAATGCACGTTCATGAAATAGTTGAAATCATTTATTTCCATCATTTGAAAGAAAACATTAACGACCTATTACTTAATTATAAAACTCTAACCCACCTTGAAATCCTTGCTTATGAAATTGGCTTAAGGATGTCTTTCCTCTTGCTCCTCTTGTCACTCTTGATTCCCTTCTTGATTTCCTTTAACAATAACAAAATCCCAATTTAATAGGAATTCTAGTTTGAGAACCCTAAGAAAATACATTCACTAAAATGATTTTAGAGTACTTAAACCCATACACCTAAGCTTCATGAACCAAAAGCCTTTCCCTAAATCCAAAACTTCAGGTCAATTTTCCATGATCATTATGATCAAGTAAATGACAAATTTTGATAATAATTTCTTCTAAAAAATGTTCCAAATTGTCTTAAGTTTCTAATGACACCAAAATCATTCAATTTGGTTCATTACTGTAAAAGTTATACCCCAAACATTTCTGAGCTGTTCTTATACTAAAACAGCATTCTATGCTCCACTTCCATACAAAAATTGAAATCTTTAGAGACTGAATTAGAACCCCATTTCACCATACAATTTGTATCCCTATGTCTCTAGTTTACTCCAAACTAAAAATCACTCCATTTAGATAACTATAAAAAAAGTTATTCCTAAAATACTAAAACATATTCTGTGCTGGAAAGTTGAGTTTGCCGCGGCGAACTTGTCCAGAAACCTACTCTGAGAACATATTTTGCGACATTTTTCATCTTTTTACTTCCTACCTTTCACATATAATGCATCTTAACCCTAAACCATCTCTTCTACTTCATTTTCAACTTCATTTCAACCCAATATCATTGACAAATACATCAAGATCTATCTTTGATCATTAACCCTAAAAGAAAACATTTGCCTATATCATTCATCAACAACTTCCTACGTAAATTCAAATTCATTTGAGTTTCATTTAACCAAACTCATGAAATTTAAGGCATAACTTACCTGTTGAAGCTTTAAATTCTTCAATATCTTCAAGAATCTCCAAAACCCTAGCTTTTCTCTTTTCTCTTCTTCTATTCTCGTGCTTCTCTCTTATCAAACGAGACAACAATTTTTCCTTCTTCTAACTTATACTCTTAACACTTGTATGATGTCCCTTTTATCGTCCAATATAAGCCTTATGTCTTTTAATCTTAAGTGGACTTCCAAAAATACCTCTGAACATTTTTATCACCTTAGTACTTTAATTCCATTAGCCCATGCAATAAATCCTACTAACATTGATTTGTTAATTAAACTTCAAATAAAATGATTTATCTAGCAAGACCACAAAATTTATTCAAATCATACTTAATAAAAAAAATTCGGGCCTAACATAAAATGACTTATCAATTACCCTTGTGAGTGCTTTTTCTGTAGCAAAACAAAAAATGAATAGAGTTACATTGAGAGGTTTGTATTTATTAATTTTCTCAATACAGTAGAGGTTCAGAACACTAACGAGCTCTTACTATAGGAATGCCCAAGGCATTGTTCTTGGTATGCTATTAGCAGTATAATTTATATGATATGGCTTATCAATATTGTTGTTGATAAGTGACGAGAAACAATAATGATCTGTGAAAGATCTTGCATATATTTGTGGCATGTGTTTAACATAAAATGTAGGAAATACTTATCCATACAATACTTTTATTGAGTATTAGAGAGCTCTTTAATAATTTAAACATTATTTTTCCTTTATTTTGTTTTTTCAATTTGATCACAAAAAGTAGAGCCACTTTTGAAATAAGAACAGTTTCTCTGGCACCTTATCTTTGTATGCTTATCTGATTGTTTGGTATGTCACATCATTCCAGGGGACTGGATTGATCTTTTACTTCAAAGGCCTAAAAAGACAAGTGAATGTTTCAATTGGAGATATACTACTCGGACTTACTTAGATTAATCACTTGTCAATCATTAGTAGATTAACTTTTTTTTACAAGAGTTTATGATGCGACAAGGAGAGAAACCTTTACCAACTTGTTAGAAATCTGGGCTAAAGAAGTTGAACTCTACTGCACAAACAATGACTTTGTGAAAATGCTTGATGGAAATAAAGTGGATCGAGTAAAGTACCTCATTCTATGTTGAGGAATATAAGTGGATAACTGATAGTTACTTATCATGGGATTAACTTTCTAACACTTCTACCCACAATGTCCTAATACAACACTTTAGTGCATAAACTATTGATTCATTGATTGCCCATTATAACACTTGGAAAGTATAATCTCAAACTGTCTTTCTGTGCAGTTCAGCCTACTGGCATTGATGCAGTAATGAATTTTACAGGATCACTAAGTCCATTATATCTTCCTTGAATTTATACATTTTATTCTCTTATTTTATCCTCCTCTTCCTTATTAAAAATTTATTTAAGTTAAGAAAAGACAAAATAGCTTCCTGCTTCTCATCTTCTTGTTGATTTTATTGAAACTTGTGAATGATGTTAAGAGTCTGAAAGAGTTGTAAGTAGATAAGAGGGCATATCTCTAGCAAAAGAAGTTGGATCTTTGTTCCTAAAGAGTACTGCCAAAACTAGAGAAAATGTCGCATTGAAGGTGCTCCCCTTGGAATAAAATAAACATTCAGAAAAGATGTTATACCTATAAGTTTTAAACAATAGGTTTTTATAAAAAGATTATCATGTTGATTGTATTCAATTTGCAATTTTGGCACTAGTCAGAATCTTTTAATCCTTCCCTTGTATTTCTACTTTTTATTGATTAGAGCTATTATCATATATCAAACTGCTGAATCACTTTGAAAAACAAGATGTTCTGCTTTGTTGCCAAAAGATAGTACCTTGAATTATGGAAATGGGGTCTTCCACTCTCGATCCTAACTTTTCACCATTTGTCTTTCAGATTACAGACATCACTAGTCTTTTGGAGAAATGATCAATTGCAGCGAATAGAAACCAAAACAAAAAGCGTCTCTAGACCAAGGTTGTTTCTAATGTAACAAGAGTGACCTTTTATAATAAAGCCTGTTGTTCAAATAGCTATAGAAGGCCAAATTGAGCGATCTCGATGGTGTATGTATAATGATTTATGAACTTTTTAAACATTATTGACATATTATGTATATTGTTAGTAGTGTGCCCTAGGCCAATGGACATATGTGACTTTTGTATGAACATTATGACTTATTAATAATATATTA
>JANSVA010000003.1:18130218-18146527 GCA_025504915.1 Erythroxylum reticulatum
GGGGGAAGCAAGGAAGGCAGTTGGGTTTTGGGGAGAGAATAACGAAAAGCCACTAGGGGCTCCAGGAAGCATCACGCATACACCAAATAGGGAACTGAGGAAATAGAAGAGTTGAGGGAGTATGATCTGGAGAGAAGAGGGCGTGGATAGAAAAAAATAGAGAGCTAAAAAAAGGAGGGCATGGAATGAAGAGGCATAAAGAGATACATAAAAAACATCACGTTACAAAGAAGAGAGCTACAGTGAGGAAAAATGAAAATCACGTTACAGTAGCAAACCACGCATACAGAGAAGGTAGACGCCATCAAGGAGCTACAGACCATCAAAACAACGCAGGCGCGGCTTAAGGAGACCACTCAGTGATGCATTATTAGAGGGAGACCCGAAAACTCATACATTTTCTGTTCTATTATTTAATCTCTCCTAATGTTGTTTGCTGAGCATAATTTATGTGGTCTTCATCTTATTATGTTTGAGTAGCTTCCTCAAAGCTTCAAGGTTGGGGCAAGCTTTTAGCTAATTTTCTGTGGATTGAATTTCGATTGATTTATGAGTGTGGATTTATAAGTTTGATATTTCTGTTTTGATATTAATTTTGCTCGTATTGTGTTTGGCCAACCATTACTAAGCATTAGTTGTTAATTGAATAACCGATAGGTGAAAATTAATAACGGAACTCTAAACAGGAAACTTATAAATTTCAGATTTAGACATAGACTGAATTTATGAGAGAAAACCGGGTGAGCAAAGAACATAATGGGTTATGCTTGATTGCTAGGCTACGATAATAGACTAGGATTATTGCGTAATACTCCTTTGATACCTTGAAACAGGATCTAAGAAACTCTAGGCTCAACCGTCTATCAACCAAAAAATTCGCCTAATAAATTGATTCAGGTAAAGTCAATATAAAATGCTAAAAGTGGAACAATCCTTGAAGCTTACCATATTCCATTCGGATTAATCCTTAAAGATATTTGCATCTTTGTTTAAGCATCGGTTTTATTTATTTTGATAGTTAAATTTTCTTTTAATTAAATTCCCCATTTTTACACAATTGCTTAGTCCAATTAATTGAGTGATCCAAGCCTAGTACTTACATAATTACTACTTGTGGGACGATATTATACTATACTACTTGAGACCCGTGAACTTGCGGAATTGCGTCAAACAATTGTCAAATTCAATTGAAAACCATTTCCAACTATCTTAACTCCTTTAATGATTTTAATTAAAAATTAATTAAATTAATCTTCTTATTTATTTTTTTTAGAAAAGCTTTTCTTCAAGATTTTATAAATAACACATTTTTATCCACTTAAAACACAATTTTTATTCTAATTAGAAATAATTTTTCCTTAATTAGAAAAATATAACTTTAATATCAAGAGGAAATCATTTTCAAAATTAAATTAAATATTTTAATTTAATTAGGAAATTCTATTATATTATTTTAGAGATTAATTTCTCAATTATATTAAAATAATTCTTTAATAAATTAGAAAATAATTTTCTAAAATATCAAAGAAGGGTCTTTTTATTAATTAAGAAATGAAAGCATTTCCAAATTTAATCAAAAAATACTTTTTTAATTAATTGATATAAACTTATTATTTAAATTAATAAAGAAACAATTTCTAAATAAGATAGAATAATAAAATTAATTCATTTACTTTATTTCTATCCAAATTAAAATAAATAATTTTAATTAGGAAGCACATTTATTAATTACTTAAAAATATTTTCTTAATTTTAAAGGAGTATAATTAATTAGTTAATTAATTCTAATCAAATTGAAATTCAATTAATTTAATATTTAGAAAATAATTTTCTAAAATATTAATTAGGAATCAATTTAATTATTGCTCTCAATCTAATTAAAAAATAATTAATTTAATTTTAAAAATAAGATTTCATCTTAATTAATGTAATCTTATTATACTAATAATATCTAATATAATCTAACTATAAAAGACAACTTGTTTAAATTTTGCTTGATTTTAATTATTGATTTAATAACTAATTTAATTTAATAATTCAACTCTTCCCTTAAAAATTAAAAAAAAAGTCAACCATTTCAATAATATGAAAAAAAAAAAGACAACCAATGAATACATAAACAAATGAGAAGCGTGTATAATTAATTATTCATCACAATGCGAAGCGGAAAGCTAATGATTATACTTTGTGTGATTGTCACATACATAGCCTTTATATAAATAGCTAGGGAGGCAGAGGATTTGAAGAGAGTACATAAAATTTTCAATTTTAATTATCTAATGTCATCTTTTTTAATTCCTTAGATTTAAGAAAAATAAACGGGAGGGAAAAGGAATTAATTCTCGCCTCCTTTTTACGTGAAAATTGGAAGACTTACGAATGCTTCCTAATTGAAGCACCCTATATTTGAAAAGATGGTTTTAATTTAATATTATCTACATATTTTTATAAAATTTATATAATATAAAAATAAAATTTAATAAAGAATTAATTATTGGAAACAAAATTCTGATTGTTTTAATTTTTTTTTTTTTTTAATCACTGAAGTGTTCTAAGCAGATCCCAATCGTAAAAAAAAAAACTTCTTTAGTCAATGGGAAAGTAATCCTAGCTCGTGATGGTTCCTTCTGCCATAGTCTAATCCTAACCAGACAATTGCATTCTTCTTGAGGTGGTCCTTTCATCGCCATTAAGGAGAGAAGGGGACCACATACCGAGTACGAACCCAACGTCTACATGGAAATGCCGTACACATCATTGCCTTCGCAAAGCACATGCAATCTGAGAATACTTTATTGTTTAATATTATAAAATCACTTTTTTTTATCACTGTTATTATCATTTTACGTTCATATTAATGTGATTAGTAGTACTAAAATTGATTATGTGTGAAATGTGATTGGTGACAGGGAAGAAAATGGGTAGGAGCAGAGACCCAGACCCATTTTGTATATCTTTGTGCAAAAAATGTGACACGATTTAAATTTCGATAAATGCAAAGACTTTTATAACACCAAAAAGTTGAAGAAGTAAAAACATGCCATGCCATGCCATAACATACCATAGTACCATTACCCGTACTGGTTCTGGAAAAACAGGGATCGAAAATCTTTATTTTATTTCATTGTTCCTTGTTAGATATATTTCTTTATTAAACACAAAAAGCTTATAGTAGAATACTCCAAGAAAACGCGTTGATCCAAGGTTGTCGTGGCGGGCCTGTTCCTAAGTTCAACGCCAATCAGTTCTCGTTGTCAAGCTCTCTTCAATTTTCTCTTCTTGGCTTCATTTTGATTTCAACTGCTAAAGCCTTGAAATAGGAACCTGCTCTTGTGATTCCATATCGTGTCTGCATTTTGTTGTGATTATCACACTGCGACCCCTGTTTTTTGGTGACGTTTGTTTGGTTGCGAAAGATTTCTCCTTTCTGGCTGACCAGATCAAGGAGTAAAATCTTTTTGTGGAGGCGTGGGAGTAGACAATTACAAGTTCAGTTGTAAAGTTTGTTATCCGTTCGGAATTTGCAAGTGAAAGGGGATTATGGGTTAAGTTTGTTCTATTCTCTGTCACATTCTTTGAGAGTAAGGACACAATCTTTAGACCGTATTGAAGGGTAAAAACATTGGGGTTCTTTGAAATTTTGGAGATTGATGTGTGTTTTGGGCAAATCAGTTACTAAAGCTCCTGGGAACATTTGAAATTGGACATCGATGGCTTCTGGACATTGGAGACGCCGCCGTGACAACCTGGTACCTCTGGCAGCGTTGATTAACAGGGAGATCAAGAGTGAGAAGATGGAGAAACCAACTGTCAGATATGGTCATGCAGGTCAATCTAAAAAGGGTGAGGACTATTTTCTTATTAAGTTAGATTGTCAGCGAGTACCAGGGAATCCTTCATCGTCTTTTTCTGCGTTTGCGGTAAGATTTTAGCTCTGTTCTTCTTCACAATATTTCTTTGATTTAGATCATTTCCTCCTTGATTTTTGGGCATGATCTCATGATTTTTATGATTTTTGCGCATTGCAATTTGCTTCAGGATTCTGTTTCTTTTCTTGGGACCAAAGTCTTCTAAAAGATCTAGATCTGTCTTTCCCTTTCTTATCGTCGCTTTAGATGGGTGAACTATGTTAACTAATACTTTGTCTACCTTGTACTGTGGGTAACAACTGCTACAATTTTGACTTCTTCCGTTGCTTTTGGCTCTCTTCCTCCTAGATATGTCACTGCGTTGTTGGGATATTCTTGATGCATTACATTAGTATGTTGATATGAGGTTCAGATTTAGTCTATTGGTTTGGATACGTCATGATGATAGCCCATTTTCGATGTTGTATGATTTCATCTTGCTTGTGCTTTCGTGCTTAATGGTGACTATCGGTAACTTCTGATGGTCAGATCTTTGATGGGCACAATGGAAATGCGGCAGCCGTTTTTACGAGGGAGAATTTGTTGAATCATGTTTTGGGCGCTATTCCTCGTGGACTTGGATCTGAAGAGTGGCTTCAAGCTTTACCTCGAGCATTAGTTTCTGGATTTGTGAAGACTGACAAGGAGTTTCAGAGAAGAGGCAAGGAACTCAGAGCCATTCTTCTGTTGTCAATCTCTTCTTAATTTGAGATTACCATTGCATTAATTATGTCTTGCACTAGATATAATTGGTTCTCTCTCTCTTTTCTTTTTTGTTGTCAATTTCATCAGGAGAAACATCAGGCACTACAGCAACATTTGTGATAATTGATGGATGGACAGTTACCGTTGCATCAGTTGGAGACTCACGCTGTATCTTAGACGCTCAGGGTGGTGCTGTTTCCACCTTAACAGTTGATCATAGACTTGAAGAGAATTTGGACGAGTATGTGTCTATTAAGAAAAACAATTTTGTTCCTCAACATTGGAGAGAAACTAATCTACTTTTGCTGGATCTGCAGGAGGGAACGTGTGACTGCAAGTGGAGGAGAAGTGGGGAGGCTTAGCGTTGCAGGTGGTGCTGAGGTAACACTTTGGGAGCTTGCTTACTTCTTTCTTAGTATCAAATTCACATTGTGGAGTTTATCTAAAATGCTAAATAATTAGAGTTTTGCTCCCTGTTTTTGTTTTCCCTTTCCAGATTGGTCCACTTCGTTGTTGGCCAGGAGGCTTGTGCCTTTCTAGGTCCATTGGGGACATGGATGTTGGAGAATTTATAGTTCCTATTCCACATGTCAAACAAGTGAAGGTAAGCATAAGTTTCTTTCAATTTTCGTTTATATCCAAATCTTTTTTTATTCTCTATGATTGTAATGCCCATTTGCTCTATACTGGATATCTGGGCTATTGTTTGCTCTGGTTTGTAACATGTACTCCAACTTCTCTTATTTTGAAAAGCTATCAAACGCGGGTGGAAGGCTTGTGATTGCTTCTGATGGTATCTGGGATGCCCTATCCTCTGAAATGGCGGCAAAGTCTTGTCGTGGTTTGCCAGCTGAACTTGCTGCTAGACAAGTTGTGAAGGTGTTAAAAAGAACTTTTATGCTTTCCTTTAACTAGCATAATTTGAGTTAACTTTTTTCAATGAGTCAACACAGTTTTACTATGTCTGATAAATTATGTGAATGTCTGGCCTTTTCTCCTTTTGCCAAATTGAGGTGAAAGCTCCTATGATGTGCATTCAATGAAGTGAAAATCATGAGTCAGTGGTATGACCTGATGAAATATGGATTCTATCTCAGGAAGCCTTAAGGACAAGGGGACTGAAGGATGATACAACCTGCATAGTTGTTGACGTTATTCCTCCTGACAGTTCATTACAGCCTACTCCTCCTCCGCCCAAGAAGCAGAATAGGCTAAAAGCCTTATTCTTCAGAAAGAAGTCCTGTGATTCTGCAAACAAATTATCAAAAAGGCTTTCTGCTGTAGGCATAGTTGAAGAATTGTTTGAAGAAGGGTCAGCAATACTTGCTGAAAGGTTAGTACTTACTCATTTGCATGCACATGACCCATGTTGGTATGGTGTTTTAGCTTCGTTGCATTTGTTGTGGTTCCATGGGACAAACAGTAGCCTTTGTGTGGTAACATTTAAAGTGGCTGTTGTAATTGTTATAACCTCTGTAATTTACCATTGGTTCGTCATTCTAGTTTTCAACGCCTGTGGGGATGAGACCATCAGCCTATCGGCATGACTCCCATGATGTGGGAAACATGCGCTTAGGCTTGTTGGCAACTACTTAACGGAACAGAAACATGCAACTGATTGTCAATGAAACTGGTGGTGAAGTGGAGTAGTATTCCTTAATGTATTTTGGGTCATTTTACTTGCCTAGTGACCGTCTTTCCTCATATCATGCAGACTTGGAAATGATGACTGCACTGTGCATTCAACATCTGGTCTATTCACTTGTGCTGTATGTCAAGTTGATCTGGCCCCAAGTGAGGGTATCTCTGTTCATGCTGGCGGAATCTTCTCCATGAGCTCAAAGCCCTGGCAAGGGCCTTTTCTTTGTGCTGATTGTCGGAATAAGAAGGATGCTATGGAAGGAAAACGTCCCAGTGGAGTAAAAGTGGCATAAATTTCTCGATTCTTTTACCCGCGAAATTCTTTTGTAATCTACAATTCCCTAGGCCAGGTAATCGTTTGAATGATACAACCTTGACGCTGCAAATGTAAATGTATTGTCAGAAAATTCATGTAAAAATTAGTGTTAGCGTTTTGAGAAGATTAAAGATGCATAGCCGGGCTTCTATTACGGGAAAAGATAAAGAGTTGCTACTCCAGGCAAGCCCAGGTGGTTTGTTGCTAAGTCAAATGTATGATAACGTACAAGCACGGGATAAGAGCAGCAGGAGATGAAGGAAAGGTTATGAGAAATCAACCATGCTTCAGAAGGTGTTTTCAACAAAATAAAAGTTAGAATTTTAATATTTAGAAACATTCAATCTGAACTTAACATTTTTTAAAAGTTATAAATAAATTATATTATTGTCAGTCTTAATGGCGGTTGGTTTACACAAGAAAATGGTAATAAACCCGATAGGAATCAGAGTATACTTAGTACTTTGATTGAATGAATTTTTTCAAAGTCAATAAATACTTTTTTCCACCACAAAGGTTCTTTTTAAAGAAAATGTATATTTTGCTATAAAATAAAAAAGTACTTTTTTAATAGATATAATTTTTTTGGGTTCTAAATACATCTTTTTAAAAAATTTAAATTTGAAAGCTTCTCAAAAAAGTACTTTTTCGGATAAATTTTTTAGATCAATTACTAAACTTAATTTTAGCCCCTTTTATTCTTATGTTTTACGCATAATTTTTACAATATCCAAAAATTCTTCTTCACAGTTATCTTGAAAAATCATCTTTTCTAATTTATTACAAATCTTCTTGTATTACAATAAAATGTATAATTTATTATGTATTTAACTATTTACTCAACTTAGAATATTTATTTTAAGATTTATATAATATTATATGACTTTTTATATATTTTAATATTAATTTTACTTATGTTATAATCCATATAAAAGATTTGGTTAGATATAATTTCATTTATATTTCATATGATTTAAAATTATATAATAATTAATATATTGTATTTTGCATATTGTTTAATGTATTTTAAATAATATTTATATGCATAAATATTTTTTTATTACAAAATAAAATATAGTTAAAATTAAAATATTTTTTATTTTTATGTTACCAAATAGTTTACTGTATAAAGCTCTTTTTTAAATGACAGTTCAAACAATCAGCTGGTTTTTTAGAAAAGTCCTAAAAAAAGATCTACAAAAAAAAAGTTCTACCAGTATAAAACCAAACCAAACATAGATTTAATTATATTGTAATTAAGTATATTTTGATTAATTATATTTAATTAAAAAAAAGTCTGTTTTAAGCATGACAAGAAGTGTGGGGTGACGAAGGCTGTTAGGTCGATGACATTTACTTCAAATCAAGAATGAAATCTATTCTTCTAATATATCAGGGAATGAACAATTTCCCGAAAATTAGACGTCTTTTATAATCATAATATAAAACTATCCACTTGTATTCATTTCATACCCAATGATTAATTTACAAACTCGTTAACCAAACAGCTCCTTAATCTTTAACTTTTCACACAATTCTCACTGATATCCAAGCCTCTCACTAACGACATCCCCAAAATTCAAAAGAAGGAAGCACGTTGTTTTCCCACTTTTTTTTGAATCGCTAACGAAAACTAACAATATCATTCTCGAGGTGAGTAGGATATGCAGTAAGAACTCAGAACGGATGCACTTGACTGTTTATAAGCTCAAGCCGACACCGTTAATCTCATTTTAGGAACGTTAAAACCCAATTAAATCCAAAGAAGATGGTGAGAATTTTGACAAAGTTTGGGAAAGGTCCTTTATAATTACAAATCCCATGTTAAAATTAGGTTCAGGGTGTTGGGATGTGGAATGGGTAGCTTAAGGAAGACGACACTTGTGCGGGAGGCTTTCAATAGTGAAAGGGTGAAACAAAGTTTTTTCGCAAGATTTGGGTCTCTTTATCAGACTTTACCGCATATAAATCTGATGACAAAATTGTGGAGTTGGTTCTAAAAGTAGGATGTTGCAGCATCACGTGTGGAGTTGGTTCTGTGAAGAAAGGCACTTGATTTTGTTAGAAGAAATAAAAATTTATGACCTACTGGAAGATTTGGGAAGTAGATCATTGTCTAAGGAAGAAAATGAAATCGGAGACGAAGAAGATGCTAGAAGATTACGTGGAAATAAGCTGAGCCTCTTTCAATCCTTTTCAAGAAATAAAGCTTTCTTCTCTAATTATGTTTATTATAATTAATTAATTTTAATTAATTTTTTTAAGAATTTAAATAAAATATTATTTCAAATTACTAAAAAATTTGAAACTTTACTAAATTTTATAATTAAAATTCAATTTTTTAAAAAAATTAATGAAATATTTAAAATTTTAATTTTTGCAAAAAATAAAAAACCAGTGTTAAATATTCCTATAATATTATTGACATGTAGAATATAAAGTCCATATAAGAATTATTAACTAATTTCCCTAATATTTTTAAGCAAATAATTATAAACTTAATATTTTAGAAACATTACATTTTAATCTCATATTAACATAAAATTCAAACGATTCTTTAACTTGACAATTGAAAAATAATTTTCTATTAAAATGAGTTGATCTTTTGTGCCACTTAACAAGATACAAGCCAAATTTTATTTAAATAAATGAAAAATATTTATTTTATTATTAAGTGTGGAACTAATTATTTTTATTAAACATTAAACGAACCTTAATTAATGAGGTTAGATTATTGGTAAACAAAATGAATTAAACTCGTAATCAAACTAATGTTCCAAATCATCAACACCATCTCCTTTAGCTCTAGGACTACCTTTGAGGCGCTTATATCTAGTTTTGCATCGTGGAAAAGCTTGATTTCCTTCTCCTCTGGTATTCATAACAGGTCTGCACACAGGAAAAGCACATTCATTTTTTTTTTTTTGAAAATGGAAAATTGAATTAATGAAGTAAAGGAAAAAATTACAAAGTCATATAACAAGGGAATACCCTTAGCATATAAGATAACAGAAGAGAGCATAATTGAATAATAAATCGTCTTGTTCAGCAATAGAAACTACGACGACTTGGAGATTGGTTAATGCTTCACGTGTTATGCTGCATCCAATTCCAAAATTCCTCTAATTAAGAGTCTAATTCAAAATACCCATGGCAATTGTCTTCTACTACTGCCAAAATCCTTCAGTCACTTTCAACAATCTTTTATAGACGTAAAACAGGGCAAACATTAGAGCTGCAAGTTAGGTTCTTTGTCAAAACAATCGCACAAATTTCAGACATTATCAAAGAGATCAAACTCTCTTTTGTGGAAGATTTGTTCTGGAAGCGTCAAAGAGTCCGTTCTCGCCAAAGTGAGTATAGACAAACACCTAAGACAATAATCTTAAGTGGTTTGCTGGAAGCTGCATGTGAATAGAGATAATTAGTGATGTCCATAATCTCCGATTTTGAATCAGTCCAAGAACATAAGGCATAGACGGTTCTCCAAATTGAGGTGTTGAAAGAGCATACAAGAAAAGGTGAGAACAAGATTCAAGCTGCAAGGAACATATGGGGCAAGAAGGATCCGTATGCACATATGGAATTCGATCAGCTGTGGAAAGTTTATTCTAAATAGCTAGCCATAAGATGAAAGAAATCCGTGGAGTTAAATGTCTACTCCAAACCGTGGCTGACCAAGGAATAGTGATTTTATGTTTACGCAAGTTATCAAAAATGAGACAATTAGTCAGTTTATTCAAAGGATACCCTTTCCAGAAGAAGATGTCAGATTCTTGAGGAGTTGGGGAATAGTTGGGATGAAGATGGCAAAGACTTCTAGGAAAACTCCACAAGTTCCCATTAATGAAAGCTATCATCCGTGTTTTTAGAGGGAACAAGGGGGAAGCTCTAGAAGGATTCACCTATAGGATTAAAGGACCTCTACTAGACCAATTGTCGTACCATAAAGAGACCAAGCGGCCATCTTTAATAACATATGAGGTCTCCAATTGAATAACATCCCTTAACTTTAGTAGTTGATTGAGGAAAAATGAATATGTAGCTTTCGGTTGAATAACCCAGATGTTGTTGCCTTTAAGAAAATAAACATGTAACCATTTGATCTATAAGGTTTTTTTATCCTCCAATATCCGCCAAAATCTTTTAAGAATCAAGGAATAGTTAGAAGTTTTATGGATAGAATATTCAAACCTCCTCCATCCTTCTGAAAACAGATATCAGCCCATTTCACTTTGTTGCGCCACAGTTGCCATTCGAATGCTCCATAAGAAGGTTCTGAGAATCCTTTCAATCTCTTTGATAATGCTTTGAGATACAAAAAAAACATGGAAGCTCCAATATACATGCAAGGAATTAAGAACTGATTTAATAAGCTAAAGCTTACCCGCATAAGACAACGATTTGTTCACCCAAGAGTTAACTCTTTTCTGTATCCTTTCTAAGAGGGGGTGACAATCAGCATAGCGGAGCCTTTTAGTAGATACTGGGAGACCAAGGTAAAGTAGTGGGAGATTTTGCGACATCATACCCATTGCTTTAGAAATGGAGGTTACCAAGGTAGCAGCTCCTAACAGCAAGTATCTTATATATCACTTTATATAGAAAATTGGTGCATGAAATGGGATGATAGTATACAAACGTAGATGGATTTTCCCCTTTCAGAATCAAGCACAAGAATGTTCTGTTAATCTCTTTTAGCAATATCCCATTCCGAAAGAACTCATGTATGGCTTCCTTGACAAAACCACCAATAGTAGTCCAAGATTGTTGCTAAAAGTAACCATACAAACCATCAGGCCCACGAGCTTTCTTACCATTCATACCAAAAACACATGCCTCTATTTCGCTATCTTCCACTGTTTTAGTTAAAAGATCCAAATTAGAAGGGAAAGTTGTTTAAGGTTAAGATGCTGAAAATCCCGAGAAGTAACATGAGTTTGTTCTACAGTACCAAATAAGGAGCTGAAAAATTTGAAAGCAACTTCCCTAATAACCGTCAGATCATGAGTAACATTACCATTATGAGAAATGAAATAAATCTTATTCCGGTTCTGTCTGGATAAAATCAAATGGAAGAAGAATTGATTGCAGCTGTCGCCTTCTTAGAGCCAATTAATCCTAGCTCTTTGCTATAAAAGGGAGGAATGATTACTGACGACTTGAAGGTAATTAGTGAGAGCTAGCTTTTCCTTGTCAATAAGAAGTTAATTTGCAAGGTTAGAAGATAAGAGCTTCTACACCCTAGTTAGCTCCAATCTAGTGTTATTGATTGTTTCAACAGTTGAGCCTTGAGAAGACTTTAGAATCTTGAGTTATTGTTTAATAACTTTCAGATTCTGTATGCATACGAACTATTTTGTGCCCCTGTAACTGTGCATAGTTCCTTTCATGCAAGCCTCCCCAAAACCAGGTTATTTTTCTAAATAGTTGTTGAACCGAAAGGGATGATGAGTAGCCATGGGTGGAGATAAGTGGGAGACACGAATGGGGGTATGATCTGAAAATAAAGGGTCCAAAAAGCTAGCCATGCTGTTGGAAAAAGACTGAAGCCAGAGGTCATTTACAAGAGCTCTGTCTAGTTTCTTGCAAATAAACCATCTGTCTTTTTGTTTATTAGACCACGTGAATAAATGGCCAATATATTTAAGATCAGATAACCCAACCTGCTCAACACAGTCTAGCATATCAATTGAGTAGTTTCGCAAACTAATGTTACCCTGAGCCTCAGATGAATAGAATGTGGTGTTGAAATCCCCACATAAAAGCCATGGTTTAGAAATAGTGCCACTGACTTATCTTATGTTGTTCTATAAATCCCTTTGTTGAAAATCAAAATTGTTGGCATACACAAAGGAAACATTGAAATCAATATTACCTTGCAAAATCAGGATATGAAGATGCATGACCTGATTTGTAGCCTCAAGTATGTCAACATTCATCTCATTTGCGTTGAAGCATACCGTGATCCGACCATAGGCATGATGACTGTGATTAGATAACCATCTTTATTGAGGACCCAAAATATGTAGTTTATTCACATTAACCAACCTGACTTTCGTTTCTACTAAACCAAGCAAAAGGGGTTTTTCTCGGATCACAAAATCTTTTAAAGCTAGTAACTTAGAAGGATTATTAATACCTCTGACATTCCAAGCCAAAATAGTCATATTAAGAAGAGGTATTTTTAAGGCTTTTTCTCTTGCCCCGTTTGGATTTTCTTGTGGAGATTGAGAGGGAATTCCCACTGTTTGCATTGGTAGTATTACTCGGAGAAGGGTTAGCAGAATTTTCTGCCCTTACCACACTTGCTTGCGAGGGATCATTTGTACAAACAACTTCCTTATGAGGGGAGTCTGCTATAATAGATAAATTATCCGGAGTGCCAGGTGAGGCCTTAATACCCTTAACATCGGTATATCCACACTGTTACGGTTGTTGAGCTAGAGCAAGACTATCAATCTCATTTAAATTCACAACTACAAGAAGGACGACAGAAACATGGCCCTCAATATCAATATTCGCACAGGACTCAAGTTTCTGAGCAAGAGCAAAACTATCGTTGTCATTCAAGGGTGTAATTAGAGGAATAGCAGAAGTCATTTGGTTATTCTCCGTATGGGATTCATCTGCTTGATTCATCAATTCACAGTAGCTACTAGTATTAAAAATCTTACCCGTGGGTTTCTAGATAGAGGTATAAGTCTTAGCAGGAGGCCTCCATTGATAAGATACAGCTATGCTATCTTCCCATAACTAATTCCCTTCACCAAGTCGCATGATTGGTATTTCATTTGGAAGGTGTTTTAAGACTGCAATACTTACACAAATTTAGGCATAACCAATCCTCTTTTTGGTAGCCGTATTCTTATCCATACATAGCGATTTACCGATGAAGCTGGCTAGTTGGCTGAGTTCCTGCATGGTCCAATACTCCAATGGAACGTTATGGAAATTAATCCATATAGGGAGACTCTGCATCTTTATGGTTTCCAGTGTAAGACCCATCTGCCAGAGTTTTAGAAAAATTGGCTAACTCCCGAAATGTCGTGGCCGCTCCTTAAGGATTTTGTTAGCTGCTGAAGTGGAGGAGAAGGAGAATAGGACAAGATTGTCTTTGGAAAGCAGAACATCCGTGAGTCCCCTGTTGTTCCAGCATTTATTTGCCCAACGCAGTATAAGAGGAAAAGTTGGTCTTTGATCAAGGAAAAAACTGACTATGGTGAACTTCCAACAATTTGCTCCTTCTTGAAGTGTAGCCAGGTTTGGACAAACGATGAGCTTCCCATCGACTTCACTAGGGGGATTATAACACAGAGTAGTCACAGTAGAGTCCCCAGATTACCTGCTTCCATCATTTTTGTGCAGTCATAGGTACAACGTTCAAGGGGGTTAGAGAGGTTTAGGAAGGTTCAAATGATAAAGGTGGGAAGTCTTCAGGTTTGTGGGGTGGTGGTTCAGTCATCGTGGAAGGTGAGAAAAAAATTTCAAAGGACGGAAGGAAACTAGGTATCAGAGAGAGACAGAGAGAGAGAGAGAAGCAGGGTTGAAAATGGAGGTTGGGAAAGAAGAAGAAGAGACCTATTATGAGACCCAACAATAAGCTGACCATCGGTATTCATGACTGGGTTTGCTCAGTTCCACCGAATCAGAAACCAAATCAACGAGAAACCAACTCAAAATCGGGTCCTCCAATGGGTCAAAACAGTCTATTTATGCATCCCAAAACCTAAAACCCACTTAAAACAGTCTTTTGCCATAGAAACAAAAACCAAACTGAAAAAAGATGTGCCAAAACATAGCTGTAGCTTTCTTTTGCCAGGTGTAGTTTTTTCAATGAAATTTGACCAAAACAAAAGTAAACCCTCTTCACCCCTCTTAAAATCTCAAAAAGTGAAAAAGATGGGGGTGTGTTTATTGATATTGATACTGACCACCTCTTATTAGAGAGAGAGAGAGTTGAAAGAGAGAAGAAAGAAAATGAGAGCATGGGGGTACCATTCTTAAGTTTTGTTTAACGTTTAATAAAAATAATGGTTCCATGCTTAATAATAAAAAATATTTTTGTTTATTTAATTAAAGTCTAATTCTCACTAACACGTCAAAGAGACCTGCTCATTTTAATAAAAAGTACTTTTCGAGTATTATGTCAGCGCATGTCAACGTTGAAGTGGTACAAAGGATTTATTTATTTTAATAACAATTATATTTTAAATGTTAAACGGATTTAATACTTAACATAATCGTTTGAATTTTCTGTTAAAGTAAGGTTAAACTTTTACATTTTCTAAATGTTAGTGTTATAATTGTTTAATTAAAAATATTATGGTTAAATTGATTGATTGGTGAAAAACTTAATGTCAAAAATTACCCTCTTATCTTATTGAAATTACAAGGGGTAGATATTACCGTGACAAGTTTGTCCAAAAAAAACACAAAAAGTTGGAAGTTTCTTGTCCTATAGTAGAGTTGTCAATTCGGGATTTCAGTCATCCAACTTATATCCATCTTTCCTACTTTAAAATCTGATTTCAAGTAGGTTAGCTTTATCTCAAGAACTTGATTTGAAGAAAAATGAAAGTGAGATGCTTGACATTCTTATTTGAACTAACATTGCAAGCACATAGTATTTTTGTCCTTATTTTTAGAAGGCAAAATTGAAGAACTGAATGCTTCAAAGACTATGGAGTCACATTCATTTCCATATCATTTCATCGAATCCAAGGAGTAAATAGGCCTTTGCCCTAGCTATCATTATTAAATTAGACGAGAATTTAATGATTCTTCATCGACTTTCAAACTATTAGGCTACAATAAGCACATCAAGCCAGCTTCTCCTCCAGTTGATTAGTGATGACGTATCGGTGTTATTATCTTTTTCCCTTTACTCTCCTTTCTTTTATTATTTGTACATGGAAGTTGATTACTTTTGTTTTGTGGTATGGTTAAATAGTCACCAAAAAAAAAAAGCCTAGTGTCTTGAAAGAAAATGAGAACCTAAGGTTTGTTGTAAACCTTTGTTAAGTAATTGTCATGGCTAGAAACTCTTTGAAGCAAAGAGAAGAAGCTTAAAAGATGTAGGTTAAAATACAAAAGTTGGATATCGAAGGAAGTAAAGTTCATAAGGACTTTTTTATTTTTGAATTTTTAATTAATAATTTTCTTATACAAAATTTATATTTCACCATCCATATGAAAATGTATTAA
Source organism: Erythroxylum reticulatum (assembly GCA_025504915.1). Lineage (NCBI taxonomy): Eukaryota > Viridiplantae > Streptophyta > Magnoliopsida > Malpighiales > Erythroxylaceae > Erythroxylum > Erythroxylum reticulatum. The sequence goes on from JANSVA010000003.1 coordinate 18,145,996, forward strand.
ATGACATAATTTGACACGTTAATACCATTAGGAGAGGGTCTAATGACAAACTATTTTTTGTAAGAAATTAAAATTTTGATAATTTTGTTGCTACATTTTAAAATTCAAGTTATAATTATAAAATTTAGTAAAGTTTAATATTTTTTAAATAATTACCCTAAAATTAATATAATTTAATAAAATTAAGGCATTTGAACCTCATACTACAACATAGCATAAATATGATAATGAAACAAACTTATTGATTAAAGAAAGATAAATATGGGTCATTTTAGTGATAAAAATGACACTATGTTGACAAAAACTTCATCATCATCATCATCACACCCAGTTCGAAATCCCGCAATAAAGCGGGATCTGGGAAGGTGTGATAGTATGCAACCTTACCCTTACATAGTAGAGAGGTTGTTTCTGGTAGACCCACATGCAGATGTGATTATAAAAAGTGATGCAGATTAAAGAGTAAATAAGTAAAACTTACACGCTAAATAATTATGTAAATAAAATTACAATAAATACATAAATAAATAAA
>JANSVA010000003.1:18160649-18178795 GCA_025504915.1 Erythroxylum reticulatum
AATTCAATCACTGCTTCTTTAACTATCCCTCCCATCATAGGCTAAGATTTCTAGTAGAAAAAACCATTCAATCCATCATAGCAAAAACCACTCTTTCTATTTCTTGATCAGTTACTGGACTGACTAGAAAGGAAAACATATCTTCAGGAATATATGCAGAAACAAACTGCCTAAGTTCATCTCTAATGATCGAAGTTGAAACCTCTGTGCATAGGAGTTTCTTATAGTAATGAAAGGCTTCTTTAGCTAGTCCTTCTTGTCCTGCCACAATTGCCCCATCTTCAGAAGAAATAGAGGTAATTTTGTTAGAATTCTTCTTAGCTTGCACGGAATTAAAGAAAAATTTGGTGCATTTATGCCCATCCTTTAACCAAGAAATTCTAGACCTCTGCTTTCAAAGGGAATGTTGATTATCCACACTTTATAAGTAATCCTTTAAAGCTTCCTTTTTTGCCATAACTAATGAGGCATCAGTTGGGGTTTCATCCAAAGCTGACTGTATTACTGAGAGTTTGTCTCTAGCTTCCACAATTTCCTTCGTGAGATTCTGTCCTTTGTGAGAATTAAGGAGTTTCAATTCGTTAATATATTTTAACTTTTGGAGGCAAATGTATTGTTTTGTCCCAAAGCAGACATGCTCCGATACCTGAGAAATGGCTTCACAGAAACCCTCCCTAGTGACCAAGAAGTTATTGAACCTGAAGGGGTGACTAACTTTTTGAGAGTTGAGCATATTGTTTATCTGTATAGGAGTGTGATCAGAAATGTCCGGATCTAAAAAAGTTGTTGTGCTTCTTGGGAAAGATTGCAACCAATCCACATTCACTAGAGCCCTATCCAACTTTTTTCTAATATGCCAAGAAGAAGATTGCTTGCTAGACCATGTGAACTTGTGACCTTTTGATTTTAGATCTGTTAACTCCACCTCCTGCATACATTCAAACATATCCGAGGTATAATTGCGTAAATTGCAATTATCTTCAGCTTCGGATCAATAAAGAGTGGTGTTAAAGTCACCATATACTAACCATGGTAAGGTAATAGAGAGCTTGAGACGGCTGATTGCATTCCATAGTTCAATCCTTTGAAACCCCAGGTTAAAACTATACACAAAAGTAGCAAACATTCTAGAATTTTCCATCTTGTAGTAGATCCAGGTGTGAATGTACTGCTGATGTGATTCAATGACAGTCACCTCCACTGAATCTTCCTCATAGACAATAATAATTCTCCCATACAAATGGCTGTGATGGTTTGAAATAATTTTCTATTTCATGCCTAAGCAATATAGCTTGTGCAAGTTTATTTCCTTAATTTTAGTTTCCAAAAGATAAAAAACCTGAGGCTTCTCCTTCAGGACAAAATCCCTTAAGCATTCAGCTTAGAGGGGTGGTTTATTCTACGTACATTCCAAACTATCATTGTCATGGAATATTGCTTTTGCTTTTGGAGCCTTTCCTACTACTCCTATTACTTTTCCTTAAGGCCATTTGTTCATCCTCTAGAGTTCCTTCTTTTGGCTGAGTTGACTGTTGGGAGATAGGATTCGGCTGTTGGGTAGATCCCCCTGCTATTGATGTAGTGGCTCCAATGTTCTGATCTTTAACTTCCTCTGCCATCTGAATATTATTTGTATTCCCTAAAGGAAGCATTTCTGCCCCACTACTCTTGTCCAAGTATTGGCCAAGAGTTCCTTGGCTATTTACCTCATTAGTGAGGGGGTCTTTTTCCAAGTGAATTGGAATAGGGGTGTCTGTAACCTGGTCAACCTTCCCTTCCTCCTCTGTGCTGTCCAACGTAGGTCTGATTGTGCCAGTCACCTCCCAATAATCTCCACTTGTAAAAGTTTTCCCGGTAGGTTTCCATGCATTTCCTTGAGCTTTCAATGAAGGTTTCCACTAGTATATTACCAGTACTCTATCTTCTCTAAGAGTATTCTCATTTTCCAACCTTAAAATAGGAATGCTATCCTTCATATCTTTGGAGATGTCCATACTTACACATATCCGAGCAAATCCAACCCTTTTCCTCATAGCTGTGTTCTCATCAATACATAAAGGTTTCCCCAAAAAACTAGCTAGCATACTCAATCCTTTGGTTGTTCAATATTCCAATGGAATATTATGAATGTTAACCCATATGGGAATGTTCTTTACCTTAATTTTTTCAAGCTCCATACCCGGCTGCCATCTTTGTAAGAAGAGTGGAAGTTGTGAGACATGTTAGGACCCTCTTCAATTATTTTTTGAGCGAATATTATGAATGATAACCCATATAGGAATGTTCTTTACCTTAAATTTTTCAAGCTCCATACTCGGTTGCCATCTTTGTAAGAAGAGTGGAAGTTGTGAGACATGTCAAGGACCCTCTTCAATTATTTTTTGAGCTTCTGTTTTGGAGGAGAAAGTGAAGATAATATTATCTTCCTTAGTGAGCATAATCTCCAATAAGCCTCTCCCTTTCCAATTCCTTTGAGTCCATGCTTGAATCATTGGGAAGGCTGGTCTTTTATCCATGAAAAAACCCAATTAGAGTGGACTCCCAAGATTTAGCCCCTTCCTGTAGAGTTTCCAGTGGAGGAGCAACAATGAGTTTCCCTTCCAGTACCACTGGAGGGTAAAAAACTAAGAAGGATTCATTCTTTTCTCCTACAACTTGTTTCCATATCCTCTTAGCTCTAATAGAGGATGTTCCTGTTGCAGATACTTGTTTCAGTGGAAGAGGCTTAGAGGTAGGAAGGTTTGTTTTAGGGAGTGGAGGGGGGAGGAGGAAGAAGACGGGCAGAAGAAGCTCTGGCAGGGGAGGAGATAGGAAGAGGAAAGCGGTTGGGAGTGGGGTTAGGAGTTGCAAAGGAAGATGGGGAGTGCAAAGGTAAAGGGGGAAAGTCAGAAAGATTGGGAGGAGTATGTTCTGTCATGTTTCTAGAAGAGGAAAGGAGACTACTTTTCAGAAAGCATGCAGAAAAAGTAGTGCAGGTAAAAGGGAGAAACAGAGGCGGGAAAGATGAAGAAAACTAAGGAAAGACAGCAGTGCCTTTGGAACCAAGCAACTGCCGAAAGAAGAGAGGAAGGACGAATGTGAGGTATGGAGGAAAAGAAAGCAGGAAGGTAGGAAAACAGGAAAATGAAGAATGTGGAGTAAGCTGGAAAGGTAAAGAAGAACTGAGGAGTGAGGGAATGGGGAGTAAAAGGAAGAAACAGGCTGCAGGAAGGTGAAGCTACTGAGTTGATTGTGATCCATTTTATGGATTTATATAAATGATATGTCTTGTTGTTTACAGGGACAATTATGTTTAAAACATAGGTCACATGTTACTATCTTCTAACTTATATTTTGCAATTTTCGTCTTATATTGATCAATAATTCCTTACTAAAAGTTTTACGTAGGTTTTTGGTTTATGTTATTAGAACACTTATTCCAATTGATGTATTGGATTATGCTGGGTGTATATATTTAATGCTATTAAACTCTATTGTTCATTTGGGTTTAACTGGAATGGATGCGGGGAAGATGCAAGATTCTTAATATGTTTTGAGTCAGAAAATTTACCAATTTCTTCTTAAAAATACATTTGTAGTATTCAAAGGTATGCTTTTGTTTGTTGGTGTCTTCTATTAAATAGTTATGTTTTTTTAAAGTTGTAATCTTCTTACAATTCTTCAGAATTTTGATTTCAAAATTATTGTTCCATTACTGAAAATGAATTGCTCTCCTTTTGCAATATTCATTTCTCAATCCAAAATATTAAAAAAATGCTTATGTCACTTGCAAAAATAATTGGAGGTAGTAGCATCATATGATTAAATTTTGTGGATTTTAGGACTATGCAATGCTATATGTGCAATAATTGCATTGATAGTTCGTAAACCTATAGAATCCCTATTATCTATTAATCCAATATTAAGTTCAAATGATCATTATGTTGTTTGCTATTGTAGGTTAACTTCGTAGAGTGATCATAATCCAAGAAGGAGATTTTGTGGATGCCATAATTATTCAATGAGTTTTTATTTGTAATTACAAAAAAGTAGAGCATGATTTTTAAATTTTGAATTGTTTTTTATTTCATGTTAAGAAATGTGATTTTTTTTGAATTGGTACGATAACAAATTTATTGAGTGCACTATTAAAGTTACGATGATCAAAGCAAGCAATGATGCAACAAGCACAAGTGAAGAGATTGAACAAAATAAGACATTAATTTGTTAGCAAAAGAGAAAAAGAGTTAAATTTTATGTTGACAAATATTGTAATAAGATTTGTTACGCTTTTGATAGGTGTTACTTTTAAGGGTTAATTATTAAAAAGATCTCAAACTTAACTAAAATTTACAATTATAAAATATTTAAACATTTAATTTTTTTACACATCCCGATGTTAGAGTCTCTATTAATACCATTGACATGGCCTGATATATGTTCCCTGTCGATAATAAGTAGAATATAATCTAATTTTTTCCCTAATCTTTCTCCCCATTGGTCTCCCATCTTGCATCCTCCTGTATCATTTCCTCTTTGTTTTATCCATCAAGCTCTACCAACCTCACTCCCTCCTTGTTTCTCCAGTGACCTCAATCCCTGGAAATGCTGGACGGTTTGAATCCAAGTCCATATGGAAAGAGAGAAATGTTGGGCGGTTTGAATCCAAGACCAAGCGTATAGACATTCTTATCTTTGAAGTTATAGATAATATCAAAGAACTTATGGCACAAAGTAACATTTCCAGCAACAGCACTATTCTCTAGTCTTTTTCTTTTTATTGTGATATGTTGTTTAGCTAAATAGTATCTAATGCATTCATGGCTTTAAAGGACATCCCCCTAGATACGTTGTAAGACCTTAACTATTTTTACCTTTAAATACATTTTATTCTTTCATTTTTTTAATAAAAAAAAGTCAAGCTTGAAGCTGTAAATAAATCATGCCAACAACCTAGGCAATTATGGCTCTCTTTTGTTCAAGAAAAAGAACACTTCACCACTGATAAAAGAGAAGATGCAAAGATTTCTATCATATGAAGGAGAAGACTCTAAGCTTTAGATAACCATCAATGTTGAGAGAAATTAGGATTAGGACTTAATGAAATTTTGATCAGGGTTGTTGCGAAATGCTAGGGAATTTAGAAAATTTGGGAATTAGAATTCTTCAAACATTTTTTTTTCAATTTTTGATAATTTTTAATCATATTATAATTAAGATAAATAGGTCATTATAGTTATTTGTAATAAAAATTAAAAAATTAACTTAAATCTAACACATGAGATTCACTGTGAGATTTAAAGTATGAAAAAATGTCATATAAGTACTAATATGCACGTAATGAATAAAATTTAATTTCGCCTAATTTTTTACAAAATTGATATCTATTTTAAATGTTTGGGAAATATTAGGATTTATTGTCAATGCTTTGAGACAGTTGGGTTTAATTTGTATTTTAATAAAAATATTATAGCCTATTTTATACTTTTTGTCAAATAAAATAAAGCCTTTCGGGACTGGGCTTTAAGGGCCTAACGTATATGTATTTAATAGAATGATTCATCGGAACTTTTGTTCCAGTCCAGTGTCAGTGTTATTGTGATTTGATAATCAAAGTGAAGAACTGGGGTGGTCCTACAAGAACTTACAGATGTCGTGTGGAGCTGAGAAAACATTTATGTTGCGCCTGGTGTTTCTCTTCCTTATTTGCGCACTCGTTGCTTACAAAGCAATAAAGAACAGCATAAAAAGTTGATCCAATCCTATTCTATGTGTCGAAATGCATGACTTGAGGCGCAAACTTCAATAGCCTTTCGAGGGCAGTAGGCAGGAATTTTCTGGCAAATAAGAAACAAGTGTTGGTCACTTCCCCGTTATAGACGCATTTACGCCCACTCCTCAGTTTTTTCAAGAAATGGGCGTCGATCTCGTTCCTCACAAACCGAGCAGGGTGTGGCCCACCTTTAGACCAGTCCACCCACGTCAAGCTCCGGTTCGAATTCCTCTTCCCATGTTTAATACTTACAAACGTTGGTATGTAATGTTCATCAGCGTAACATGAGCCTTTGCAGTACCTTTTGAAGACATTAAAGTATTTCTCGTCCGACACAACTTCAATGGCCAGTTCTCGATCCATTTCAAACCACTGTGACCCTTTTCTCCATTGTCTCAGCGTGATTTCGGGCCTCATTTTGCTGTTGTATCGACCGCGACCCACTGGACTGTTTAGATCATAGACTTCTACGAAAGTTTCGGTTGAGTTGATTAGGTAAGAGTAGACAGTGGGGAAGTTGAAGAGAGGAATGCATGATTCTGAGAGCAGAATGAAGCGTTGGTTGGAGATGTCAAGGAGTGCATTTGCTAGTAGGCGTCTCTCGGCTTCCACCATATTCACATCTCCCCATTTAACTTCCTGCATTTGTCAGACCAATCGTAATTAGCTAAACGATATGAGATTTTGCATACAATATCTAGTAAAAGAGACTTGTCTTTACATTTCTCAAATGTAACAATTTTGATAATGAGGATGACCGACAATGGGCATTCCTATCGTCATCTGTGTCTTTAGTAGAAAGAGTTTTAGCAAAAGTAGAATTGATCGACGACTAGACATTTAACTATTTTGGAGACTTGTGAGTATGAGCCATGTTCTTCTCCGGTTTGGAACAGATAAACTTAAGTATCCAATTAGTGTAACATGTGGAGGTTGAGTGCGAGTGTTGGAGCCAAAAAGAAGGAGCCTTTCTCAGTCTCTGCCTTGAATTCGCTTATTTGGGTCTTTGAAGTTGAGGAAAATAGCAAGAGCGGCACGTCTTTGATGCTCACTACTCATCAACGACTGCTCAATGTGCATGCTGGTTTCACCTAATTCTGTTGACAATAATTCACTACTAAAAAATGTGGCTTATTGATGATTGCCTTTGCACGTTCTTGGCTAAATTCCAATCGCCGATTTTCTATGTGTTCACTGATGATCAATTGGAGACGCATCTCCGTTGCGTTGCGTAATCATATATATATATATATATATAGACATTATTGAGAAACTCCACGTAAGGATTCTAACAAAAATGTAAAATGTACGCAATCTACTTAGCCTGTCCAACCAACGATCGTAAAATTACGTGGTAATATGGTACTTGTCCTTTTTAAAACATCTAGCCATGCAGTGCCACTGGGCATCAATGTTATCACTCTATTTCCGGTGGACATTTAAACCCCTAGGAGCAAAGATGCTGGAGTCAAAATCATGCCCCAGATGATACTGAATTATAACTTCTCCTAATAGTAATTTCGAAAGGTCACTGAAGAGAAAACAAAAGTCACTAACGAATATTGGTTTAAATAAATGTATATCAAGGGAAGAGACTGTCGGATAGTACTAACCTTACTGGGAATTCTTCTGCCACGAAAAACAGGACTTTCCGGTTCTGATTCATTGTAATAAGGGCTCGAATGCACATAAATTGAATACAATCCTTCATGCCCTTTGAAGAAATTTTCCCATAGAGGAGCCATCAGAACAGGTCCCTTTGTCAAGAACAAGAAAGCAACTTTCGGAACTCTTTTAAATGGATATTCGCTTCTTCTAGGAACCATCGAAGATCTCCACAACAATTCCTCTTCGTTCATGTCATGTTTAACATCCGGCACTTTCAAGAACTCTGTTAGTCCCTCCCGACTGCTGTTTTCTAATGACACTGATAAGGGTGGCGATGATGCTTCCGGCGATGGTGATGATGATACAGTTGGTAGTGATTTTATGGTGGCAGAAAAAGGAGAAAATTTGGTCAAATGTAAACTAAATGATGTGTTTTGCAGATAGGAGCTAAGAATAACCCCAGTGGTAAGCCCACAGGCAAATAAGAAGAAATAAGACAGGACATTGAAGGGCTGAAAATGCGCATGGAATGGCTTATTAAAAGAACTTAGCAAATTATTGTTTTGGGACTTCATTGATGGTGAGAGAAGTTTCTGAATCCAAAAAACAGGCTACTAACTGATAGAGCAGTCTGGGAAAGAAAAACGCTTAAACCTTAGGTGATGTTTCCTTTGGACACAAGTGATGTTTGTTGGAAACAAAATAATGGGATCTAACCAATACCACTATGATTCCCGACTTTCTGCAAATATGGGCATGTACGTATTTGTTCTTATGGTGGGCAGGGCAGCTTCTGTACGATCAAGAAGTAACAAAATTGACAAAAATTGAAGTGATTCGAAGAAAACAGAGAATCACCCCAACAAATTCTATGATACAAACCATTGTACAAATCGAAACTATGGACCATTAATTAGAACTTGTGAAAAGGGTTTCATCTGCTTGAAGACTTGAGAGCAATGGAGAGCGAACTTAGGCAGACACTTAAGGTTGGTATGTCTTTAAATATATGAGGTCATCTTCTGAGATTGTGAGGGTTACCAGCCAATGGGACGATGACGATGACTTTTGAGGCCATAAGGGTAGGACTCTTCTATGTTTGAACTACACACCATTTTTATTCTTGATTTCATTCTTATTTGGGTTATGCTATTTGCAATCTCCAATCCAATTTAGCATCTAACAATTTCTGTCTTTTTATCCACATCCAGTTTTGACCATGCCAAGGAGACTTTACAAACTTGGAACCGTCTATTCTGACGTCGAGCCTACCGTGTCTATAATCTTCTTCTAGTAGACGGCTTTGAGCCGGCGTTATTTGACTTGTGGACACCAAAAAAAAAAAAAAAGCCTCCACCCGACAAACCCTTTTCTTCCTTTTCTTTTAGGGTCACAAACAGCTAAATGGGGATTGTTATCAAAGGAAGAAATTCCCCAGTTTTATGTTGAAATTGCAAGTACCGTTCATGTGACGGATCAGGACACATTTGGATATGTATAAAAAAATTCTATTTAGATAGATGATTAATTATTGATTTAAATGATTTGAGTAATTACTAATTATCGGTTGCGCCGCCTTGAACCTGCAAGTAGGGCTCTGCTTCGTACTTCGCAGTTACAAGTAAATTAAATCTTATTGGTGAAACTAATTTTTTGTCTTGGGGTCATTTTCTCACTGTTAAAAGGTTTTTAAAGGGCTTTTAAACCCACTCCCTTCTTAATGATATTAGGATAGATTCTCACCATTTCTTTGAAAAGGGGTCGATTAGCATGGACAGCAGTTCAAAACTAAGACAATTCAATTCTAAATTGAAACAGTGATAAAGATGAAGGCAAGTACGTGTATCATTCACGTAAATAGGTGGATTTGTTCAGATTTTAACCAAGTTCTATAGTCGGTGCATGACTTCAATTCTCTAAAAAAATGTTATATAAATTTCAAAAAATAATAGCCAGATATTATGTCAAATAATTACATCATATACTTACTGTATTTATATTCTTCCCATAGTAGTTGATTGTCAAAAAAAGAATATATATGAAGTTATTACACTAACAATTTTTTTTTGAAATTTGAATAATTATTGCATTAACGATAACAAATTACCTCATCATTACAATGAGTACAACTTAAGACAATTACAAACAAAAGTTACAACTAAAGAATTGACAAATTATAGAAATAAACAAGAGGCACTTGAAAAAAAACATCATAAATTTCATCTTGTCTTCATTTATAGGGATAGATCATGTTGATCAGAGATTTAGCTAACATAAAGGCTCGAATCCCATTAACAATGTGCTTTGATATATTTGTTTACTTCCTCATTCCTATAGATTCTCTTGCTCCTTTCCTTCCATATAGAATATATCATGGTCGTGAAGGCAGTTTTGTATATAGGGACATCTTGCGACCTCAAATTGGCAGTACAAATGATCCCATTAAGAGAAGATAATTAGTCATAACTTAAAAAAGCATCAGACAACAAATGCAAAACTCTACTCCATACTGCTTTAAAGAAATTGTGTTGAAAGAATAAGTGTTCTCTATCTTCTTCCAACTCTTTACAAAGAACACAAATAGGGTCGTAAGATCTAAACCATTTGTTTTTAGTACGTATCCTATTTCTTATAACCAACCAATTTAAAATAGAGGCCTTATGATTGAGAGAATGTTTCCGAAGGAGATTAAACCAAGGGACCTACCTTACACTTTCCTGTAAAGCCTTATAACAAGACTTATTAGTGAATTTACCTGAGGCATTTGGGACTCCAAATACTGAATCCTATTCGTCTGTATCCGTGATCTGGGGGAGAAATTCAACTAGTAAGTTGAATCCTCTAAAATTGTCCTCCCAATGCCCTTGATTCATCCAGGTAGAGGCTTTAGAGTGAAGAGGAATCTTATTCATAAGTCTGGATAATTCAGACCTCTGAATTAGAGGACTATATGTTGTCCAGTTATCAAACCATACACAAATAGAATCTCCATTGCCTAAAACATGCTTTATCAAAGGAAATAAAACCTTTCTCAAATTCAACATTTGCAAGAAAAACCAAGAATACTCCTTCGAGGTATTCTATTTACTAATTTTTTTTTCAAAATTGAACTAAATTCGTTTATATGCCTTATAAGAGCAATAACAAAGTCTTATCATGAAGCTGTGCAAATACAAGTTATGACAAAAACACACTAAACTTTTATAACCTACCATCACTTAAGTTTGCTAGAAACAATTTGACAGATTGTTCCAGATTCCACCTTCTTTTGAGTGAGTAACTCAGGCCTTCAATAGGTTTGTGAGCAACAAGGATTTCTCTAATCTAGTTGTAGATCTTATGAGCAAGAGTATATTTCTCTATTTTGTGATTTCTATATAGTCTTTGATTCCTTTCACCCTAAGTTATGTACACTGAGCATTTCAGGCTTAGGTTAAGACATTTTTGGTCTTTTCTCATTCTTTTGTATTGTTTCTCAACCCACATCAAAATGTTATCCTAATCAATGAATGGACAGATGAGGTTCATATTATTCTGCATTCTAGTCCAGATGGTGGTTGTGTAGCTGCACTAAAAAAATAAATGATTTGTAGTTTCAGGTTCAAGACAACATAAGTACAAAGCTAGTCAGTGGATCCCTTTATTCTATCTTTAGTTTTTAATCTCCTTCTAGTAACTATTCAAGTAATAAAAGAAGCTTTGGGTGTCAATGAGCCGGTCTCAAACAATGTTGAATGGCTGGAATTTTAGGTCTAACTGCTTTTAAACAGGAGGCGTTAGTAAATCCACCTTTTCTATTATTTGTCCAGATTGCTTTAACCTTCCTTTTGGGGTTAGGAATATAACTAGGAAAGTGATTCTACAATCTATCAGGACCTCTGCTAGTTGTTGACCCAGCATTTTTTTCAATGACTTTCATAACTTGAGCCTAAATTGGAATTCTAGTTAAAAGTGTTGAATTCTAGCTAAAAATTTAATGATATTTTTTATTTTAATACATGTTAGTATTATTTTTAATATTTTATATCTTTAAATTTTGTATATAAACTTTTTATATATTTTCTTATAAAACAATTTTATGAAAATGACTAGTGCGAGAATTCTCCTCTCTCCTTATAATGTTTGTCTTTATTTATTACATTTTGATCACTTGTAATTACAACTTTTCATAGTTACCTGTAATATGGCTTTTTCAATTTTTCTTATCTCTCTTACATCTGTTTATGTCTCCCTAATCTTCATTCTTTTATTATAACTTATGCGAATTTGACAATTATTGTTATACACGATTGTTAATTACTAAACTCATTTTCACTCTACTTGATTTCCTTGTTCAACTTATTTTTGCTTATCTATCTTATATCTTTTGTCCTCCTTAGACATTGCTTTCGTTTTCTCTTTTCATTGTTTTCTTGGATATTTTTTCTGCCTTACCTATTAAGTAACTTTTTTTTCAACTTTCAATAGCTTCATTTTCCTCTTTCTTAAAATAGATGAAACTTCAACCTTTAAGCTCACATTTTCCTCCTCAAAAGGTCTCTAAAACTTCTCCACTAGTTAAGGTATAAAAAACATCCCTTAGGTATTTGACCTGAGAAAGGTATCCTCGGTTGAACCTATCTTTGTATTTTAGGTTTGAACTAATGGCTCAAACATGGTGATTAATAATATAAGAAAAACTTTGCGGTTGTTAGTTATGTCTCTCTAGTAGACCAACTTAACAGTTTTCCTCCGTCAAGAATTAAAGGGCATAACATTTTACCCCCTCCTAAAGAAATTCTAAATCAAAGAGCGGCTAATTGGAATACTTATTTAGTTGATTTCTTTGTAGATAGAAGACATGCATTCCCTCATAATGTAAACTTAGGCTATTGCCAACTTAAAAAAATTAATTTAACAGAGGTCTTGATCAATGAACATGTACTTTTATTATTCAAGTTTGGTTCAATTGAAGAAGCTTAAATAAAACTGTAAGTAGGCCCCTAGCACTTGAAGGATAAATCAATGTTCAAGAAGAAGTAGTCTCCCAATATGCAACTTGAATAATTGAAATTAAAATACATTATAGTCTGAAAATATTTATAATGTACCGCTTGAATATTGGCTCACGATATGATGAAGTTATTATGTAAGTTATATAAGGAAACCTATATGTATAAATAAAATTAATGCTACAATGAAAAGCATTGTATGTGCAAACTGATATTAGTTAGAAACTCTATAAAATAATACCTATAGTGGGATTCAATGAGCTTGAGGAAATGGTAGAGGATACAATCTTAATTTCTTATCATTGAAAACCTCCTGTTAAACAACAAGGAGTGGAGGAAAATAGGAATAACTTTTACTAAGGTAATGGGAATGAAGAAATCAAACTTAAGCAAAGTATAAGATGATAACGAGAACTTAGAGTTTGAAAGGTATCCTCGGTTGAACCTATCTTTGTATTTTAGGTTTGAACTAATGGCTCAAACATGGTGATTAATAATACAAGAAAAACTTTACGGTTGTTAGTTATGTCTCTCTAGCAGACCAACTTAACTATTTTCCTCCATCAAGAATTAAATGGCACAACATTTTACCCCCTCCTAAAGAAATTCTAAATCAAAGAGCGGCTAATTGGAATACTTATTTAGTTGATTTCTTTGTAGATAGAAGACATGCATTCCCTCATAATGTAAACTTAGGCTATTGCCAACTTAAAAAAATTAATTTAACAGAGGTCTTGATCAATGAACATGTACTTTTATTATTCAAGTTTGGTTCAATTGAAGAAGCTTAAATAAAACTGTAAGTAGGCCCCTAGCACTTGAAGGATAAATCAATGTTCAAGAAGAAGTAGTCTCCCAATATGCAACTTGAATAATTGAAATTAAAATACATTATAGTCTGAAAATATTTATAATGTACCGCTTGAATATTGATTCACGATATGATGAAGTTATCATGTAAGTTATATAAGGAAACCTATATGTATGAATAAAATTAATGCTACAATGAAAAGGATTGTATGTGCAAACTGATATTAGTTAGAAACTCTATAAAATAATACCTATAATGGGATTCCATGAGATTGAGGAAATGGTGGAGGATACAATCTTAATTTCTTATCATTGAAAACCTCCTGTTAAATAAGAAGGAGTGGAGGAAAATAGGAATAACTTTTACTAAGGTAATGTGAATGAAGAAATCAAACTTAAGCAAAGTATAAGATGATAACGAGAACTTAGAGTTTGAAAGTATTAACACCCCCCCGCAATGAAATAAATAAAAGGGATAAAAAAGATTAAGGAAAGGAATCATGTAAGGAAATTTACCTTGAGGTATCTACTCAATTTGGAAAAAGAGACACTAATAAGTAAGTAGATTATATAAAGCTTAATATAAGTAAATCCATAAATAATTACATGCATAGGAACAAAGTAGTTGATGGGAGGGATGAAACAAAAACTTCATATGTTCTTAATTCCTATGATAGTAAAGAAGAAGCTATTAAGAGTTCAGAGGGTTTCACCCCAGAAATAAAAGTGAAGTCTGGTAGAAAGTACAAAGTTAAAAGAACCAAAAGCTACTTAAATATTTTTTTAATGTCATTTTTAGCTTAAAATGTTGGGCTCATGAACCTTAATAAGAAATAAGTACTTTTAGATTATTTATATTCAATAAAGTCGATGTTGGTTGCCTTTTTAGAAACTAAAGTGAAGGAAAACCACCATAAAAAGCTATCATTCTTCAGGAGCAATTAGAAAATCATATCTAATTATTATGCCCAACATAATGAAAGGGTAGTTACAACTTATGAATCTAATAAACTATATAGTCTAAGGGTAATTACAGCTTATGAATCTAATAAGCTAGACGCCCTAGACTATCTACTGATTAAACGAGTTCTACACCTCTACATTAAGTTAAAATTTGAAAAAAATTGAGTATCTTTTTCCTTTATTTATGTCACAAATTTGGCTTCTCAGAGAACTACTCTTTAGAAGGACTTGGAAGATAAAAACTTAAATATGAACATTCTCTAAATAATACTTGGAGATTTCAATAATACTTTCTATGCTTTAGAATATGAAGGAGATATGTGCCTAAAAGGACAATGTAATGAATTCAAATCTCAAATCAACAATATAGGGATTATATATTGTACTTATAAGGGAAACCACTTCACATGGAGCAATAAAAAATAGAATAGATGATTTATAAGAAAAATAGTTTGATGGAACTTTAGTAAATCATCTATGGGAAATGAAATTTCAGGTAAGGCTATCTTTGGTATTTGTCTCACCTCAATCCATTCACCAATTAAAATCTATAATATGTTTTTCCCTAATTTGAATCACCCCTTTTATATTCATAAACTATCTCACAAAAATTGAGGGATTCTAGAAAGCAGTAAAGGTAGGTATGGAAAATAAGTTAAAGGAATTTGAATAATATGAATGTGTTAAAAATATTTAAATGGTAAAAAAGGAACTTAAAGAACTTCATAAGAAATTTGTGAGCAACAAATGCCTTGAAATCAAGGAGATCAGAAGTAGGCTCATACAAACACAATTTGATATGTACTTGGATAAAAAAAGACAACACCAAGATTGAAAAAGAAAAGTTAGATCTTAGCAATTACATTAAAGTTCTTAATGCTAACAACTTGTTACTAAAAACATAATTCAAGAGTTTAATGGATGTAAGAAGGTGATATTAATTCCACCTTCTTCTTTAATGCCATCTTATTTAGAAGAAAAAAATTCAAAATTAGTTAAGAATAATGGAGAGAGGATTTAGGGTTAAAAGGACTTGAAAAAGGAGGTTCATAAGTACTTTTAAAAAACCATGGGCACATTTACTAATTGTTGTTCTTCTTTATTCTTTTACTCCAAAGGTAATAAATGTTAAACAAGCTTAGGATCTCATGATGCATATTACCTTTTAAGATCTGGAGAAAGCTTTAATAAGCCTCAACTTTAACAAAGCCCTTAGTCGTAATGGGTTAAATATATGCTTTTATAAAGAATCTTGGAGCTAGATAAAGGTTTATATCAATAAAGCAATCCTAGAATTTTTCAACTCAATAAAACTACTAAAAGAAATTAACAAAACTCATATTTTCCTAATACTCAAGATGCCTAATCTTAATTCACTCAAAGATTTTAAGCCTGTCGATTTTACTAATACCATTTACAAGATAATATCTAAAATTCTTAACTTAAGGTTAAATGCTATGCTGTAATCTCTCATATGCAAATTATGAGGTTCTTTCATTAGGGGAAGGAGCAAAGGTGATATTATCCTATTGACACAAGATTTATTTAAAGGTTAATAAAAGAATAATGATATCAAGAGTTGTGTCGTAAAAATTGACTTGCGTAAGGCCTTTGGTTCAATTAATTAGGAATTCATCCTACATTCATTAGAGGTTTTTAGTTTTCCATAAAAATTATTCATTTAGATTAAATAATGCATCATAATTAAATCGTTTAGCGTCTTAATGAATGTAAAACCACCATAGGTGTTTAAGAGAGGGAGAGCAATAGCCAAAAAGACCCAATATCATCATATTTGTTCTTAATTTGTGTTTAAGTGTTGACCAAGCTTACTAATTATAACATTAAAGTAAATCCCTCGTTCAAATTCTACAATGGATCTTTAATCTCTCTTTTACAATTGATTTAATTATATTTTGTAAGGTGCAAATGCTAGCACAGTTATAGTTTTAATGAATTCATTTTATACATTTAGTGAATCTTAAGCCTCAACATCAACAAAGACAAAAGCCATATGCTAGTCTTAATAGGATTAAATTCACAAGCTTAATGGCTCTCCACTATTTGTTGTTTAAAGATAAAAAATCTCCCATTCATATATCTAGGAATTTCTATTCACATATCTAGGAATTTCTATCTCAACCAAAAGGCCAACATATGATGATTTTTAAGCCTTATTTGATATGTTTCACAAGAGAGTTGTTCACTAGTATAATAAAAACTTGACTTATGCAAGGGGGGATATAATTCATCAAATTTATAATAAACAATCTACATATCTACTGGATCTTGCATATGGTACTATTGAAGAACCTCACAACGACATTTGAGAGAATGATGAGAAACTTTCTATGGACTGAGGATGCTTATAAAAAAACCTTATGCTAAAGTCATTAGACTAATATTAGAATGTCTAGAATAAGGAGGACTAGGTGTATCGCTAATACAAATCACCAATAAAGTTTTTAAGACTCCTTATAAATAAGCAAACTATTTGGGTACGATGAGTTCACTCACACTATTTAGAGAGTCAATGCCTATAGGAAATCAAGTTGAGGTTTGACTCTTTTTGGACCATGATGTAAATATTCAAGCTAAGGGAAAAGCTCTATTGGAAAATTAAGCATAAAATTAGAAATGGATGAATCATATGACTTTAGTTCGATAATTAAAGTGAAAAAGGACCTTTGTACCTATTCCCTAAAGCATTTCACCTACGGCACATGTTAAACTTTAAGCTAAACTCAAAGAACTTATATAAGGCAATGAATGACATATTAAGTTCCAAGGCTTATCCATTATTTAATAAAATCTATCTAGAAACAACCTAAACTAATATCTAAAGGACAATATTGGTGGCAAAGACGTGCATATGGATTATTCACAACTAATTCTTGCTACTAAGTGTTTAGGAATCAAGTAACCAGGTGAAATGGAGTAAGCTAATGTGGTTCAAGAAAATTCTCCTAAGATATAAAACAAAGTAAATGGAGTAAGATAATATGGTTCAAACAAATTCCCCTAAGATATAAAATAAAGTAAATGGAGTAAACTAATGTAGTTCAAGCAAATTCAAGAAAATTAAGCTAATTTACTTTTATTTAATTAGTTGACATAACCTTGTAATGTCTCCTTTGTTTCCTTTCAAGGCTTATCAATGAATTATTTTAAATTTTCACAAAAAATATCCCTAACATATCCTTTATCTTACAGCTTTCAATCTGAAATAGGCTAAGCACTTTAAATATAATCATAGGTTTTTAAAGCACAAATCCAATATACAAGCTATATAATATAAAGCATGACTAAATACATCATCTCTTCTTTAGGTGTAACTGCACTAAAAGGTTACGGCTAAGAATTCAAAAATTGTGTAATCACTAATATAGTTAAGAGGATTAGGAGAAAATAGCATCATGGGCTTCAAAAAGACATCATCTAAAATAAGAGGATTACAATATTTTTAAGATTACCTTAGGATTTGATTTTTATACTATTTAGAGAAAAAGGAAAAAAATGAATTTTCAAGGGAAAAGGCCAAGAACTATAGAGTTTTTGCCAAAGGAAGAGAAAAAATCTTAGTTAATATAAAACAAAGTCTTTTAATGGGGAGGATGGCAAGGTGATGGTGCATAGAATGAAGAAAAATTAAAAAACCATAACCATGCGAGTAGGTTTTAGTAAAAGTTATGTTATTTGGTGATGCTGATAGCTAGTTTCTAAAAAGGATAAAGAGGTTGGATCTTAAGCCAAAATAGAAACGTCTTTAAGTCAGAACAATGAAAGAAAAACAATTCTAAGTTTTAGTACTTGTAATAGATGCATAATAGTTGCAAGCTCTTGAGTAGCTAGTTATAAGGAGCTTTTGTACCTAATTATCTCTCCTTTAGAGCTTCACTAATAAAATTTCTTTAATTTTTAAAAAATATGTTCTCAATTATATATATGTATATATAATTGTCTCTCCTTTAGAGCTTCACTAATAAAATTTCTTTATTTTTTTAAAAATATGTTCTCAATTT
>JANSVA010000003.1:18200639-18215033 GCA_025504915.1 Erythroxylum reticulatum
AAGAAGTGTTGCTTGACTCTAGAGATAATGTGATCCAAGAAGAAAGAACAATTCAGGGGGAGACAACTAGTTTTGTTTAAGAGGATCGAAGACGGTGCTTAGATAGACCAGACTTAAAGACATACTCGAGGCGAGATAAGAAAGAAAAAGCCATCATGCAGTCTATGTCAATGCTGTCCTCTTCCCTCGAAAACACTGGTGAGCTAAAATATGATTTATCTAATGATTTAGATAAGTCGATTGCTCTTCGAAAAGGTGTTAGAAGTTGCACCAAACACCCAATTTCTAACTTTGTTTCATATGACTCATTGTCTCCTGCCTACAGAGCCTGTGTCTTATCTGTTTCTTCTATGTCTATTCCACAGGATTGGAGATATGCAATGAAAATTGTCCAATGGAAAGAAGCTATGATTGAAGAAATGAAGGCCCTGGCAAAAAATGAGACTTGGGAACTTGTCACTGCTCCAGGAGGAACACGGACGGTTGGTTGCAAATGGGTATTCACAGTGAAGCATAAACCAAATGGGTCCATCGAGAGGTACAAGACGAGATTGGTGGCTAAGGGCTTTACTCAAACATATGGAGTGGACTATCAAGAAACCTTTGCTCCGATTGCTAAGATGAATACAATCAAAATCTTACTCGTGTGCAGCTAACTTGGATTGGGACTTACAGCAGTTCGATGTTTAAAATGCATTTCTTCATGGAGATTTGGAGGAGGAGGTGTATATGGAGATTCCTCCAGGGTTTGAAGATGAGAAGACACAAGGGAAAGTTTAGGCTAAAAAAGGCCTTGTATAGGCTGAAACAATCACCACGAGCATGGTTCAAAAAGTTCAATTGGGCTATGATCTCCTTTGGTTATCAACAGAGTAATGCAGATCATACCCTATTTATCAAACACTCCCAAGATAAGATCACGCTTCTTATTGTCTATGTTGATGACATTATTGTAACTGGAAGTGATACAAAAGAGATGGCTAGGCTAAAAAAACTACTTGCTCAAGAATTTGAAATTAAGGACCTAGGAAAATTACAATATTTCTTGGGAGTTGAAGTCGCTAGATGAAGAAGAGGAATCTTTATCTCCCAAAGAAAATATGTCCTAGACTTATTAGAGGACGTCGGTATGATGGGTTGCAAACCAGCTGAATCTCCTATCGAAAGCAATCACAAACTGCAGGCAGGAACAGGTACATCAGTAGACATGAGAAGATATCAGAGGTTAGTTGGGAGACTCATCTACCTTTCTCACACTAGGCCAGACATAGCATTTGCAGTTAGTCTGGTAAGTCAGTACATGCATGATCCACGAGAACCACACTTGCAAGCTGTGTTTCGTATTTTGCGCTATCTAAAGTCTACTCCAGGAAAAAGCCTAATGTTCACTAACAATGGTCATCTTAAGATAGAAGCATTTATAGATGCTGATTGGGCTAGATCCTCAGATGATAGGAGGTCAACCACTGGTTATTATACGCTCATAGGAGGAAATCTAGTCACTTGGAGAACCAAGAAACAGAATGTAGTTGCTAGATCCAGTGCAGAAGCCAAATATAAAGCTATCGCTCAAGGTGTGTGCGAACTATTGTGGGTAAAGAAGTTGATGAGTGAATTACAACTGATAGATGAAAGAAGTTCATCTCTCTACTGTGATAACAAAGCTGCCATTAGTATAGCTCACAATCCTGTTCAGCATAATCGAACAAAACATATAGAAATTGACCGACACTTCGTGAAGGAAAAACTCATGAATGGCTCTCTGCAATTATTCTATGTGGGGTCAAATGAACAACTGGCAGATGTCTTCACCAAAGGAGACTACAATAAATAGTTTCATAACCTTGTTTGCAAGTTGGGCATGTGCCATATCTATGCACCAACTTGAGGGGGAGTGTTGACTAGAGATATTAGCATTGATCTTATATTAATATTGTTGTAATTACTCCCATAATCTCTCCCATAGTTGAGAGATTTCCTATAGTTAATAGCTAGATTACTTCCTAAATAGTCCTAGGAAGTTTGTATATAAACCTTGTTAAACTTTGTTCCTATGTACAGAAATATAGTGAATACAAATTATATTCAACACATTCATCAACAACTACAGATCCTAAAAAGGGAAAGAACTCTAGTAAAGGAAAAGAGGATTTTCCTATGAATTGTCCCATGATTAAAGCCTAGTGGATCTGTTCATGAGAAACATGGAGCTCAGGCTGTCTATAGTTGAGGAACGCCAATAGTCCAATAAAAAGTTCTTGAACTCGTAACTACAAGAGATTCTACAAGAGCTAAAAGGACGCAATAAGAACAAAGAGATGGGAAGCAACAACCGTACCTATAGAAACCAAAGGGAGAAAAGAAGCGTTGCACAAGTCGGAGGGACAACTGTTCCTAGGTATTCTAAATTAGAATTCCTTCATATGATAATATTGACAATTCGTTGATTTGGATCCATAAGCATGAAAGTTCCTTAAAAATTAGTTAACGCCTAGAGGAGAGAAGGTGGGGCTAGTAACATTCCACCTTAATAGGGATGGACAATTGTGGTTTTACAATGTGAACCAAAAGGAGATGGGTATGGATTGGGGGACATTTATGGAGTTTGGTCCTCCTATGAGCCTCAACCCTTTAGGTGAATTTGCCAACCTAAAGCAAATAGAAACAGTGGAAGATTATCAAAAAGAGTTTCAATCCTTGCTGGTCTGAGCCACAAAGCTCACTACAAAGCAACAACCTATTCACTACTAGTCTTATAGAAGGGGGCTGCAACTAGAAATAGAATTACAGCAAAGAAATATCTTTGGAGCTGTTATGGATCTAGCCTGTACTTATGATAAGAAATTGAGTAGCCTGGTTATTTTAGGGAGTAATAATAAGGCAACACCTATTGGAGGTAGCTCAAAAACAATCATTAGAGGGACAACGGCGGAGAAGGAAAATTTTAGCACTACATCCAATATCACGAGCATATATAAACCATTTTTTAAGAACTTAACCAAGGTATAGATGGAGGAACAAAGGACAAAGGGGCTTTGCTTCAATAACGATGAAACATTCTATTGGGGACATAAATGTAAGAAGTTGTTTTAAGTAGCATTGGTAAAATCCAAACAAGAAGATGAAGGATGGCCAGCATATCCAGAGTGTTAGTAAATTAGGAAAACTACTATTTAGTAGATAATGGTTCGAATAAAATACAAAAAAATCTTATTCTAGATTCAGGGTAAGCTAAATCAGCACCTAAGTAGTTAAGGTGCTGTAGATTAGTAGAGATAAGCAATTAGGATAGTGATTCTATAAATCAACAGGGTGTTGCAGATTAGTAGAGATAAGTAATTAGGATATTGATTCTATATTGGCTATATTTTTCCTATTTAAGATGCATCAGTCTAAGAATAAAGTACAGAACTTTAGCTTTGGTTTTCTATTCAATTGTGTCAACATAGAGTTATCTTGAGTTTGAGCTTAAAGACAAGCTCTTTGTCTAGGGGAGAGTTGATATACACGAGGCATTCTTAGGAGAGAAATGTA
Organism: Erythroxylum reticulatum; assembly: GCA_025504915.1. NCBI lineage: Eukaryota > Viridiplantae > Streptophyta > Magnoliopsida > Malpighiales > Erythroxylaceae > Erythroxylum > Erythroxylum reticulatum. Next base: position 18,204,174 of record JANSVA010000003.1, read on the forward strand.
CAAGGTCTTGATTAGAAAGTAATTGCAAAGGTTATTTTTATTTAGGTAATAGTCATCTTATTTAGGAATTATTGTTTTTATAAGTTTATTTTTTTGCGGGAAAATAAGTTAGCAAACTCCTATTCTATTTTACTTCCTATTTCATAAGTCTATTTTTAGTAGAAGAATAAATTAGCAGATTCCTATTATATTTTACTTCTTAAAACTCTATATATTGAGCCTATTTAAAAGGCATTACAATGAACAGAAACAACAAGCCTAGAAAGGGGAAGAACTCTAGTAAGGGAAAAGAGAATTTCCGTGTGAGTTGTCCTGTGACTAAATCCTACACAAAAACACATATCAAAAATCAATAGTCAAAGGACTCATTATTATTAAAACTAACAAATTATAAAATCAATTATTATGATTTCTTAATTAATATATAAAAACATTTAAATTGAGTTCGAATGTGTACATTCTAAGCTCATGCATAGATTTTCCACCTTTAATAAAAGACAAGTCTTTTAAACTTATATGTTTTTAGTTTTAAATTTTTGGTTTTAAAAAAAATCTTAGTTACTTTATTTCTACATTGTATATTAGTTTGACAAAATTTTGAAATTAAATATCAATTATTTATGACTTCTTTATGTTTAAATAAAATAAAACAACAAATTTTACACCTTTAATCATAGACTAGCTTTTAAACTTATATGTTTTTAGTTTTAAAAAATAATCTTAATTACTTTATTTCTACATTGTATATTAGTTTAACAAAATTTAGATAATAAATATCAATTACTTATGACTTCTTCATGTTTAAATAAAATAAAACAACAAACAAATATTAATGAAAGATTTAAAATTTTGACAATTATTGTATTTTCTACTAAATTAATTTGTAATGAAAAAAAACGATAAGTATATTATATTTATATCGATTTGTTTAAAAGGCTTTTCCGTGATTAATGTGCTTAACTTTCTACACAGATACAATAAGACATTATCGTTATAAAGCTCCATTTTGGCAACAAAGGGGATTGGGTTTGAGTGCCTCATGCAGCCCAATTTTGTACATCTAAGTTAAAGACCAACTGGACTGGTCTAGGTTGATCAGTCTAACAACCATATCGGCTCCAATTCAACAAAGAATAGACTTAAATTTTGCGGTACAATTGTAACCACCCATTAGAAACTGCACAGTCGTCAGTTTCTAGATTTACCTGTCTGACTGCCCCAGGTTTCACACATATGGTATGTCCTCTATGAGAAAAAAGATATTGTTCTCCATACCATCCTATTTAGACTATCTAATATAAGTAGCATAGAAATTAAACATGACGCAAAAGCATCTACCATAACAATGCATGAGCAAGAAAATGTGCTTCTTTAATATTGAACTTTTGAAAGAGTGAGGATAGCAAAGGAAAAGCCATGGCTTTCACTTACATTCATGTTGCCACCAGAATCAATGTCCAAGAGAGCGCTCCCTTGACTGCAAAATGTCCACAACATATTAGAGATGCAACTTATAGAAAATGCCAAATTTGAGAGTTTATGCAACATCCAAATGGAGTCCTCCGTCCAGAAGATGTTCTATAAGAGACTTGAAAGAGGATGGGGAGTTAAAAAAAGGAAGAGAAAACGTAGCACTTTAACTAAACCTTAATCAATTAAAAAATTGTGTTGGCACTAACATAGGCAAGAATCTGCTTAATGCACACGAGTAGAACAGATAACACAAAAATATTAACTTACTACAGATGTTTTTTGATATGTAATAGACGCAAAATTCATATATGTAAATGCCTAACATGACTTTTTAGCATCAATCCAGCAGTGTCTCTGACTTTTTAGCATCAATCCAGCAGTGTCTCTTATATAGAAAGGACAAGCAGACATAGTACTAGTTACAAATTTTTCTACTACACAGTTGTACTGTAATTTAGTAAATAAAGTAGTCTAATATGTCATATAGTAATGTTCTTACCCTACACAATGATCACCTACAATCAATGAATGAGTACTGACATGAAACAACCCAAGGTGCCCATTTGTATGTCCCTGAATGGAGAAAACTTCTGCACGTTAGAACTAACATGAAATATGGGAAATAAGTACAGTAGTTAAAAATTGTGTCATACGTAATAACCTAATCAAATAATGAACAAAGCCCCATGATATATTCAGCTCAAATCACTAAGGGATCAAATTGAAAGCCAGCATAATCAAATTGAAAGCCTGCAGAGGATCTTGTGGGAAAGAATTTTTCAATTTCTCATATATTGAATAGGAGTATACATCCATACACAGGACATTACAAGTAGGAATTTAAATCTGGAAAGTTATCTAAAGCTACCTAATGTAATCCCTTAATTTAAGATATTTCAAAATTATCTTACCTTATCTATTTACAGCCTATCTATATCTAAGTATTATCTATTTACAACTGTTTAGTATCTCAACACTCCACCTCAAGCTGAGGAATAGATGTCTTCCATTCCAGCTTGTATACAAGATCATGAAAACTTGAACTGTTCAGCCCCTTTGTTAAAACATCAGCTACTTGACGTTCTAATGGAACATAGGACATACACACTAACCCTTATTCCAATTTTTCTTTAATGAAATGTCTATCAATCTCAATATGCTTTGTCCTATCATGTTGTATAAGATTATGAGCACTATTGATGGCTAACTTATTGTCACAATAGAGTTTCACAAGGTCGTCCCATTTGACTCTCAAATCATCTAGAATAATCTTCAGCTAGAGCAATTCACACAATCCTTGAGCAATAGCCCTAAATTCTAATTCTGCAGATGACCTTGCCACCACATTCTGCTTCTTGCTCCTCTACGTTACCAAATTTCCTCCAACAAACGTACAGTATCCTGTAATTGATCTTCTAGTCCACTATGGAACCTGCATACTGTGCATCAATGTAAGCTTCTAGAGCAACAGTATTGTTTTTCTTGAACAAAATTCCTTTTCCCGGATTGCCTTTCAAGTAATGTAGCACCCTACAAGCAGCTTGAAGATGAGGCTCTCTTGGATCATGCATGAATTGACTGATTATGCTTACCGAGTATGCTATGTCTGGCCGAATGTGAGCAAGATATATGAGTCTACCAACTAGTTTTTGATAAATCCTTTTATCAATAGCTGGTTCTTCTTTAGCTTCTCCCAACTTGTGGTTTGGATCCATTAGTGTAGAGACTGGCTTACATCCAATCTTTCCTATTTCTACCAACAAATTAGTCACATACTTTTGTTGAGATATAAAAATCCCTTGTGTGGAATATGCCACCTCAATATCGAGGAAGTACCTTAGTTACCCAAGTTCTTTTATCTCAAACTCTGTTACTAGTCTTTGCTTCAATTCATGCTTCTCTTTCTCATCATTTCCAGTCACTATGATGTCATCCACATAGACTAGAAGTGCAGTAACTCCCCCTGTGGTCGAATGTTTATTGAAGAGAGTATGATCACCTTGACTTTGTTTATACCCAAACTCCCTCATGACGTTTGCAAATCTCCCAAACCAAGCTCTAGGAGACTGTTTTAACCCATAAAGGGCCTTCCTCAGCTTGCAAACTTTGTTACCCATGTCTCCCTCAAATCCTAGTGGGATGTTCATATAGATTCTTCATCTAAGTCTCCATGGAGAAATGCATTCTTAACATCATACTGTAGGAGATGCCAATTAAAGTGGGCAATTAATGATAATAGAATTCTCACAGTGTTCATCTTTGCAACTGGGACAAAAGTCTCTTGATAATCAATACCATAGGTTTGAGCGTACCCTTTGGCCACCAATCTAGCTTTATATCTCGCAAGAGATCCATCAACCTTATATTTGGGTGTAAAAATCCACTTACAGTCAACAACATTTTTCCCTTTCGATTTATCAGCAATATCTCATGTTCTATTCTTTTTCAATGCATTCATCTCCTCGCTCATAGTCTCCATTCCCTTTTTGACAATGTCTCAGAAACAGTGTTAGGGATAGTAATGGTATTTAAACTCATAATGAAGTTTTGGTAGGTTGGTTACAGACGCTTAAGAGAAACATAGTGAGATAGAGGACAAAGTGGTAGTTAAGTGCATTCTCTAGTTCCTGTCCTAACAGCAATAGGTTCAAAAAATTGCGTGTGTAAAGGTGAGCCAGATCTTACCATGATTTCATTTCCAAAGTCTGAGTTCGATTCTTGGACCTGTGTCAGTTCTGGAACGGCCTTCCTTCTTGAATACACCTGAGTAACATTGGTCGGGACATGTGATGACATAGGTTCAGTAGTAGAATTGGGGAACTCAGATGTAATTGGTTCAGAAGGCTCGGTTGTTTCAACACTACGAGCTAGAGTAAGAGGAAGGTCAAGGGCTTTAAGTGGTTCGAAGGACTCATAAGTGCTATCTTCCATCATTGAAATCTCCCCCTGAAGAGAGGACTTGGAGAAAAAAGGTGTATTTTCCATGAAGATGACATCAGTAAAGATATAAAATTTCCTAGATGACGGATTGTAACACTTGTATCCCTTTTGAATAGGCGAGTAACCGAGGAAGACACATTTGATAGCTTGGGGGTCTAGTTTGTCTCTATATTGGTTATGAACATGAACAAAGCCAGTGCATCCAAATAACCTAGGTGTGAGGCCATTTGAGGTTCTGAAGTGTGGGTAGAAGCTATTAAGAATTTCTATGGGGCTTTTGTTGTCTAACACACATGATAGAAGTCTATTTATCATGTATGTGGCTGTACGAACTACCTCTCCCCAATAGGATTTAGGGACATTCCCTTGAAATGGTAAGGCTCGGGTGGTGTCGAGTAAGTGCCCATTTTTCCTTTCAACTACCCCGTTTTGTTAAGGTGTGTTAACACATGATGAATCATGGATAATGCCCTGTGATTGAAAGAGAGTGACAAAGTCTGGTTGAAGTAGTCTATGGCATTGTCAGTCCTGAAGCTTTTTATTTTAACCCCAAATTGGTTTTGAATCACAGAGTGAAAATTAGGTATAACAAGGCTAACATCAGATTTTGTTTAAAAAGAAAGAGCCATGTTACCCAAGTGCAATCATCAATTAAGGATACTAACCAACGAGCCCTAGAGACATTAGGTATATTGGAGGGACCCCATATGTCACTATGAATCAAATGAAAAGGATGAGAGCTTCTTTTATTGCTAATAGGAAAAGATACTCGAGTATGTTTTGCAAATTCGCAAACATCACAATGAAATTCAGAAATATCTAATCCTTGAAACAAATGAGGAAACATGACCTTTGAAACTTTAAAAGATGGATGACCTAGGCGTAGATGATACAGCCAAATGGTATCTTTATTTGAGGAATTGAGAAATGAAAAAGATAGGTTGCTCCTAACTCTTTGAGGCAATTCACATAGGTAGAGGCCACCCAATAGATTGGTCCTAACTCTTTGAGGCAATTCAAGTAGGTAGAGGCCACCCCTTTCCTTAGCAAGTCCAATCCTCCTCCCCAAGACCTGATCTTGAAAAACACAGTGCGAAGGAAAGAAAGTAGCATAACATTTAAGATCATGGGTAAGCTTTTAAATAGAAAGTAGGCTAGCCAGTAGTTTTGGAATATGGAGAACCCTTTTTAGAATAAGGGTAGGTGTGATGTGTATATCTCCGAAACCTACAATAGTAACTAGAGAGCCATTGGCCACTACAATCTTTTGTTACTTGGGCATGGGGTATAAGCGTGAAAGAGTTAAGATATGGGTGTCATATGGTTTGTGGCACGCGAGTCTATTATCCAAGAATTGGTATGAAGATTTTCTTAGGCATTCATGCAAACAGGGACTAAACGTTTACCTAAAAGAGCCAAAGAACAAGTCTTAGAAGGTTTCTCAATAGTCCCCAACAAGCTTCTCAGCTTCTCAATTTCTTCACTGCTTAATTCCATTGTTCCTAAATTTTCCTCAACTTTGGGCTGATCTACCATACCCTCTGCTGTCCCCCACAGTTTCCCCATTCTCGACTTGGTGGTTTACCGTGTATTTTCCAACATGTCTCCTTTGTGTGCCTCGGTTTGTTACAGTGGGTGCACCAAAGATTGTCTTATTCTCCTTCCCCTAGTTTTCTCTACCAGAATGCTTAGATAGATCACTTTGTCCTTTGTCCTGATGATCAGTTTTTGTTAATAAAGCTAACCCGTCCATGGTTTATGGTTCAAGCATAACACTCCTTCGACTTTCTTCTGCTCGAATCAATGAGATTGTCTCTTCTAGAGACGGAGTGTCCTCTTTTCCAAGGATTTGGATCCTGACCTGATCAAATTAAGCATGCAGCCAGGCCAAAAAATCATACACATGGTCTTTTTCAATGAAGTTCTGACAGCATCCTCAGGGCATTTCATCTCAAAAACTCGATAATGATCAAGTTCTTGCTACAAGTTTGCATATTCTGTGACAAATTTATCTCCTTGCTTAGCAGCTGCAGTTTTGATTTTGATCTCGTATACTTGAGCAGCATCACGAGCCTTCGAGTATGTGCGACGAATGTAGTCCTAAATCTCCTTTTTAGTGACAAAAAAATTCATTTGTCACTGATCATGGGATCCATAGAATCCCATAATCAGGACATTATCATGGAATCCTCCTCATCCCATACTTCAAACATTGGGTTATCCTTGGTCGTTCCTATTCCAAGAAGATGACTAAGTCTCCCTTTGCCCTTGAGGTATGTACGGACGAATTGAGACCATCTGAGATAGTTACTCCCATTAAGCCTATAGGAAGCCCAAAAATTTTGTAAATCGCCAATTTTCTAAATGGTGCCAAATTCTTCTGGAGGGTTAGATTTGGTGGTGACAGAGGTTTGAGGAGTTGACATAATTAAGAAGAAGATACTGCAGTGAAGAAGAAGATACTGCAGCAATTAAGGCTTACCCTAATGAGAATCACACAAGAGAGGTAAGGTGGAATGCTGCGATGAAGGCTAGAACACACAAGAGAAGAAAAAAATAGGATTTCGGTAGTGCAGCAATGAAGGTTGCTCAAAGGACAAATCCCAGAAAAAGAAATTCTACAGCTCTGATACCATGTGGGAAAGAATTTTTCTATTTCTCATATATTGAATAGGAGTATACAGCCATATATAGGACATTACAAGTAGGAATTTAAATCTGGAAAGTTATCTAATGTAATCCCTTAATTTAAGGGATTTCAAACTTATCTATTTACAGCCTATCTATATCTAAGTATAATCTATTTACAGCTGTTTATTATCACAACAGGTCTTAACTCCAGTGACAAGAATATTTATGATAAGAGGGTGGTGATTGAATCTCCATCATAAATGTAATCTTCAATAATCAGATGTGTAGGCTTACTGGAGCATATATGACATTCAATCTCTGACCACCAATGCAAATGTCTTCTCCTCCATAAACTGTGGTGCGACCAAGAGACCATTGTCCTGTAATTAATCAGAATTCATCAAGATTATCAGACCTTATAGATCAATTAGTCCCTACATAAACATGTTTAGATCATGAAACATCATGATTGCATATAAAATTTTAGGGTCAATTAAAAACTTAACCATAATACTTACTTGCAATTTTTCGAACATCAATTGTTCATTACAATTTGAACCCAATGGTACTAAAAACACTAGTGTTCAAACATACCATTCTATAAAAAGTACTCTCATCAAAATAAGGAATCAAATGATACAATGATAAGGACCTTTACTAATGTAGCGCATGGTGTTCTCATGAGCTAATAAAGTAGCTTCAGGATTGCATTTTTGGATGATAGAAAGACCTGAAACAAATCATGAAATAGGAAATTTTGAGTTTTTTACTAACTTGCATCTTGGCTTTGGATGAACTCAAGGGTCCACTTCAATGGTTAATGAAAAAAACCAATAGATAATTATAATCAAGTAGCAAACAAAGAATCAGGGAAATAAACACAGTAAAATTTCAAATTATAATGTAGAAATCCTACCTTCAATATGATCAAGATGGTGATGGGTGGCAAAGACAATTAACTTTCTTGGTAAAGCAGCAACGATGTTGAAGAGCTAGTCAAGAAAAAAGAAACAATACAAGTATCAAATTTTTAAAAAGGAAAATAGGGAAAGAGGAAAAGAACTTTCTTAACTCATAAGAAATAACCATTTTTATATCTACAATCCAACTATAAACATTGATGGTTGTAAGTAAAAAAAGAAAAGAATATTGATACAAGAGAACCAACTCATAATGATATAAATTTTCTAGATCATAGTTAATTTGAACTCATATCCATAGCACCAATTCTTGGTTTTTTGCCCCCTTCTTCTACTAGAGCAACAATGTAAGTCTGTTAAAGGGGGATTGGATTTCCTACACAAATAAATATAATTACAATTTGTATCAATTTCATTGTGTTTTTAACCCTTGGGAGATGCTGGATATGCTGATTAAAAATGACTGCCTGAATACAATCAAATGTGGTACGTTCTAACAAATATGGTATGTTAAAGCACTTCTTCAATTAGATAATTTAACACATATAAACCATATAATGCATCAAAAAGTAATGACCACACACTTTTCAATTAGAGATGACGTTTAGAATAAAATTGTGCAACATTTAAAGACAACATGCTCAGATCCTCAAAGAGTAAAAATTTAGGCCACATAATGAAATTAATTTGTCAAAGACATTAGAAAGATAGTTGAACATACCTCTTCATATGAATTAGATCGGCATCCTGGATCCACTACCAGTGCATCACCAAAAGCAACAAAACTATGATTATCATCGATCTTTGAGATATTCTCAGGTGCAAAAATAACCAGGTTTGTTGTATGGAAAGGTTTCTGTGTCCTACTTTTCATAGGCACAACTACAACACCAGGAGGATACTCCTGAAAGTCAGAGCAGACATCCTTTTCATAAATAAGTAAGACGCTAAAAGTAACTTGCAATGTTTATATCTCAAGGAAAATAACAAATTCTGAAGGTTTTTAATAAGATTTCAAATTACTAAAGTCTCTGAAAAACTAGCAAGTGATGAAAGAAGCAACCTAGTTTCAATTCCCTCTCTTTATAGACTTTTGGAATTGCATGGGAGGGAAAATCACACTTATTTTTCTGCAAGCCAGGGGGTTTTCCTAGTTAAGTTCACCTTTTGCTACAAAAAAAATAGGCGATGCCTTTGGTGTACACTATTTTTACCGAAGTCAGAAAATTGATTGATCTTCCACATTCAAATACTAGATCACGAAATGCATTTCTTTTTCAAATAAATAGGAAAAAAAACTACTTTCCCAGTAATTATGATTCGGTATAGTCAGTTTCACCAACAAACAACATACCTGATAGTGCAAGGTGGTGTTGACTTTTTTTTCTGAAGTTTGCCAGTCATTTTCAAGACCAGCAACCAAAAAAGGTCCAACACGTTCACTACCAGATTTCACATGAAGAAGCCAGCTTAGACAATTTTGTACAGACATCCACTTACACTGTTCTGCAAATAGTTACGTAGTTCAAAATTAGTTGATATATAGAGCCATTGATGTGTGGAGCCAATGTAAAAGTGTAAATGCGAGAGTACAATAAAATTAAATAAGTGATAGCAAGGGCATGTTTTGTTTTATCAAGGTTGCTTGAAAATCAAAACACACGAGACAATTTGGTTGAAATTGAGATGTTCACATCTCTGACCCATGCAAAATGCAACATCAAGATATCTAGATCCATAAATCAAGAAGTTATAGGATAATAGAGATTGTCAGGTTTTGCTCTACGCTTACTGTAAAGCCAATATCTAGAGAAAACTTAGCAAGACAGTAGAGCTCAGCTTGCATTTCAGTGTAAGACAAACGCAGACAACTCAGATGGTTACCAAGACAATCCTATCCAAAATCCAAAAATTAATAAAAATACAAAATCATTCAAAAATGGCCAAAAAACATTGATTCAAAAGTATGATCAAACCTGGTAGATTTTGATTCGGGGACATCAAATTTCCCGTCAAGAACACTGTACGTGACGGCAAACCAGGTCCAAACTCAGCTTCCTCCACCAACTTCAAAAATCTCCAATTTCTGCATTCATGTACATTATACCCTACCTGTCCCAACACCTACAAACGAAACTATTAAAATTCAATTCAGAAGCCAATGATTCTAACAGAAATTTTCCAAAAAAGTAAAGAATACCATGCTCAAAGCAGACATAATATCGAATTTCCTCAAGTCAATCTTCTCGAGACTCGAATCCCAGTCTTCGACGACAACCCCAAGCTCCAATTTTTCGTCTGATGGATTAAGCTTAGTCGATGGTAAGTCCCAGAGATCAGAATCAGCGCAGGAATCGTACTCTTCTTCACCGAACTTTGGAGGCGGGTTTTGTTTCAGGAGGATGAAGTTGGCGCCGTCTCTGATAATCAAAGCGAGATTGCAGATGGCCATCTGTGGAAAAAGAATTGCTTCAAAATGGAAAAACTTAGTAATACTAATAGAGAGTGAAGGGGCAGCCCTTCTCAAGGAAGACCGCTGATGGTTGAACTAATGAATAGCGAAACAGCCGCCGTTTCGACAAGCTTGACGGCTCATCCCAGCGGTGCTTAGTGCAAGTTTGGTTTAGCTTGATATCATATTGAATTCTAGAATAAAACTGTAACTATATTGATCGATACTATGTATTATTTTGGGTAATTTTTTAAATTTATAAAATAGTCTCTAAAATTTTTAAAAATTACAAAATTGTTCATATTGGTATATTGTATAGTTGTACTGTATACTTTACTAGTTTACTGTTTACATTAATCATGTTTTGAAAAATCTTAATAATAAATAATAATGACAATTAATATGAAATAAGTCAATAACAATAATTTTTAAATATTTTACATA
>JANSVA010000003.1:18219686-18234478 GCA_025504915.1 Erythroxylum reticulatum
TCTAAGCTAATATATCATAAATATCTAAGCTAATATATGTGCCTTAAAAAACTAAAATTGTAGGATTTCTTAATAAATGTGTTTTACACCTATTAATTTCTTTAATTAATCTCTAAATTATTATATTATTTTAGTCAATAAATTTTTTTCTATTAATAGTTAATACTTCGATCAATAACTTTGACACATATTAATTACTATTTAAAGTAAAAGTATTGAGTGTTATGCATTAGTTGTTATAATAGCAATGTTCAAGATTAACGTTTAATAACATAGAATTAAAGTAGTTTTTTTCCTTTTCTTCTTTTTTATTCAAGAATTAATATAGTAAATACTAATGAATTTATTATTATTAATATCCTCTTAAATTATACCTAAATATATTATAGATGTTTTGCGTGTTTCAGGTTCAGGTTTAAACCTAGAACCATAAGTTAAAAACCTGAACCTATACCATGAAATTGATTTTTCAGGTTCGGTTAACCTTATTTATAGGTTCGATTTATTCGGTTCAAGTCCGGTTCACAGCTTCGTGGGTTTTCTTGAACACGCCTAATTATTAATTTATTATTCTTATTCTTCTTCTTTTTATTATTATTATTTTTACTTAGTTAATGCGTTGTATATGTTGGCTGCTATGTTTTGTTATCTATTCTCCGACTCATGTTAGCATTGATTATATAGTCTCAGTTACATTATAAAATAGCATTGGAATGATATTAAAAACAAACTTAAACTAAGGCTTTAAGAGGCCGTTTAGTTCTACTTCTATTTTTTGGTTGCAATTTTCCGTTTCAGTTTTCAATTTTTTGTTTTTGTTTTTCTTTCAAATAAAAATAAAAACTTATTTGGTAGTTAATGTTTTTGTAGTTGTATTTTTATCACTGATAATAATTACATTTTAGATCAAACTTAAAGATAAGTAATTTTTAATTAAACAAATTTATTTAATCTCTTATATAATATTTATTTAAAAATTATTAATTAAATTATGTTATTTTAATAAGATAAATAATTTAAAATCTAAAAATTTATTTATAAACTAATTTATTTGATTATTTATATATTTTACATTTAGTTATATATAATTTAATTATAAAAATAAAATAATTCAAAATTTTATGGATAATTAATTTTAATTTATTAAATATATAAATATAATGTTGAATTAAATTATTCATAATTTTATTGAAAATTAAATAATTAAATAATATATATTTAAATGATAGTAAATCATATTATAAAAAAACAAAACAGGAAACAAAAACTACTTTTTATAGTTTTCATAATTTTTAAAAACCGGAAGAAACTAAAACCAAAAACAGAAACTAAAAAACAAACAAGTTTTTTCCCACCTAAATCTTCTTGCCATTTCCATTTCTTTAAGAATATTCGCAGTAGTTTGTACGTCATTTTTAATTACATGATCTTCTTTATAGATCCCGATCAACTCATTATAGAAAGGAAAACTTTTATTTGAAATTGAGCAGTATCTTTGTGACTATAACAAGATGAAAAAATTAATAATTTATATAAATGACAAGAAAGTAGTTAAAGAAAATACTTAAAATAAGTTAAAAGTTCAACACTTACACTTAAGAAAGACTCCTATATATGATCTTCAGCAGTGATGATCTTCCTTTCGCTATCCCATCCAAATCCACTAGTATCTTTTCTTACCATATCATATACAATGCTTAACTCTTTCTTTAAAGTCTTAATCCTAAACTCTATATGAGGCCTGGCTTTTAAATTTGGATTAGGGAGTTTTGTTGCTACCAATCTTTCTAATTCATTCAGATAGCTAGCTTTAAATCCAGCATCAATATTGTATATTTCCACATTATGCAAATCAACCATGTAAGAAACTAGCATAACATCCTCTTCATAGTTCCACTTTCTTTTTGTTCCTTTTAAACTTTGAAAATCAGTAGTTGACGGGGAATTCCTTGATATACTTATCTAGCAAATTAAAGCAATATTGACAAATAAAAAATAATCATGACAATAAAGGAAAAATAAATACATTCATAAAAATTTTCAACTTATTAATATTAAGCATCAACAACTTACTAGAACATCATAGTCTACAATAAGAACTTACAACATAAACAAAAAAGAGTACAACAACTTGTAGAAACAATCATATAAAACCCCTTAACACTCAAACATAATAGAACACCTAAAAAAATGTCAATTTTCATTTTGCCCAGATGTTCTCCATTGATTGAATATTTCGCGTGCCAATTCAATTCCCCAATTTGTACAAGCATTTTGTCCAAGCATTAGATGGGTCAATAGTATTTATAGAATCCTCCTCAACAACTATATTTGTGTGAAAATAATCTCCTAAACCACTCTCTATCGGATCAAAACTCATGTTCTGCCTAATAAAATTATGAAGCAAACAACAAGCGATAATAATTCGATTATGTGTCTTTAATGGATAAAATGATGGACTCTTAAGAATAGCCCACCTAAATTTTAGTAACCCAAAACATCTCTTAATTACATTGCGTACAGCTGCATGTTTCATATTAAAAAATTCCTCTAGAGTTCTTGGTTGGTAACTTTGACGTCATTCATTCAAATAGTACCTTTGACCTCTAATTGGTGCAAGGAAGCCCTCACAATTTGTATAACCTGCATCGACTAGGTAATAGCAACCTAAATAAAAAAACACTATATAAGTTATTTAATTTACATTATTTGATATACAAAATTTTAAACAACCTACCTATATCATATAGGAAAGCTTACCATGAGGCACTTTTAGTCCATGTCTCCTATTAATTACGTCATAAAGAACTTGACCATCAGCTACTGACCCTTCCCAATCAAGAAGAATATAAACAAATTGCATGTCAGGTGTACACACACCTAACATATTTGTTACAATGTTGCCCTTACGAGTTTGAAATCTGGGCTTATTTTTAATTAACACATTAACCGTAATGTATGTCCCATCTAGAGCACCTATGCAATTCTACAATTTAAATGAAATAAACAATAATGAGGAACCTTATCCACATACACTATATTTTCTTATAAAAATAATTAGGTGATTATCTACCTTAAACCACTTCCACTAATGGTCCGAAGAGGTTGTTAGTATGGGCTCAGGTTTTCTAAGCAAAAGATCTTGCAAATGCATCACTACTTTTAAACACATTATGAAAACACCAACTAATTGTCTCGCCTAACCTTCTAAAATTTTTCCTAATAACACGATTTTTAACATGATGAGCAATAATATGTAAGAAATTTTCTACTTGTTCATCAATAAGCATGTTTTTTTTTTACTTTAATCCTTCTATACTTTCTAGCGCTTCACATAGTTTAAAAAATGCTGCCTATTCATCCTAACCATTGAAATACATGATTTATCATTGTCATGTACGATTCACCTCACATAATCTCGATTTACGTAAAAAAAGAAAATAACATCTAACCTTTGGCCTATAACTATATAAAGATGTCTCTGATGCCAATAAACTCAATAGCTAACTAACAACATTACACATCTCCAACCATATAGTCAAGACAGTCATAAGCCTTTTTATTCTTTCGAAATTTCTACTCAAACTCAAACAAGTCATAACTGTAAGAAATAAATTTTCTAATGTATTTACATAAATTTGTTCAAAAAATGTACAATGTAAGAGAACAACTATGAAATATTTTAAAATAGTTGATGGCATAAAGTAGAGTAAGAGAGAAAAGTTACTCATGCTCGCTGATGCTCTACTGTTATATCATAAAGCCCATAAAACTTAACTTGAGAACCAATGAAAGTTTTCCAATGACACTTAAACCAGGCTATAAGGCATAAGAAGCATATACTAGCAAATGAAACTAAGAAGCGAATGAAACATTTTCAAGGAAAATGGAAAAAAGAAAAAAAGAATCACACGATGGAAAGAAAGGCAAAAGCATAATAAGCATAATGACCTTAGTGGATAAGGATAAGGAAGTACATTTTTCTAGGCCTAGAAATGACCTTGGTTATGCCATTTCATCAATAAGTAATAAACTATCAAAGCATTGAATTTCTCCAATAAGTACCATGCAGAGATGATCATTTTCCAATAAGGAGATGCGCCCTAAAAATACTTAGCTAACTGTATATAGACTTTTTAGACATATTAGCTACACTTTGTAAATTTAAAAGTCCAAAAACAAAACCTACATAACTCCTAGGTTAAATAAGCCATAATTGTATGTTAAAACTCACACCAATATAACCAATACATGAATGACACCTAAAACTTAGTTTAATTGTAACAATTTTGACGGTGTGAGTTCTGTTGATATAGGGTTGGCATCTCTTGAAGAAGCTGGTTAATGGCAGTTTGACATTAAAAGGTTTGTTTCCATCTTCCACTTGCGATTCTTTCATATTCATTTATTTATTTATTTTAGCTTTGGTCACCTATTAATTTCAATTTATGTTTTGTAGGGCTATCAATTCTGGATTCGAGCTAATAGGAATGGAGATTTCCAAATTAAATTTCAATCCATTGTTTCAAAAATATAACAATTATCGTTTCCTAATCTTCTACCTTCAATGAAGAGAGAAATCAAACCTAATCCCTTACCCAATCAAAACCCATCAACAACACTCAAATATAATTCCATTCTACAACTTTATCATCCCATAGCAATCTTAGAAAAACAAAAACAATAAAAGGAGGAATATTAAGGTAGAGAGAGTGTATTTTTACATACTATGGGAGAGTTGGCCAATGCCGTGACACCTGCTGGAACGGGAACTAATGGATTCCAAATCCTACTTATGGTGTTGAACAACAAAAATGTTAAAAATTAACTTTAATAGAAGTGACAACAATCGAAGAGAAGGAAATAAACTTGTTGAGAAAGAATAGGAATAACTTACCTAAAAGAGAGGGATAAACGGTAAAAGGCTGGGTTGGTTTGATGAGAGAGTGAGGTTTCTAGAGAAGAGAATTGCAAGGTATAGAGAGTGAAAATGAACAAGTTTCTGGAGAGTGAAGTGAAAATGAAGAAGTTTTTGAAGAACTAAAAATTGGTTTACATTACAAGCGGGAGTGAAGGATAATTTTGTCCTAAACATATGACTTATTCTTGACGTGCTCGAAATAGATAAAAACAACCGAGTGATTGACTTTAATTATTCCCCAAATTTAAGGAATAACAAAACCTAGGATTAGTTATTAGTATTTTTTTCTAGCCAAACAAAGACATAACTAATTTTTTAGAATACATCAGTAATAAAATTCTTATTCCGGTGAACCAAACGGGTAATTAATGACACGTTTCACATATTTCAAAGCCTATATGAAGAGGCTTGACTTAAAAAAGGTTTTTAGAATTCTCCTCCAAATTTTAGAAAAGAAAAAGAAGAGTTTAGATGTTTTTAGAATATGGTGGAGTCTTATGAAAGAACCTGAAAGCTTTTAGAATATGGTGAAACTTTATAGAACACCCTAAAAGCTTTTGAAATATGGGTGAATCTTATGGAAGCTTGTGGAAGCTTATGGAATACAGTAGAACCTTATGGAATATTATGGAAGTATATATAATGTTGTAAATAATGTAAGATGTATGTAAAATAGTATAGAATATTCTAGAGATTCAATGTAAATCATTAGATCAAATAGATCACAACTACCTATTTAGGAGATGGAAGGCTATAAATAGCCTTAGACGTTTCATTTGTAAGCATTCTACATGTTACATCCTATATCCTAAATGATACACGCTACTTTGAATATTCAAGATGAAGTTTTCTTTACAAACACTCTCCAGACTTTCCTTTAGTCTCTCAAGTATTTTCTAATTATGCTAGTCTTATACCTAGCATTTTCAAATAAGGCTAACTTGGTGTAGTAGAATAACACTCAAGTGCCATACGGTTCATTGGTAAGAAGTCCAAGTCCGTGATAGTTGGTATTAGAACCTAATGATGAAGATGTCGAGAGCACAAAGTGAGATCACCAATGTTGAAGGTTCTAGGCAATCAAGGAAAGAGAGGTCAATTTTTAGAGACATTATGGCTGACATGAACGTAAGTCTGCAAAGGTGGAGCTTGTAATAGTCAAAGGGTAAGAGAGGTTTGAGGAGATAGATCAACACATCGAGAGACTCAAGAATGGGTTTGAAGAGTTTCATAGGTATATGCAAGATGCCTTGAACATTTCCATGTCAAAATGTCACAGCTAGTTGAAGGTCTTAGAAGAGACTCTCCAGTTTTGCTTCTTAAGGAGGATATTGTAAAGGTTGTTGCGGAACTTAAAGAAACATATGAGGAGTTAGTCTTTTCTGAAAATCTATTGCTTAAGGTTAAATAATGTTGTGAATATGATCGTCTCCACTCCTTCGAGGGTAGACCTTCTTAAACCAAAGATGTACCATGGGTCGAGGAATGCAAAGGAGATCAATAATTTCATATAAAGCTTAGAGCAATATTTCAAGGTTCTTCGCATAGAGAAGGATGCAAGAAGATTAGCAATGCTACTCTTTACTTTGAAGATGTCGCCTTAGTATGGTGGAGTAGGCGATATGGAAACATTGAGAGGGGCATTTGCACCATTAAGATATGGAGTGAGTTCAGAAGGAACTCAAGTGCCAATTTCATCCCGAGAATGTAGAATAAGAAGCAAAAGCTAAGCTAAGGTGTCTCTAAACAAGAGGAAGCATTGTAGAGTACATGAAGGAGTTTTCCGAAGTACTTCTTGAAATTTCTGACTATCCCAATAAAGAAGTTTTCTTTGCATTTAAGGATGGCTTTCAAAATTGGTTAAAGATGGAGATTCAAAGAAATGGTGCTCAAGGCCTTGCTACTGCCATCTCCACTGTCACTTACTCAATCAAGTTTAAAAGGACTAAGAAGCCCAAATCCCATAAGGACAAAAGTAACAAAGGGAAGAGTGGGGGAGATAGCCACTAAAGTAAAGAATGTCTTTATAAGTCAGGTAAGTCCAATTCTAAGAACTTTAAAGATTATAAGAATAAGTCTACTCTCAAATGTTTCTTTTGTGAGGGATCAATAAGGCAAGAGATTGTCCAAAGAAAGCAAAGCTCTCTGCTTTAGTAAAGAAAGGGAAGCACAAGAGGAACAAAGAGAGGAGTCAAAGATGGGCTTTTTAAATATCCTCAAGAAAAAGTGAAAGTTCCTAAAATCGAGAAGAACGAACGTTCATATGCCGAGGTAAAGGTTAGAGGCCAAATGGCAAAAGCATTAGTAAATACTGGAGCTTCCAACAACTTCATACAAGCAAAAGAAGCAAATCAGTTGAAAATCAACTATAACAAGGAACAAGGGTGGCTCAAAGCTATAAACTCAAAGCTAAGAGCTACTTTTGGAATTGCTAGAGATGTTAATGTATGTATTGGAAAATGGTGTGGGTTAATGAATTTCTTTGTAGTTTATATAGATGATTATCCTATAGTACTTAGTATAGAGTTTATGGACCACATTCAGGTCGTATCTATTCTTTTCGCTAATACCATGTGTATTTTAGAGGAAGGAAATACTTGTACGATAGCTTTATCACATAAAGGAAGTTTGTCCACCAAGCAACTATCTTGCCCTACAATTCTGTAAAAGGCGTAAAGAAGATGCAACCCTTATATCTGGTGGCATTAAAGGAAAAAGGAACATAATCTTCACCAATGAAGTTACCTAAAGGGATCTCCAATGACCTTGAGGAGTTTAAAGATGTGATGCCTTTAAAATTGCCAAAGAAGCTCCCACCGAAACGAGATGTGGATCATATGATTGAGTTGATGCAAGGCGTTACCCCACCTATTGTACTACCTTATTGTTAGGGATGTCAAAAAGGGCCCAACCTGGCATGATTTTGGCCTTGGTAGACTGGCTCAGACTGGCCCGTGGCCCGACCATTACTTAAACAATGACATCATTTTTTACAGTTTTCTTTAAAAAAATATGGTGGGTTGAGTTAGGGTTGGGCTGGACTAGGAGCAGCCTGGGCTCAGCCGACCTATTGACATCTTTACTTATTATATAACACCTCCCGAACTTGAGGAGTTAAGGAAGCATAAGGAGTTGTTGGATGCAAGATGCATTCAACCTTCAAAAGCTCCATATACGTACCTGTACTTTTTCAAAAGAAGCACGATGGTTCACTCTAGTTGTGTATTGACTATCGGGCGCTCAATAAGATCACTGTGAAGAATAAGTATCCTATCCTATTAACTGATGACTTATTTGATCAACTTGGTGAAGCAAGATGGTTTACCAAGCTTGATTTAAGATTAGGATATTATCAAATGAGGATTGTGGAGGGAGATGTACCAAAGACTACTTACGTTATGAGGTACGATTTCTTTGAGTTCTTAGTTATGCCTTCGGACTTACTAATGCACTTGCTACATTTTGCACCCATATAAATCAAATGTTACAACCCTTTTTGGATAAATTTGTTATAGTGTACTTGGATGATATTGTGGTGTAAGTAAAATATTAAAAGAGCATGTTATGCACTTATAACAAGTTTTCTAAGTTTTAAGGGAAAATGAGCTGTATGTGAAGAAGTAAAAATGTGCTTTTACACAATATAAAGTTATGTTTTTGGTGCACATTGTTAGAGGGGGCAAGCTATGGATGAACAAGTCCAAAGTGCAAGCCATTTATGATTGGGAACCACCAAAGCAGGGATCCAAATTGTGTTTCTTCCTTGATCTCATCAACTACTACCGAAAGTTTATTAAAGGATATTCCTGCCTTGCATCTCCACCCATCGATTTATTGAAGAAGAATAGAGCATGGAATTAGGATGCAAGGTGTGAAAAGGCATTTAAGGTCCTAAAGAAGAAGTGATAGAGGAACGGACCCGTATTGGCACTTCCTAACTTCATTAAGCCATATGAGATACATACCGATGCCTCCAATTTTGCACTTGGTGGTGTTTTAATGTAGGACAAACATCTAATTGCTTATGAGAGTCATAAGCTAAATGATGCTGAACATAATTAAACCGTCCAAGAAAAAGAGATGATCTCAGTGGTGCATTATTTGAAAAATTGGAGACATTACTTGTTAGGGTCCAAGTTCATGGCGAAGATGGATAATATTGCCATTAGCTATTTCCTCACACAAACGAAGCTAACACCAAAGCAAGTTAGATGGCAAGCCTTCTTGGTGCAATTCGACTTTGTGATGGAGTACAAGCCCAGAAAAGTCAACTTAGTTATTGATTCCCTTAGTAGAAAAGAGGATCTTGCCACCATCATAAGTTCCAAGTTTTCCTCTAGTTGATAAAATAAAAGATAGATTTGAACAAGACTCGCAAGCCAAGAGTTTAATGGAGTTAGCTAGACATAGGGAGACACGACAATTTTGGCTTCAAGATAGCAGACTTATCACCAAAGCTGATATAATTTATGTCCCTAAATGGCAAGAGCTGTAAAAGGAGATCATTAAGGAGTTTCATGACTCCAAGTGGGTGGGACATCCTAGAGTAATTCGCATGTTGGATCTTATGAAGCGCACATATTATTGGCCCTAAATGCATGATGACATCGAGCTTTATGTAAAGGTATGTCTTGTATGCCAACAAGATAAAATGAACCAATGCCAACTAGCAAGTTTACTAAAGCCATTACCTATTTTAGAGAAGTCATAGGAGAGTATCTCTATGGATTTCATTACAAGCCTATCAAAGTCTAAAGGATGTAGTAAAATCATCGTATAGGTAGACCGGTTTAGCAAATATGATGTTTTCATCCCTATACTAGTGAAATTCATAGTCGTGGATGCACTCTTATTCTTTAAGCAAGTGGTGAAGTATTGGGATATTGCAAAGACAATTGTGAGTGATCAAGATAATCACTTTATAGTACCATCACCAATACATTGCTTTTATACAAAAAATAGGCTTTTTAGTGAGTGGTGTCTCACAGTCGTGAGTCAATACTCACAGCTGTGACAAGTTAATGATATAGTCGTGACTCCTTTCTCCTTATTCTTTTTTTCTTGCTTAATCCTTTATCTTCTTTGTATTTTCAACATATGTCTCATCTTTCTTGAGATTTTCTTGTCTTCTCTTGCTTTTAATCTTCTTTTTCTTACTCTATGAAGACAAGTGAGTATGAATCTTTAAAAAATGACCCAAATATAGTGCTTTCGACTCACTTTAGCTCTTTTGCTTCCGAATTGTGCCTAAAATCACATATGAGTCAGTGAGCATATTAAGCATTTTCATAGTAATAATCACTAAATGTTATGGAATAAATTCATAATCAATTAGGCACATATCAATTTCGCCCACACTTAGCTTTTGACCATCCTTGGGCAAAACATCAAAATTAAGATCATAGACCTAAAATATTGACTCATTTCCCATATATTCTAAGAATACATAATCATAAGCTGATAAGTGTAAATTGCTTCATCTTTTAGGGCATAGTTTGATATGTGATTAGATGTTAATTCGATCATTTAATATGTACTTAGGTTAGAATTGTGTTAGTTTGTTAATTATTTGTGTTTTAACTGTTTTATAGGTTAGTACAAGCTTTTGAGCTTAAATATTATATTTTTGAGGTACCTTGATGTTTTTGCTAGTATTTCAGGGTCAATATCAAAAAATGGAGGAGTTTCAGAAGACATTTGCTCCGAAACAATGGCCTATGATCGTGATAAAAGGCTCAAATGTGGGCCACGGTCGTGAACTGTGTTAAGCAGATGCATAATCACTTACGAACTTAACGTTTTGAGGAATTTTGGGACCTTTCGGACCCCAAAAAGACCTTAAGGTTACCTAAAACATGAAGAACTATTTAAAGAACATTAAGAGGAGCATAAAAGGAGCTTTTTTGCATTAGCCACACTTGAAACCCTAAAGAGAGAATATCAAGAGAGAGAAAGAAGAAGAAAAAAGAGGAAGACAAAGTTGACTCGATGTGCTTCCCAGATTAGGAGGCTTCCCGATATTGCTGCCTTCTGTCGTCTATTTTAAGTCATTATTTTCTTTTCATTTCGATCTCATTTATGTATAGAATTGAGATGGATAGTATGATTATAGGATTTCGAATATTGATGATGTTCTAAACTCTCCTTTGGGATTTTATTTTGATTTAATGATAATTTAGTCGATTGTGTTTATTAGATGAATGTCGTGATTTGATTGCGTTATTGCATAATTCAGTAATAAATCGAGAGGGTGAACTCAATGAAAAATGATTAAATCGGATTAATATGAGTTAGGTGATTTAATAGAAACCGTGACAAATCATAATGGTAATTGTGAGGAGAGAGATCTCGTGTGATATTCCGATAGTTTATTAGACTACTTCAGATCTAATGAGAGTTTAGGATAATTTGTGAATTGATATATTACAAATTCTATAATCTGATTAGGGTTTATAATTTAGGGTTTAATAGTTATAACTCGAGAGAGAGTAATCAGCCCTAGGATAGTCTAGAACAGACGCTCCATTGATACATAATTGGCTAGGTTAGCATTAATGATAAGTAAAATCTCCTTTCTCATAAATTGGTAAATTCGTTAGGTTGATTTTTATTGTGATTGTATATTGCTAACTTATTAGTGTTTAATTTATGATTTGATTGGTTAAACTCAATTCTCATAATTAATTTTAGTTGCATCGTTTATTTTCAATTTCATAGTTCTTTTGCCTTAGATTTTAAGATTAGATTACTATCCTTCCTCATAAGAACGACACCTTTAATAGTACGTTACGAACCGTACGCTTGCAGAATATTGAGGGTTTATAAGATTAAAACTTACCCTGATCAAGTTTTTGGTACCTTTGTTGGGGAGGTGTAGAATTAGTTTAATTCTTGTAGTCTAAGACGTTTCACTATCTTTTATGATTATAGTAACCAATCACAAGAAGAAGAAAAAAGAGTGTAGAAAGTTTGGACTAAAAGTCTAAAACACATTAATTTGGACATCAAAAGGCATCGATGAAGAATCTAAAAAATTAGATATCAAGAAGAGAAGAAAAAAAAGATGATGATGGAGGATATATATTATAGGGAGCAAAGGACTCTTGCGGATTTCAATAAGCCCCAATTTAGTTAGAGAAATCATCATCCTTATATGAACACATACGCTTTGGGGTGGCAAAACCACCCAGATTTCTATTGGTCTAACAATATAAGTACTCACATGGGACATCAAGACCTTTTAAGATTTCAACAAGATGAGTCAAGTTCATGGGATTCCAAATTGGACAAAATCATGTACAAGCTAATGGATATGGAAGAGACCTAGAAGAGACTAGAAGAGCAATTTGATCAAATAACATAAAATCATACCTCTTCTATTCACAACCTGGAGATTCAAGTGAGACAATTTTCTTATGAAATTTGTAAAAGAAGTGTGGAAGACTCTCTAAGTAATATGGAATTACATCAACGAGAGCAATATGAGGCTATCATACTTAGAAATGAGGAAGAGCAAGAAAAACTAGTGGAAATCAAGCTGAACTCCATCTTGTAGAAGACCAAGAGATGAAGAAAGAGGATGAAGAAAAGAATGACAACCCTCCCTATTATTCTCTAGATCTTGGTATATTATGCTTAAATGGTAATGTTGTCACTTGCAACCAAATTAATACCAACTCTAATAATGAAATATCTAGTTAGTGAAGAGTTGAGATCGTTCTCACGAGGAATCTATTGGTAAATGTTATACGAGTTGAAAACTAAAACAAATTGGGGGTTGAATTAACGTGATTTTAAGAAATTAAAAATTACAAAATTGGAATAAACGAAAATATTCAGATTTGGAAAATTAATAACAAACCTTGATTTCGGGTTACCTAAGTTATCAAACTAATATGGATCATCGATATAAAATTAAATATGTTAACAAATACTCATTAGGTGATGTTCTCTTTTAATATTAAATAAATAGAAACATGAATTCTAATCACTCTTATTAACTAACAACTTAGATACAATCTTAAGTTTGATTGATTAATAGCTTTAAGAACTAAGAGAACCAGTGAGCAAGACAATACACATACGATATGTATTTAATCTAAATAAGTATCTTTTTTAGAATTTCCAATCCCTAATGTAAAGATGGTAATCTTAATTGCCACTTTGGATTAGCAAAACTAAACGTCAAATCCTGCTAATTTGGCTATGAATTAAATCAATCAATTCCTAGTTGCACACCCTAGAGATTAATCAATTCAATCATAAAAGGCAATAAGGAAGACACTTAATATTCATCAATGAAATAAACTTAATTTAGAAAATCTCACACATACTAGATGATAACGTGGTTCCCTTTGACTAAGAAGAAGGATTTAACTACTCATAACAAAGGTAAAAACCAACAAAAAATAGTAAAACGCTTAGTCTCCATATCTACAACTTTCCATAAAAATACAAAAACTCTAGCCAAAACAAATAAAAAACAGAAAACGTAAAGATGATGTAACTAGATGTCCTGCCTCTTCCCTCTCATCGTTATCTTCATCAGATACACTTCTCCTCCCAATTAGGTAGCAGATCCCCTACCAAAAGACAACAACTTGATTCCCAAAATAATTAAAATCTTAGGTGTATCGAATCTATTTTCAAATCAGATTTTGCAGATAAGCTTTTTCCTTGCACGTACCCATGCTTAGTCAATTATTTTTTTGCTAACTGGAAATTCGAACTGCCTTTACTTTTCTTGCTTCTTTTTTATTTAAATTCTTCTCCCATTTGTTGAAATTCATCTGATAACAATTAAGAAACAAGTTCATTAATTTTAAATAAAAATTTCAACGCATTAAAGAGATTTATATCCAAAGTTAGCACAAAAATAACAACTTATCAAATTCCCCCACACCAATCTTTTGCTCATCCTTGACTAACTATATTTACAATCAATTGGCCAACTAATCAACTTCCTTTATTCCAAATTTCACAACAGTAAATAGTGCACACTTCTAGAGTTAAACAATTTTGTAACCAATGAATACTCTAGAGTTAATCATTCAAGTAATATAAACAAAGTCAATTTAAGGCAATCATATTTCAAAAACTAACACCTAATTATAGTGAACTCTCACTGACTGAATTTCACTCAAATCACTCAAGTGTTTGTTGGTTCAGTATTTCACTCAAATTCTTCTAATGCAAATATTCTACCATATGCTTGCTTTTTCACTAACTTTTCACCACTTGAAATACAAACATGCACAAATCAAAAGGACTTTATTAAAGGTTGTATTGTGTTATAGGTAAAGGTAAGGATTGATAAATGGAAAAGGGCAAGAATCATAAACATTAACAAAGCACCTAACCACTTGTGGAGACACAAATTCAATCATAAAGGAGTCAACAATGTCATTACGTAGAGATAGATTACTCCAAAACTTGTTTTCCACTACTGTATTTATTTTTCTTTTCCTTTCTTTTCTCTTTTTAATCAATGTACCGATATTTATAGATAGTAGTATAACACACAATTCAAATCTAAATCTCTTTAATTTCCTTTCATCTTTTTCTTTTCCTTGCCTTTTATATCTCTCCTTAGAATGCCTACTTACATTTATAATGGGTGAAGATATGAGAGGTTTTAGTTATTTATTGTGGGTTTATCAAGAAAAAGGGTTCAGCTCAAAAAGTTTAACAAAGGATATTGAATTAGGTTGGCTTTTTAAGCTAAAGTGTTAAAACAAATATGGCCTTTATCATTTTTATGCACGCATGTATAGATGTGATCTCAAAACGGTTCTAAGCAAGTTCTAGAGAAAAATTCACCTTAGAAGATAATCACACATCAAAGAAATACAGATTGATATAGATGTTTCAA
>JANSVA010000003.1:18234578-18257027 GCA_025504915.1 Erythroxylum reticulatum
AGCAAGTTCTAGAGAAAAATTCACCTTAGAAGATAATCACACATCAAAGAAATACAGATTGATATAGATGTTTCAATTTTTTAGGCCCAAAAGCTCACAGATTAATGCAGTTCACCATAATTATACACCATGTTTAATCATATGATTGACACAACTTGACTAAATGTATACACTTGTATTTCTTAACTAAGTAGCATCTATTGTCCTAAAATAAATTTAACTCAAGTTATGTGCACTACTTAAGTCATTAAAAATGCAAGTCTAGAAAGTGTCAAATTTGGCTAATCAATTGCAAACAAATCAATAAGCATTCAAAAATTTTCAACAAAGATTCCTAACTATCGGTTATATGGAACATACCCCACCCCCACACTTAATTCATACATTATCCCCAATGTATTGACATAATATAAAAGAAGTGAAAATAGAAAAGAAGAGAGAAAAGAAAGTTTCTCTATTAGTTGAGTGCTGAAATCCTCGAGTTAGTGGGTGAGGAGGTTAGAATCCTTGATGTGCCTAATATGCCATCAAATTGTGCTCCATACGGTGCATCCAACGTTCCAGTCGAGTTAGACAAGTGTCCAAATTGGCTTGGGAAGGTTGGTTACTATTTGATGTATCTGTGACAACTCGACTTCTTCTAGTTAGACGTGGGTTAAAAGGGATAGCCGGACCTGGATTAGTGAAGGATATCCTTCCATGACTCATGACCACGATTCCCATCCTGCATAAACATTCCATATCCAAATGTTCTATAGCACAAGCCACAATCATGTCAGTATTGTCAATGTCCAATAAATCTAAATTAATGGCCAATTGAGTGATGTACGATCCTAATATTAATGGTTTAGATTTCTTGTTTAACATAGATTGAAATTGCGTCAGAAACCAAAAACCCAAATTAACAGGAATTTGTCTATCAATATACCACAAAAAATAAATTTCAACCTTAAAAAATGTACCTGCAAAATCCCGATGCCTTGAAAAATTATACGCTAAGAGTCGATGTATGATTTTGAAAACAGGATTTTTAAATACGAACTCTTAGATGCATTGGCATTATATGGATGAGGGTTGACGAACTATTGAGTCCATAATTTAGATGCATGAAACTCACTATGATAGTCACAGTGGGAACTTACAAATGGTTCATTTTTAACGTCATCAGTTGATATAAATCTCATAGCCATGTTAAATTCAGCAACAAATAAAGCAAATTTCTTACCCATAAGTCTAAATTCCACAATTCCTTCAGTAAACAAATCAAATTCTTTATGAGAATTAAATTGAAATGTGTTGTAAAATTCTCTTGTTAAGTCAACATGCACAGGGCAGTCAATTTTAACAAACACATTCCAACAAATTTGTCCAACTAATTGTTTAAAGGTATCACGAATTTGTAAAGCTTCAAGAGTGTTGGTAAGAACATACTTACAAGGATAGATTTTTTGTTGGCTTAGTTGTTAAAATCTTTGGTTTTCCTTTGGCAGTTGAAAAGAAGTGAAAGCTCTACTTTTTGAATTCCATTAGCTTTGGTTCTCAACTCACTTACCTTTCCGAGTGCAATTCCTTGTTGAACGGCCTAGTGTTGGGGAAAAAATTAGAGGGATTTATGGAGTTAGTACTGCAGCCATGGGTAATATTGTTGTGGTGTTCAATAGAGGTTAGGTGGTCACCAATATTGGAATAGGTGAGGCTAACCTATGTGAATCACTCTTCTTTCATGGCATGATTCCAACCTTTGTGAATTTGTAGTCCTAAAACTAAAAAATGAGAAAATAAAATCAACAAAAATTGTGATTGGAAAATGGGTGGTTTACGGTAAAGAAGAGGGTAAAAGGTTGGTTTTTTATTGGAAAGGTATGGGTGTTCACGAATTCAACAATGGTTGTGTAAAATATGAAGTGAGTGAAAGTGGAAGGAAGAGGTGAGGGAAAGAGGGAAAGAAAAAAATGATGGGTGGTAAAATGGTAGTGGCAGCGGGAAGGAAATTTTTTTCTTTTTTAATTGTTTATAATAATAAAATTGAATATATTAACAAATGAAAATGCTAAAATAAGTGGAATGAAATTCACAACTAAATTAAAACAGTCTTAACAAATTTAAAAAAGAGAAATACTGAAAATAAAAATAAAATTGAACCTGAAATTTTTAGGTTGCCTCTAGATGCGCTTCTTTTAAGTCGTTAGTTGGACATGTTTGACCACTTACCTGATTAGAGATAGATTGGGGATACCAACTCTATCTCTTCCACATTCTCGACCAGAGAGTTTTTATATTATAGTTTTAGAAAGTGTCTATTAACCTTAAACACTTTGAAAGTATTTAAACTTTGAATTTCTACCATACTATGAGAAAATACATTAGTAACAATAAATGGTTCGAGCCAACACAATCGTAATTTTTCTGGAAATAACTTAAGCTTTGAATGATAAAGAAGAACCTTTAGTCCTACTGAAAATTGCTTCCTGTAAATCATCTTATCATGAAAAGCTTTAGTTTTTTCTTCATGAAATTTTGCATTTTCATAAGCTTCATTACGGATCTCTTCTAGCTCTTGCAATTGTAATTTATTATTGTTACTAGCCTCTACCAAATCCATATTTAACTGCTTCATAGCCCGGTAAACTCTATGTTCTATTTCTATAGGTAAATGACAAGGTTTACCGAAAACTAACCTGTATGACAACACGCCCATTGGAGTTTTGTAAGCAGTCTGATATGCCCATAAGGCATCATCTAATCGTAAGCATTAATCTTTTATGTTCGGATTCACCATTTTTTCCAGTATGGGCTTAATCTCCCTACAGGACACCTCAGCTTGTCCATATGTCTGCGGGTGATATATAGTTGAAACTCGGTGTGTGGCATCACATTTCTTCATCAAAGCCTAAAAAATCCTATTACAAAAATAGATCCCTCGATCGCCAATAATCGTTAATTAGGTCAAAATAGTCCAAGTTCAAGAATTTTGCGAACTGTTCTTTTGAGGCCAAAATTTTCCCTATACATAGATGAATGACAAAATTTTAATATGGAAGGAATTTCATCATTTGCAACACACCTTCTAATAATATGATCAGTACAAAATTTCCAAAGATGAGGTTTATCCCATATGTAATATTTACCCTTTTGTTTAATTTTATCATTTTTAGCTTTAGATAAATAACTAGGTAAGGACTTAGTTACCAAGAAATTTACTATGTCAGCATACCATGGAATTACCTGTTCAATTGTGAAGAGATTTTCATCCGAAAATTCATCTTGGAGAACATCAGATGCATTAGTTAGAGTGATCCTCCTAGGATGATTGGCCACTAAATTTTTAGCTCCCTTTTTGTCGCATATTTCTAACTCAAATTCTTGTAGGAGTAAGATCTACCAAATCAACTTTGCCTTTGCTTCCTTCTTAGTCACCAAATATTTCAAAGTTACATAGTCTAAATAAATGATCACCCGTGTACCCCATAAGTAAGATTAAACTTTTTTCAACCCAAAAACTACATCAAAAAATTCTTTCTCCATCATAGAATAATTCTTCTAAGCATCGTTAAGTTTCATAAAAGCATAGTAAATGACATGAGGTACTTTGTCCACCTTTTGACCCAAAACTACTCCAACTACATAATCCAAGGCATCACATATTAGTTTGAAGGGAATGTCCCATTTCGGTGGATGAATGATTGGAGTTGTAGTGAGTCATTTCTTTAGTTCATCAAATGCAATCTTGCATGGCTCATCAAACTCAAATTTCACATCTTTTTGGAGTAGTCTACACATGGATTGCGCAATCTTTAGAAAATCTTTAATAAATTGCTGATAGAATCGTACATGAAAAAGAAAAGAGTGAACTTCCTGCATAATCGCGGGGTAAGGTAAAGATCTGATAACATCTATCTTAGCCTTATCGACCTCAATTCCGTTAGATGAGATTGTATGACCCAAAATTATGCCTTAATTAACCATAAAATGGCACTTTTCATAATTTAAAACCAAATTAGTTTCAATGCAACATTTAAGCACTTTATCAATGTTAATAATGCATGTTTCAAAAGATTCTCCATAAACCGTGAAATCATCCATGAAAACCTCCATACAATTCTCCACAAGGTTAGATAAAATACTTACTATACACTTTTGAAATGTTTCTGGTGCATTACACAACCCAAATGGCATTCTTCAGTGGGTAAAGGTGTTGAATGGACATGTGAAAGTTATTTTCTTTTAATCCTTTGGTGCAACCAAAATCTGGTGATACCTTGAATAACCATCTAAACAACAATAGTGAGATTTACCTCTAAGTCTTTTAAGCATTTAATCAATAAACGCCAACAAAAAATGATCTTTCCTGGTAACCGAATTTAGTTTCCTATAATCTATACAAACTTTCCACCCATTTTGAATACAAATGGGTATCAACTCACCATCAATGGTTTCTATCACAGTTATCCCATTTTTCTTTGGAACTACCTGGACCAGACTTATCCAGTTGCTATCTAAAATGGGATAAATGATTCTAACATCAAGAAGCTTCAAGATTTCCTTTTTCACCACTTCCATCATGGGTGGATTTAAATGATGTTCAGATTGCCTTACCTCCTTGGCTTTATCTTCCATCAATATTCGATGCATACAAATAGTGGGTATAATATCTTTTAAATTAGCCACTATCCATTCGAAGGCTTCTTTGTGTTGTCTTAGCATTTGAATTAATTGATTTTCCTACAAAAGAGTGAGTTTATTTGAGATTATAACAGGTAACGTATCTTGCTCACCTAAAAATATGTATTTTAAATGGCTAGGTAAACTCTTCAACTCCAACGTAGGTGGCTGAATCAAAGAAGGTAGAAGCTTGAAGTTGTTTCATGCTAGCTCATATGACAATTCCTTTATCACTTGCTTAGTTTTCTCCAAATGACAAAATAACACCTCAAGTTCGTTGTTGGGTAGTAATGACTCTTTAATTGCTTGCCATTGTAATACATCTCCTATCTCCAACTTTGTTTCAAGTTCATCTCTTCCATTTAAAGATGAATTTTCCTACACCTAAGTGTTAATAAAGTCCATAAAAACAATAGGTTGTTCATCATTAGGAAATTTCATGGCATTGTATATATTGAATTTAATTAATTCGCCATCAAATTTCATAGTCAACGATCCATCATGAACATCAATTTTTGTTTTAGTGGTTTTCAAGAATGATATTCCAAATAAAATTGGAGTTGAAGAAGACACATCATCACTCCCCATCTGCCAAATATAGAAATTAGCTGAAAAAGCATTTAACCCACTTGAACTAAGATATCCTATAACACACCCTTTGGATAAGCATTTGAATGACCCGCTAATTGAATCACTACATTAGTTTCTTTGAGAGGCCCCACATTTAAAGACTTGTAAACATCATAAGGCATGACATTTATTGATGCACCCAAATCTAACATAGCTTTTTCAATTTTCAAATCACCAATTTTACACGGGATAGTGAACATACATGGATCTTGACATTTAGGTGGTAACTTTTTCTTCTATAATACGGCTGAAATATTCTCTCCTAATTGCACTTTCTCATCAAATTTTAATTTATGTTTGGAAGTGTAGAGTTCCTTAAGAAATTTAGCATAACAGGGGATTTGTTTAATGGCATCAAGCAAAGGGATATTTACCTAGACTTTCCTGAAAGTCTCCCATATTTCTTTCTCTTGTTCCTCTTTCCTTGCCTTAGAGAATCGACTAGGAAAAGGGGGTTGTACAATAAAATTCTACAGACCAATCTATGTCTTCTCTAGCTGATCAGGTGCTTCCTTTGTTGCTTCTTCTTCGAATTCTCACTTGGAGAATTTTAGAGATGGTTCCTTCAATTCCTTACCACTTCATACATGAGAGCTTTGGTACTTTGTTTGGGATTAATTTACGGTTGAGATGGAAATGTTCTAGAACTTTATGCCTTCAACCGATTGATTATTGTTGCCATTTGACTCAATTGATTTTTAAGATTTTAAATATTAGCTTAAATATCTTGCCGAAATGTCATGGTGTTAGTGGCTAAAGATTTATCTATATCTTCCAAAGAAGACTTACCTTCGGAATTGGATGCCATTTATTGATGTTGTCTAGGTACATATGGTTACCTAAATTGTTGGAAATTTGAAGTAGTTTCTTGTTCTTGAGAGTTCCCATAACGTAAATTTAGATGGTCGCGCCAACTTGGATTGTAGGTGTTAGAGAATGGACCATATTTCCTTTGATTTTGTCCAATAAATCCCCTACAACATTGACTTGTTTTGCGCTTTCTTCCTGCAAAACCGGAAATGCGTCAGTGAAGTGTCCCAACATTAAACATATTCCACATACCTTTGCTTCTTCTTTCTTTATAACTGCAAGTTGCCGCACCAAAGATGTAAAATCTTCTAATCTTTTCTCTAATGCTGTTATATTCACCTCATTTATATATTTTGAACTATGGCGAAAACGTATACCGAATTGTTGTGTATTGGAAGCCATATTTGCTATCAAATCTCTTACAATTGTCGGTGTTTTGTCAACCAAAGCTCCACCACTTGTAGCGTTGATCATACTCCTATCTGTAAGTAAAAGACCTTCAGAGAAGTATTGGATCAACAATTGATCATTTATTTAGTGATGGGGATAGCTAGCATAAAGCTTATTGAATCTTTTCCATTATTCACATTGTGTCTTCCCCATGTGTTGTTGAATGCCACAAATTTCTTTTCTAATACTGGCAGCTCTTGATGCTGGAAAATATTTTTTAAAGAAGAATCTCTTCATTTCAGCTTATATTTACACATTTTCACCAGCAGAGTAGTACAACCAATCTTGACCATCATATTTGAGAGAAAATGCTAAGGCTATTAGTTTGATTTGCTCCTCAGTCACATTCGTTGGCTTCATACCCATACAAACGACATCAAATTCCTTCAAATGCTTGTAAGGATCCTCACCCGGTAGACCTAAAAAAATTGGTAATAAATGAATCAACCCTGACTTCAGTTCAAAGGTGTTGTTGTCCCCCAAATTCGGAAAATTCATGCAATAGGGCTGTTGAACATCCGTAGGGGCAGCTAGTTTATAAAGAGTGTGATTCGCAGCCATTCTTTCCATCTTCTGCACTTGTTGTCTCTATTTTGTTTGCTTTTGTAATCTTTTGGATGTTTTTTCTATCTTTGAATCAAATAGTAGCTGAGTTGTCTTATCTATTCATGTAACATACATATAACATATACTATTAAGAAATCATTGGCAACGGTGCCAAAATTTGGTAATGTTGTCGTCTGTAACCAAATTAATACCAACTTTATTAATGAAATATGTAGTTAGTGAAGACTTGAGATCGTTCCACGAGGAATCTATTAGTAAATGTTATACAAGTTGAAAACTAAAACAAATTGAGGGGTTGAATTAACATGATTTTAAGAAAAAAAGACTAAAATTGGAAATAAATGAAAATATTAGGATTTGGAAAATTAATAATGAACCTTAGTTTCGGGTTACTTACCTTATCAAACTAATATGGATCATTGATATAAAATTAAATTCATTAACAAATACTCATTAGGTGATGTTTTCTCTTAAGATTAAATGAATAGAAACATGTATTCTAATCACTCTTATTAACCAACAACTTAGATACAATCTTAAGTTTGATTGATTAATAGCTTTAAGAACTAAGAGAACCAGTGAGCAAGACAATACACAGACGATATATATTTAATCTTGATAAGTATCTTTCTTAGAATTTCTAATCCCTAACGTAAAGATGGTAATTCTAATTGTCACTTTGGATTAGCAAAATTGAATGTCAAATCCTACTAATCTGGCTATAAATTAAATCAATTCCTAGTTGCACACCCACCCTAGAGATCAATCAATTTATTCATAAAAAGCAATACGGAAGACACTTAATATTCATCATTGAAATAAACTTTATTCAGAAAATCTCACACATACTAAACGATAACGTGATTCCCTTCAACCAAGAAGAAGGATTTAGCTGCTCATAACAAAGGTAAAACCCAACATAAAAATAGTAGAACACATAGTCTCCGGATCTGCACTAGTTTAGAAAAATATGAAAACTCTAGCCAAAACTATAAAAAAAACAGTAGAAACCATAAAGATGATGAAACTAGATGTCCTCCCTCTTCCTTCTCATCGTTATCATCATTAGATACACTTCTACCAATCAGGTAGCAGATCCCCCACCAAAAGACAACAACTTGATTCCCAAAATAATTAGAATCTTAGGTGTATCGAATCTGTTTTCAAATCAGATTATGCAAATAAGCTTTTTCCTTATTTGTGCCCACACAGTCAATTATTTTTCTACTAACTAGAAATTCAAATTTCCTTTACATTTCTTGCTTATTTTAATTCAAATTCTTCTCCCATATGTTTAAAATCATCTGAGAACAATTAAGAAATAAGTTCATTAATTTTAAATAAAAATTTCAACACATTGAATAGATTTATATCCAAACTTAGCACAAAAATAACAACTTATCATTGAACATCCAAAAAACTTAGGTAGATGTCTATGAAGAGAACCTCATCATTTAGATTAGTGATGACCAAGTGACATTCGACATGATTGATATATTAAAGAATTTAGAGGAGGGTGAATCATTCAAAAAAATTGATGTGCTCGAATCTTTGAAAGAATGAGAGGGCGAAGAACAGTTGACAACATACATCTAGTTTGAAGAAGCTATGGAAGTCTTTGTACAAGAAGCTAAAGAAGAAGATGAGATAAGGGGAAGTGAGAAAGAACCAAGAAAAGAACAACTCACCCCCTTACCGGGAAAACTGTTGGATTTCATGGAAGATTCAGGGAATTTTGTTATTTCTTGTTTTGTTAACAGTTTGCTCAAAAAAAGGACATTACTAAGCTTAATTGGTTTTCATAATTTTTTCAATATTGTCCTTCTGATCATTTTGTAATTTGTATTTTACTTATAGGCTACAAAGCTGATGTTGAAAGAAAAAGGTGAAAGCCAGCCGCTCATAATTAATCCTGGCTGAGTTTCCAATGATACAAGGTCAAGCTAATAATCATAAATTAGCATGTTCAGTAGTTAAATTTAAATTTTGTGTTTAGTTAGATTTTTTAATTTTAAATAAAATTTTAATAATTTGAAATGATCTGGGATTACTAATTCTCTTACTCTGTTTAAATTCTCTTACATCTCGCCATCATCACCTCCATCACTGTACGGATTTGTTTCTAGCCTTTTTCTTTTTAAATTTAGTCTTTATTTTTTATTTTATTTTATGTTATTTCCTTGTATGTCTGTTTGTTTGTCCCCTTCTCACATTAAGGACAATGTGTTGTTCAAATGTAGGGAGGGTTATGTGTTTTGCTTTGATTGTGAATATTCCATATTGTTATGTTAATGTGTTTATATTGCATATTGTGAATTGTGTAAATATATCGATGGCTTAGATAGAATGAAATTGATTTAATTTTGAACATAATGTATTAGATTATGAAGAGTCATTAGCTCACAAAATTAGTGATCTGGGTTCTTTGGCTAAAATATGAAAGTCAATTAGGATTCAATGTTAGTTTATCATCTTATAAGTTGTCACATTCATTCATAATTTTAGGTCTTTTGACTAAGTAGCTTTGCTAGTATTTTTTCATGAAAACAAGTAGCTAAAAAAACAAGATAGGCATTAAAAAAAGTGTTTGTAAATTTTAAATAAATAACTATTCTACTGGCCTTCGGGTTATGAATAGAGCCAGTAGCCAGTTGAGAACGTGTTGTAGCCAAGTAACTGGATCGTCACGCATCACAAATGTGTACCTTCACGTCAAAAGGCTATAACGACGTTCTAACTAAGCAACTTACTAAAAACATGACTTAGTCTAGTAACCAGATTGACATCATCACGAATGTTTGCCTCCTTGTAAAAAGACTAGGTCCATGTCCACAAAAAGTAATAGAAAGAATGTTTTCTAACAAAAACCTACCGAACTTGTAAATAGCTTAACTTTTTATAAAAATGTACTTAATTTTAGTTATAAAGTTTGATTAACCAAAAAATTATTATTCTGTGTGTACAATTAAAAGGGGTGAATAAACTTGACATTTAAATTTTGATTAATATCTATATTTAGTCCAGAGTTCCTAGATGCAGATTTTGCATATAATAATTGGAACAGCTTGAATAAATGTGTTTAGATTTAAATTTATTTCGTGAAGTTGAAGTTATTGCCTCATTATTGCATTGTGTTTTTGTGTTGTTTGTTGTTTTTTTGGCTTAAGGACAAGCAAACATTTAAGTGTGAGAATGTTAATAAGTGTAAATTACATCATATTTTAGGGCATAATTTGATATGTATTTAGCCATTAATTTGATCATTTAGTATGTATTTAGGTTAGAATTGTGTTAGTTTGTTAATTGTTTGTGTTTTAAATATTTTATGGGTTAGCACAAGCTTTTGAGCTTAAATATTGTATTTTTGAGGTACATTGATGTGTTTGCTAGTTTTTCAGGGTCAATATTGAAGAACTAAGGAGTTTCGGAAGACATTTGGACTGAAACAATAGCCCATGATTATGACAGAAGGCTCAAATATGGGCCATGATCTTGGCCTGTATCGAGAAGATGCGTAATTGCTTACAAACTTCATGTTTCGAGGGACTTTTTGGACCTTTCAGACCCCGAAAATACCGTAGGATTACCTAAAATATAAAAGACTATTTAAAGAACATTAAGAGGAGCACAAAAGGAGCTTTTTGCATCAATCATACTTGAAACCCTAAAGAGAGAATACTAAGAGAGAGAAAGAAGAAGAAGGAAGAGGAAGACGAAGCTGACTCGATGTGCTTCCTAGATCAGGAGGTTTTTCCTGACTTCGCTGCCTTCTGTCATCTATTCTAAGTCATTATTTCCTTTTTGTTTTGATTTTATTTATGTATATAATTGAGATAGATAGTACGATGATAGGATTTGGAATATAGATGATGTTCGAAACTCTCCTTCAGGATTTTATTTTGATTTAATGATAATTTAGTCGATTGTGATTATTAGATGAATGTTGTGATTTAATTATGTTCTTGCATAATTCAGTAATAAATGGAGAGGGTGAACTAAATGAAAAATGATTAAATCATATTAACGAGAGTTAGGCGATTTAATAGAAACCGTGACAAATCATATTGGTAATTGTACGAAGAGAGATCTCGTGTGATGTTCCGATATTTTATTAGAGTACTTCAGATCTAATTAGGGGTTTTGGATAATTTGTGAATTGAAAGATTGCAAATTCCATAATCTGATTTGGGTTTATAACTTAGGGTTTAAAGGTTATAACTTGAGAGAGAGTAATCAACCCTAAAATAGTCTAGAACTGACACTCTATTGACACATATTCGGCTAGGTTAAAATTAATGATAAGTAAAATCCCCTTTCTCATAAATTGGTAAATTCCATAGGTTGATTTATATTGTGATTGAATATTACTCACTTGTTAATAATTTTGTGTTTATTTTCTAATTTGATTGGTTAAACTTAGTTCTCGTAATTAATTTCTGTTGCATCTTTTATTTTCAGTTTTATAGTTTTTCTATCCTTAGATTTTAGGATTAGATTACTATCCTTCTTTGTGGGATCGACTCCTTTAATATTGCGCTATGAACTGTGTGCTTGCAGAATATTGAGGGTTTATAAGATTGAAACTTTCCCCGATCATAAGCAAAGATGAATGACTTTCAAAATTCATAGCAAGAATTTAACATTCAACGCTTTTGCTCACGATCAATCAATATTCAACACCTTTTTAAAAATTGAGCAATCTAATGGTAGACTTGGAAAATGTGTTTAACGACGATATATTCTCTTGTACACTTAACACCATTCACAATCAAGACATTCCACAATTTCGTATATCATTTCATTTCTACACCACTAAGGTTTACATGTAAAATCAAGGATCAAAGGACTGTTCAAGATTGTAATGTAGGCAAGGGTAAGGTGAGATGTATTTGGGTTAAGTAATATGAAAGCCATTAAAGCTAGTAAAACAAAACTAACACTCGACATGACATCAAGTGCACAAACCAACATTCAATTACAATTGTTTACATCAACTATGATGAATGTAGAAATAACGTTTTACAGCTCAAACTCGAGCTCTCACACACAAACCACATGAAGCATAAATCACTCACAAAAGTTGATCATAAACAAGACTTTGTAACCATAGGGACTGACCATTGAAAACAACATCCACCTCATATCCAACATATGCGAGTAACCCATTCAATACAACTTCAAGAGGAAAGATTAATCATAAATGACTTTTCAACACATATCCACTTCCTCCTTGATACATTTATTTAAACATTTTTCTTTCTTTTTTTCTTTTTGCCTTTTCTTTTTCTTTCTTTTGCTTTTCTCTTTTCTTTTTATCTTTTTTTATATTAACATTGAAAGAAACTACATCAACGCAAGAATTTTAATGATATGACATAAAATAGTATCCTAACATTATAACCAACCCACACATATGTACACCCCCCACACTTATACTTTTGAATATCCACAAACTCAACAATCAACAAATGTTCCACTGGCTTTAAGGCTTAGGAAGGACATTTGGTTAGGTTTAAAGCATGTAATGCGGTTACTACAAATAGAATGGCTAATAAAGCTAAAGGGAGCTTACCAAAGGGAAAATTATATAATGGGTAGGCTATTTGGATAATGTGGTAATCATATCCATATTAATACATATGATAAAAATGTTGTCTTGAATAAAAAATCAAAGAAAAGTTAAAATGTACATGTCATGAAGGTCACACATTAACAAAAGACAATGAGACTAATATGGATGTGTTAGTCTAATAAAGCTTAAAATCTAATTGGCTTTGTCTACCTCTAGTCATTACTCTCCTAAAGATAATGCATATTAACTAATCACATGAGTAAAAGTACATACTCAAGTTGTCATGAAATTCTCTAGTCAATTCATTCTTTAATCATGATTATATAATCCTAAAGTAATAAAAAAAAAGAAATTGTTTGTTTGTTTGTTTTATTCTCTCTCTTATTTTAATTGAAAACTTTAAACAACCAAAAACAAAAAACTTAAAAAACACATGCGTATAAAAACTAACTGCATAAATGTAAAAGAAAAGAAATTTACTTCCCTTGGGTTGCTCCTAAAAATCTTCTTTTTTTTAGTATCGGTAGCTCAACTCTATGTTTTCTTCTCACATGATGAAATTATGATCCTTTGCTGTCATAGTTTGAGCCACTTCCACGTGAGGTTGTTCCAGATAGGGTCTTGATTGATGATCCGTCATATTCAGCATATGCCCTATCTTCAAATTCTCAATCTCTACTGAGTCCAAGCACTCGGGAAATATTTCAAATGACTCTTCACCTTGTTCAATTTCTCTAACCTACTAGGTAAACGAAAAAATTATGTCTTAAAAATAAATATTGACTTAGTATTCACCTTCAATCTAAAAGATGTATCATTTTCTACTTCGAGCTCCTCCTCAGATTCTTCTTCACAAGCAATTCCTTAAATATTTCTCTCAAGATTCTTAAGCTCCTCTTCACTATGTAAGGTCTCTACACTGACGTCCCATGAGTACACCACGAGTTGGAATGGTTTCATCCCTACTTCTTGTGATTCTAGGCGGTTGATCCTTACTTCCATCTGACCCATTTGGCATTCCATGTTCTGTATGCTCGATTTTATCTCCTATTGGAACTATTGTATACTCTTTTGAATATTCTATTGAAATAGAATATTGTTAGCAATCATAATATTAAGCAAGTCTTCCAGAGATGTACCTGAGTCATGATAAGAAGCTTTTGGTCTATACAAAAATTACTATGCATCCTACAAACTATCATAAAAGTAATTTGGTTAATTATCCCATCCATAACTAAAGTTTGTTTGATCAATCCAAACCTAGTTATAAGCACGTCGTAACACTATGCTAAAATAAACTATCCTATAGAAGTGTTGAGTTTAGGTCGATCCCATAGAGAGTTTTCGGTTAGCTTTTGAGAAAAAATAATTTGTGTTTAGTTTTTTTAGGGGTGGGGGTGGGGGTTGGTTTGGTTTAAAATAAGAAAATAAAGCTAAACTAACTAAAAAAAGCAATTTAAAGAAAACATCTAAAAATGATGAAAGTGGTGAATTCGTTAGGAATCCGGTTCTTTAGTTCAATCTTGACCTACACTCTAATTAAACATATTTTAGTGAATTGTTGTTCTTTTCCTCTCCTTGAACTATTAATCGTAGGTTAATGATACGATCTATTAACCTGAGTTTACTCTTAAGTCATGTTTAATTAAGAAATGATCGTTAATTAAACCTAACTATTGAATAACCTAGGATACAATCTCTATATTCAATTGGGTAATGACATTATGAATTAGGAAAATCGATTAATCTAAGCAACAACCACATACGTTTGGGTTATCATTTAACCTAGGTCATGTTATCCCTAATGATTACCAACCATTAGTCGCTACAAATGATTCTCAAATATAACAATTACGAATTATATTGAAATTTTAGCTATGGGTTCATACACAAACAACTAAACTATATGATAATACGATCATTCATACACAAAACCCAAATCCATATGCATAAGATAACACAATCAATTCATAAAGAGAGAAAGAAACAATAAATACAAAGAAGGAATGCTTAATCGGGTCATCGACATCAATGTCACTTCTGAACTGGCGTTGGGAAGCTACCCTTTCATGGGGTCTCTCACGATCGAGAGCTTTGGTTGCCCTCTTCATTCTTTCCTTAGGCTCTTGAAGCTCCTCCTAGCCGAAAACACTAAAAATTTTTCATTTATTTCAGTTGTCACCAATATGTTGATTTTATACAAAAAAAAGGTTTTTGGTGAGGTGGCATTATGTCACACCCGTGATTTGGTGTGCCATGGGTGTGACCCACCTTTTCATGGTCATGAGTGGTGTCTCATAGCCATGAGACACCTTGTCACAGTCGTGAGTCAACACTCACAGTCATGACAAGTTAATGGCATAATCGTGACTCCTTTTTCCTTGTTCTTTTTGTCTTCTTCTTGCTCTATCCTTCATCTTCTTTGTATTTTCAGCATATGTCTCATCTTTCTTGGCATTTTCTTATCTTCTCTTGCTTTTAATCTTTTTCTTCTTGCTCTATGAAGATGATCTTTGAAAAATAGACTAAATATAGTGCTTTCGACTCACTTTAGCTCTTTCGTTTCCGAATTATGGACTAAGTTAATCAAGTAACCACATCAATGGTTTCATACATAAACAATCTAACAAGAATGAGAATATTAATCCATACATGAATACCTAAAACGATAAGTAAAGAATAACATAAACAATATCTAAAGAGAGAAGATCAACAATACGCAATGAAGAGATGCCCCAAATGTGTTCTTTAGCTTCAATATCCTTTATGGACTAGAAGAAGGAAGATTGCCCTCCATAAACCCCAATTAAGTATATGTTCTACCCCCTTTCATGTCCCAAAAATGATTCACACCTAGTTTAATCTCTCAAATCTCTATTTATGAAAAATTAGTGTTCTAGAGAGATACACAATTGGATACACGGCCGGGCATCCAACCATTTATAACATAACAATCTCCTAATTCATGATTGTATATGTCCGTGTAAGTGGATACAAGGCTGTATATCTTGCAAGTCATGTTGAAATGTTATTTTTCTTGCATTTTCTTATCCTTTCATCACCCTAATCCATCTACTTCTTGTTCCACAGAGAAAATTGAGTTTGAATATCAAGAGGATGGCTTAAAGAATGTTCTTTTAACACATTTTATCTCTTGAATTTCCAAATTTTACTTAAAACCAAATATGAACCACAATGAGCATCTTAATCATTTCATAGCTTTAATCACTAAGTGTTGTGGATTAAATGTATAAACAATTAAACACACATCAATCCTTCACTATATAGAGATACTTCTATTACCTATAAGGAGGTAAAATGTATCATAATCTTAGTCATTGATCATGATCAATCTTAACCTTCAATTTCTTTATATAAGGTGTTAGTCCCTAAAATTATAAAATTTTTATATTTTTTATTTTATATGCAAAATATCAGAATTTATAATGAAGTAAGTATAAAATAAAATAATGAAAATTAAAAAAGCTCTTAAGAAGTAAAGTAAAAGAGTAAGGAGACATGTAAATCGTGCAACTTTATTCACCCATGAGGTCTAAAGCCTTTCGTTTCTACTTACCCTCCATAATGTTTGTGGACAATTCACTTGATTATTCCTTACATGCATGACAAGATAACATAAGTGTGGTGACCCAATGAGACATATTCTTTCTATGTTGCATATGATATTAA
Source organism: Erythroxylum reticulatum (assembly GCA_025504915.1). Lineage (NCBI taxonomy): Eukaryota > Viridiplantae > Streptophyta > Magnoliopsida > Malpighiales > Erythroxylaceae > Erythroxylum > Erythroxylum reticulatum. Next base: position 18,250,960 of record JANSVA010000003.1, read on the forward strand.
GTTCATATCCATTTAGGGCACGTTTCTATCTAGCTCATAAGGGGCTAATTGCATCGATCAAACTTTGATACGATTAGCAACAAGGAGATTAGGAGTGTTAGGTGATAAGTAAGAGTTAATAGTTGTTTGCACTCCCATCTTGATCACCATATACATTTTGATGTCAATAAGAATGGTTAAACTTTGAGTCATTGCATATGGTTAACATTTTTCATTGATCTAGGCATTATCTATGGTAGTGAGGACATATTTCTACAGAGAGAGAAGGATAAGGTTAAGGAGCTAGAGAGAATATTAATTCCACCCTAGTATCCAAGTAAGTTACTATTCTCTAGACCATATATTTAGCAGTAAATGCATTAGAATGGAGATACATTAGTGAGGTTAACATATTATATAGGTTTCAAGATACTACCACCATTGGTCCCTCCACTATAACCTTTAAATATAGGGCCTAAGCTAAATCCTAAACCTTAAGGAGAGATCATAACAGAAATATAAGTGTCTCGTGGGTTAGAGGAATATGGAGAGATTAAGGCTCGTGATATCACCAAGCTAGTAGTTGTAGAGCCTCATTAAAAGTCTAAGACTCAAAGAGAGACATAACTAGTGATTGCCAAAGACTAAACTAGCATCTTTGGAGTCATCATTCAATGTTTTGGTAGATACGATATTGGTTATTGATATGATCAAATTTTAGGAAACAGTCCTCTATACACCTCCATCAAACCCACCATCTCGGGGTTGATCTCTTCATTATTATTCCTATATCTCTTTATTTTTGTTTTTAACTTTTTATGATATATAACTAGGAGGAAAATAGTTTATTATTAACGATTGTTGAGGGAATTCAATAAGTCTTAGAATGTCCATCTATTTTATGTTGGGGAAGAACCAATCCTTTTTTTATAATTTTCCTCCTTTTGTTTATTTATTTTATTATTATTGTATGTTATTGATTTTTTTTACTTCTATATGTGCACGTTATAGATATGTATAACACTTGTGAGTATGGGTTGATCTTATAAGGACTAGAGTAACGATTATAGATGATTGAATAATAAAATAAAATAACTAAAAATTTTAAACAATAAATCAATGTAATGATTAAGAAGAAATCGATATATGAAATAACTAGATTTAGGTTGAGTTTATTTTCTCTTATGTTAATGAATACCTCTAATTATTTAGACCAGTAAGAGTTCCTGACTTATATCATGTACTCTCTCGAGACATATAACTCCTATTCATAGGTTAATCAACCAAAATCCTTTTTGAATCTAAATAACCTAATAATGTTTTAACTCATTTTATATAAACTATGTTGATAAGTGTTCCCTTAACTTAGGAAGATCTTGTAGCTTTCTTTCGAATATCTTATACTTAATCCTCTTCATCCATGTTATCATTTAAACACACATCTCATCTATCGAATCTCAATACATGAATTAAATATTGAATCTTCCATTTTTGCTTGTTTGATTCAATCAATATAAAACATGGATAAATCGTAACGAAAATAGAATTTCATTAAACCAAAGAATATCAAAGTATATCACATCCTAACTAAATCTATATCCCAATTTAGTTTATAATCAAACTAATAAAAAATTAAGATAAAGAAATCATTATTCTTAAATCTTGAATTTTTATGGAGTTCTTATTGAAATCTTGTTCTACCTTGAAAGAATGATGCAATATTGATCAAAACTAACATAAAACAGTTTCAAAATTACTTTTGGTGTTTCATGGACAAAAAGAACTCATTCTTTCCTATCATTCTTTTTTTAAAATCCATAATTCTAACTTTCTACTTAGCTGCACAACCTTAAACATAAGTATATATAACTGACCGTGTGTCTTGGAAATTCTCCAAAGATCTTTAGTGCTAGAATGGGATTTACATAAGTCTTTAGGGTATCATGTTCTTCATCCAGAGGTAACATAAAGGTGTGTAGGATTGCATAGGAGAAATATAAGTGACCATGTTTGAACATAGCCCTCAATATGGTAGTGTGTAGGTACTATAGTTATGGATCCTTCTCTAATTCTTCCAAAATTATTCCAATTTAGTTCAATTCTTCTCCTTTTCCTTGCATAGGTAGAAATAGGACTTAAAATGACAATATTTATAAAATTAAGTATCAAATCCTTCAAAATTTTATCCAAAATATGAGAACTATTATGTGAAAATAATACTAAAAGTAATATATGTCTAATATACATCAAACTACCCCACATTTAAGTAATTGCTTGTCCTAAAAAAATCAATCTATCATTCAATCTCTAGTATAAAATAATTTTGAAAAAATGTTAAACAAATTAAATATTTATTTAATTTAAAACGGTTATCAAAATTTTATGCAGCTAACTACTTACATTAATTTACAAGTTGATTCAATTCACTTTATAATTCTTTAAACTTCAACCTAAATCACAAATCCCAATTCTATACATAAAAGGAACATACATAAGATAACATGCTTTAACTTCCAAACATATTCAAAGCCCTTTTATTAATAAGCCAAAAATTTAAACAAAACTAGAACATTAAAAGCATATTTGAAAATTCATTTGGTCTTTTTATGAAAGAATAAATATCTTATCATAAATGCTCATGATTACTCAACTAGGTCACTATCTCAAATGGCTACTAGCAGCACTCTTTAACTTCAACCTTTTTATTGATACAAAGCCAGATGAAGGAAATTATTTTAAATATTTAATTCATTTTTCAAAAAAAAACTAAAGAGAAATCATAATTACTTGTTCATATGCATTTTAAATAAACATAATGATCATTCAGTATTCATTCTTTAAATTCATTATAATTAGTTACATAAGTATTCCAATTCACTAAAACAATCAAATTCATAATGAATTGTCTTTAATAGTATGCTTTAAAAGAAAAAAAAAATCCTAAACATTACTTTCTAATCAGAAGGTCATGAGAAAATTTATAAGCTTGTGTCATCACATCATATATATTCCTATAATCCCTCCCCGACACTTAAAATAAATATTGTCATCCATGTTTCAAACAAACAAGGTAATAATGTTAATGTGGTTCCCTAGTTTGATGTTATTTGGAAGCAAACTCTAAACTAGAAAGCTGCTATGTTTACTTGGGTAGTGATAAAAAACAGGCTTAGGACTAAAGACAAATGATTTTGGGAATTCGACCTCATATGTGTACTCTATAAGTAGCTGAATGAAAGTAGAGACCATTTATTCTTTGAAAGTAACTATACCAAAGCAATCTGAAGCAAAATTATGGTTATGTTACAACTACCTAGGACACTTTTTAGTGGACAGAGACCTTGATTCTTCTTATATAGTGTAATAAACACGGTAGAGTAAATGGAATATTTATTAAGACTACTTTTCATACTATTATCTATTCAATTTCGAGGGAAGGAATTGGAGGATATACAAGGGTGTTAAAGAGAGTGAATAGCAACTTGTAGAATAAATAGTGAATTGGGTCAAAGCTACCATCATTGCCGATGATTAACAATGATTAGTTAGTTATGAACTAAAACTAAACTAGATGTTATAATGTTATTTGGTGTAGATAGCTTGTATATTGGTTCAAGAGTTTATTTTTTATTGCAAATATTACGATTCATTGTAATGGATGTGTTATAGCTTTTGCTAACTTAATATAATTTTCATTTATCATTTAAAAAACAATACCAAAATGTATATATATATGATTAAGGATATTCATAAAAAATAAAAATAAAAATACCAAAGATAGATAATGAATCTTGCAGAGGAGGTGAAGGTATCAGTGGTTGAACGTATGGCACTATCACCTACTGGTCCTCTAGATCATTGAATGAGCTCACCTCTAATACTTTCATTTAAATATAAAAATGTCACTTTCATTTAAAATGCTATGTTTTGAATTTTTAGGGCCATCTTTTATTTAAATATAAAAATGCCACATTATCAAGTATTGGGTCCCACTAATGTGAATTTTTTTTAAAAAAGTCTACATTGTATATGATGTGACATTTAACTAACAAAAGATAACTTCCGTTAAATTTTCTATTCTCATAGGATCTATTTCAAATGTTTTATAAACGTTTCAAATTAAATGCTTTGAAATGTTAAGATTATATATTCTGGGACAAAAGAGCAAAACAATCCCTCTATCCCTAATGTTTACATAAGTGCCTGAAATGGACCCTAACATTTCAAGGTGGTCAAAATGACCTAACGCTTACAAATTGTTCAAAATGAGCCCTAATATTTGAAAAATGTTCAAAAAGAACCCTGACGACTAACAATGTTAAGCCACCATCAATTAACTGCTGATGTGACAATTTTTTATTGATGTGAAATTTTTTAAAAAATAATTTTACATGGGACCCACCATTTGTTGATTTAGAACTTTTAAAAATTCAGGTAGCTCTTGTAATATTTAAATGAAAGTGGGCCTTCCCTCCATTTAAAAGTAGTATTTTTATTCTCCCTATTAAGGCACTATATCATGCTTGCTACGTATGAATTTTTCATTCATAAACGTGACTTTTCCTTCTTGAATTTTTTATTCTTAAACGCAATGAAGCATAAACTTCAAAATGAAACACAGAGAAAAAAAGAAATGAGTGAACTCAGTAGAAGTGGAAAGGTTGTTTATGTGACAAGAGCATGAGATTTCATAGCATCTTGGCTAGTTCAGCATTTGCTTCAATGAGGTTACACTACTAAAGCCACCGTTCGTGATCCAAGTACAACTTAGTCTCCTTTTAGTACATTAACTTCCTTTATGTTAATCCATATTGTTCTTAATTTGATCCGTGACCCTAGATGATCTAGTTAGGACCAAACACTTAATTGCGCTCAATGGAGCTAAGGAAAGGCTTCATTTGTTCAAAACTGATATACTAAAAGAAGGGTCTTTCTATTTTATACTTATGGCTACGAAGGTGTGTTCCATATAACATGTCCCGTGGCACTTGAATCAAACTATAATGTTCCTAAGGTTTGTTTGATGTCTGAATATCCTTTTCACATTGGCACACAATCATATGTTCAAGAAATTTTTTCTTTTTAGGTCATTAGTTTCCATGTTTGATCCTGATATTATACAGTATAGGTATTCTTTGATGCTAATATGTATATTTATTTGATTATTTCTTCTTATGTCAAATTCTAAGAAGAAATCGTTGAAGCAACATTGAAAGGAACACTTAATGTTTTAAAATCTTGTTTAAAAGTTTCTTGAGAAGAGAGTGGTTTTGACATCTTCAATGGCTCCAGTTGTATTCAGTGGAAGACCACTCAACCAAGACACTGTACTTGATGAGACTTCGGTCTTGAATCCACTTGTATTTGAACAAATGAAGGTGTTCATGCATTTCTTAGTTTTTTTACCAACTTTATTAAGATTCTACTTCTTCCACGTTGATTCGATATGTAATTCCTGATTTGATATTTTTGTAATGGTACCACTTCGAAAAGACCTTGGTAGAGGATGCTGCTTGGAAATTCATATAACAAAATCATATCGATTTGGTAAAAATACACCCATCTTATATGATTGTGTTAGACATTTATGGATCGATTGATTTTGTCATACCTGAATCCATGATAAATTGTAATTACTAATTCCCTCTCTTCTTCTTTTCTTCTTTGATATGTTTCTTCAATAGTACAGATAACCTTTGATAAGTTTCTAAAACTTAAATATATTATTTCACTAACCATCATGTTAGTATATTTTAAAAGAGAGAGGAAAAGGGTCTCTGAACTATTTAAGATCCATTCTTTAATACCCAATAACCATTATCTTGGGTTCTTTTTTATGGGACTCAAATCTATATGTAGCGCCCCCTTACCGCAAGGTACACACCGGGACGCCCGCAGGTCATTCCGGTACATATCCTACGATAAAGGTGAGCTACAAACAATCATTACAATCACTTCACATGGCATCATAATAAAACATCAATATTTAAATCACAAACTTTTGAAACCAAATTTTTCTTAATTTCATTTCATCAAAATCAAACTGTTTACACATCTATCATCCTGTACTGTCTGTACATCAATCCAAA
>JANSVA010000003.1:18260064-18283937 GCA_025504915.1 Erythroxylum reticulatum
ATATGCTCAATTGACACTTTATGTTTTTACACTTCTTCTTTCACAGACAAATACTTCAAATCTATGTGTTTCACACCTTTTGAATACTTGTCATTCTTAGACAAGAAAACAACTGTGAAATTATCACAATAAATTCTTAACGTTCTATTAATATTGTCGACAATACTGAGACCTAAGATAAAGTTCCGCAACCACAATCCATGATTCATAACCTCAAAGCATGCCATAAATTCAGCCTCCATAGTGTAAGTAGTAATGATGGACTACTTTCCATTTTTCTACGAAACTACTCCTCCAACTAATAGGAACATATAACCGAATGTAGATTTCCATGAGTCTACACAATCAGCATAGTCTGAATTTGAGTAACCTGTCACTTCGAGATGAGTTGATTTTCTATATGTGAGCATATAGTCCTTTGTGCCTTATAAATATCTAAGAACTTTCTTTGCAGCTTTCCAGTGGTCCATTCTGGGATTGCTTTGATATTGGCCTAGCATTCCGACAGCAAAATTGATATCTGGCTAAGTGCATGTTTGAGTATACATTAAACTCCCAACTATTGACGCATAGGAATAGATTCCATTTCCTTACATTCTAAATCATTTCGTGGACATTGCATTTGACTAAATTTGTCCCCTTTCTGAATTGGAAATATCCCTACGGAGCATTTTTCCATTTAAAATCTTTCTAATACTTCCTTGATATAACCTTTCTGAGACAATCCTAACAATCCTTGTGATCTATCACGAAATAATTCAATTCCTATCACTTAGGATGCCTCACCACATATTTCATTTCAAAATTATTAAAGAGAAATTTCTTTACATCATGTAACAAAACCATATTATTAGCAGCAAGAAGGATATCATCAACATATAGGACTAATATAGTGAACTTGCTCCCACTAACCTTCATATAGATACACCGATCAATAGTGTTCTCTACAAAACCATAAGACGTAATGATATCATTAAACTTAAGATACCATTTTCGGGAAGCTTGCTTTAGTCCATATATTGACTTCTTTAATTTACACATTAATTGTTTCTTTCCTGTGGTCATGAAACCTTCTAGTTGATCTATATAAATTTCTTCTTCTAAGTTACCATTTAGAAAAGTGATCTTTACATCCATTTGGTGAAGCTCTAAATCATAATAAGCCACTAGGGCCATAATAATTCTTAAAGAGTCCTTATTTGAAACTGGAGAGAAGGTCTCATTATAGTCAATACCATCCTTTTGAGTGTAACTTTTGGCAACAAGTCTGGCTTTATACCTTTCAATGTTGCCTTGTGAGTCATGTTTGGTCTTAAAGACCCATTTACATCCTACTTGCTTTACACCTTCCGACAACTTAACTAATTATCAAAAATTGTTGTTATCCATTGATTTCAACTCTTCTTTCATAACATTGAACCATTTGTCAAAATTGCTACATTCTATGGCTTGCTTGAACGAGACTAGATCCTGATCAATGTTTAAGTCATATTTATGTTCAAATGAGTAAACTTCATAGTCACTTAAAATAGATGGTCTCCTATACTTTATAGAGCTTCTTGATGCTAATTCTTGTGGCATCACTAGATCATTGGTGACTTGAACATCATTAGCTGGTTCTTCATTAATTTGTTGTTTCATTATATTACGTATTCGTGATGCAACAAGAGGAAGAACAACCAGTGGGATCACATTTGATATAATAGTTTCTACTCGACTTGAAGTAGTTTCTACTTGACTCTGGTGAATATTCACTTTTTGCGGTTCTCCAATCCCACTGATTGGATCATTCTCAATGAACCGAGCATTACTAGACTTAATTGTTCTTAAACTATGATAAGGACAATAAAATCTATACCCCTTTGACTTTTTAAGATAACCGATGAAATAACCACTAATAATTCTCGCATCAAGCTTTTTTTCATAGATTCTACAGCTTTACTTCTACTAGAAAACCCCAAATGTGAAGTTGTCGTAAACTAGGTTTCCTTCCTGTCTACAGTTTATAAAGTGTCTTAGGAACTACCTTACTAGCAATCTTATTAAGCAGATACGCAGCGGTCTTTAATGTACGCATCCACAATGATGAAGGCATAGTACTATAACTTAACATACTCCTAACCATATCCATAAGAGTATGATTCTGCCTTTCAGTTACACCATTTTGTTGTGGTGTACCAGGCATTGTGTATTGCACACATACACCTCGACTTGCAAGAAACTTTGCAAATGGACCTGAACATTGTCCACTTTCATTAAAAATTTCATAATATTCACCACCTCTATCAGACCTCACTATCTTTACTTTTCTATCTAACTGCCTTTCTATCTTATTAACAAACACCTCTAGGATGTCCATAGACTGAGACTTCTTATGTAGCAGATAAATATAACCATATTATGAGAAGTCATCAATAAAGGTAATGAAATATTTTTCGCCTCCCCAAGAAAGAACGTCGAAAGGGCCACAGATTTCAGTGTATATTAATTCAAGTAATTTGCTACTTCTTGTGGTTGGATTCCTTGATATATGTTTGGTTTACTTATCTTTAATGCAATTCACGCATATATCCCATTTAGTAAAATCCAATTGAGGTAAGATTTCATTTTTTTCTAACTCTTTCCTTGGATATATGACCTAATTTTTTGTGTCACAAAAAAGTAGAACATTCATTATGTACACTACGTTTGTTTCCTATAATATTGGTCAACATGAAATAGAGATTCAGCAAAATCAACATCAAGATTGAAATGATATAAACAATCAATTAAAGTACTATAACCATAATAGTATTTGTGTTTATATAAAGAAAACATATGGTTTCCAATCTTAAAGTTAAAACCATCATCATCCAACTTTGCAACAGAAACTAAATTCCTAGCACAGTTAGGAATATAAAGACAATTTTTTAGATCCGGGTGACACCCTGTGTCAAAGATCAATCTATATGTCCAAATGCCTTCTATTCGTGCCTTTATTCTGTTCCCCATATATAAGAATTTTTCAGTTCCATTTATGGTCTAGATTGAAAGGAATCCCTGTTTAACATATGACACATGAGTAGTTACACCAGAATTTAACCACTAGGTATTATTAGGTACTTTAAAAAGATTTAATTCAAAATATATTAAGATATAGTATGTACCTTTCTTTTCAAACCAAGCTTTTCGTTTAGTGCAATCCTTCTTTAAGTGACCAGGCCTTTTGTAGAAATGGAACCTCTTATCTTTATGGGTTTGACTCTCATTAACTTTGCTGAGAGCTTTGTCCTTATATTTGCCTTTCTTTACTAGTTTGTTCTTGTTATTACTAGCTCCTTAATGAAATGTGAGATGAACGGAGTGTTCCTTCATTTTCTTCAATCTCCCTTCCTCTTAAACCAACATGGCCTTAATTTCTTGAAGGTTCCATTTTTCCTTAATGGTGTTATAATTCACATGGAACTAGCCAAACTCAAGAGGAAGTGAGTTGACAATGAACTATACAAGGAAAGACTCACTTACATCCATACCCATAGATTTCAGCTTTGCAGCTAGATTTGACATATGTGTTACATGATCATGAATAGGTTGTGAGCAATTAAACTTTTTAGCCGTTAGCTTACTAATTAAAGTCCCTACTATAGACTTGTTAGCCATATCAGATTGGGAATATTCTTTAAGCGTTAACATGAACTCCTTTTCATTGTCCATTTTAGGCATCAACGACTTTACATTTTCTGTGATCATCATTCGCATCAAATTCAAGCTTAACCTGTTAGATCATTCCCAAGCCTCATAATAAGACTTGTCAGCTTTAGAACTAGTTTCAGTTATGGCTGCGAGCCTTGTATTTGTGGACTTTCTAGGGTACTGATGAGGATGTAGTCACCAAAGTGGCCTTTCAAGTCAGTATTTTGAATTGTTCTGCTCATATGTTGGGGGTGTCTTTGGTTATTTTGCCCAAAGGTTTTGGCCTTAAATAGGATTTTGAGATGTACATAAACGCATTAGATAGAGGAAAGTCATTGTTTAAATGATCTGTTCACCCAAAGGTGGTAATGTCATGAGAGTTAATGGTTTGCAATCTGATCACCTTTGTTTGGAGGTTTGATCGTATATATTATGTATTCAGCCAAAATGGTTTCAATTTTAAGAAGCGGAAGAAAAATGTGGAGTTTTCCCTAGAGATGGCTGACATCAGTATAGAAATGCACATCGAGAGACCTTCTCCACTTACTGATTCCAACTCAGAATTTGATAAAGCAGCTATGGCGATCTAGGAGCGATCAAATAGGATGTGTTATTTGAGCATCGAGAGGTCGATCCCAGATCATCTGCTGAGTGGATTACCGAATACAACCACAGCGAAGGAGTTTATGGATGACATTTCCCAGAGATACAAGGGGTCTTCTCATAACGAGTAGAGCACCTTGATTAAGGAGCTATTCTCCATAAAGTATACAAGAGAAGGAGGCGTTCGAGATTACATTATTAGGATGGTTCACCTAATGTATTAATTCTTGATAACCTTATAGTGCATCAAGATTTAAATACTCTCCCTCGAGAGTTTAAGATTTTGGCTACCTCTTACATCTCTCAGGATGAGGCTTGGAACATCAATGCCTTGATTTTTTGGTATGCTGCAGTGGAGGAGAAGATTAAGAGTTCTTCTCATATAGCCATGTTTGCAGTTGCCAAAGCTAAGGGGAAGGCTCGGCGCCAACAGCCTAAGGGTAAGGGTAAGAAACCTAAACCCTCTCTAAACATTCAAATTGAACAGTCCAGTACTGCTAAAGGGCCACCTAAAGGTGCTTCATCTGTAAGAAGAAGGGGCATAGTAAGGCTGATTGCAAGAAGTACAAGTTATAAAAGGTTAAGCAGGAATTGTCAGGTAACTCCTCGACCTATATGATTTATGAATCTAATGTAGCTATAACCACATCAAGTTCTTGGTGGTTAGATAGTGAAGGTTCTAAGCAAGTTGCTTCCATAATATAGGGGTTCAGATCTAGTGAAGGCCAACTAAAGGAGAGGAAAAGCTGATGGTTAGCAACAATAAGGAGGTGGATATTTTTGCATGTAGGAGATGTAGGTTTGAACATCGATATGGGGTTTATATTAGTTTTACGAGACAAGTTTTATATACCGTCTTTTAGATGGAACTTGATCTCTATATCAATTTTGGATAAATAAGGATATAGTTTTGTTTTTGATACTTTGATTGTAAATATTTCTATTAATACAAGACATATCAGAACTGCCTTCTTATGCTACAAATTATATAGAATATGTCTTACTCCTAACGAAATATATGTCTCTTCTTATATTGTCGAACTTGTTATTCGAAGGAGAGCCTTCATAAAGGAAACATCAAACATGTTATGCCATAAATGTCTTGGCCACATTTCCAGGGAGAGGGTTGAGAGATTGATAAAGGATAGCATTCTCCCAACTTTGGACTTTAGTGATCTGGAAACATATGTCGATTTTTGTAGGGGTAAGTTGACTAAGATAAGGAAAAAAGGGTCAACTTGTGCTTCTGGTTTATTGGACCTCATACATACAGATGTTAGTGGTCCTTATACAATCACCTTATATAATGCGAGATATTTTCTAACATTTATAGACAATTATTCCCATTATAGTTATGTGTTCTTACTTAAGGAAAAGTCTGAAGTTCTTGATAAGTTTAAGATCTTTAAGATTGAGGTTGAGAACTAGTTGGAAAAAAACAATAAAGATTATCAGGTCTAATAGAGGAGGGGAATACTATGGTAGATATGGAGTGGCAGGATAAGAAAAGGGTCTACTTGCCAAGTATTTGGAATCAGTTGGAATAGTGGCTCAGTTCACTATGCCAGGTAATCCTGAGCAAAATGGTGTGACCGAAAGGCGCAATTGCACCTAAAGGACAATGAGGTCAATGTAGAGCAGAACTAACCTACCTGAATACCTTTAGGGTGAAGTCATCAAGATGACATTGTATATCTTGAATAGAGTCCCAAGTAAGTCAATAACAAAGATGCCTTTTGAACTCTAGGTTGGAAGGAAGCAAAACTTTGCACACATTCATGTGTAGGGTTGCCCTATTGAGGCACGGTTATATAATCTTTATGAGAGTAAATTGCAACCTCATTCCACTCATTGCTATTTGATAGGTTATCCCGACCACTCTAAGGGCTACAGATTTTACTATAGAGAAGGAGAGGCTAGAATAGTGGAATCGTAGATGGCTAAGTTTTTGGAATATGATGTCCATGATGAGGGAGGATCTTCACATCCTCCAAGAGATAGTAGGATGGATACTACGATTATTTCATATCTACTTCTCATATAGTTAGGTCTGATGGATAAAGGTCCAAGTGATATGCTTATACAGGTACAAGAACTTGTACCTGTTTAGGAAGAGGTTTTTGAGGTACAAAAATCTATGCAGTTGTGCAGATCTATCAAAGAGAGTCGACCTGCTATCTCACTAGATTACATAGTCTATTTGGGTTAGCAAGACTATGACATAGGACATATTGTGGATCCAGTTACTTTTATAGAAGTCGTTTCTTGAACCCATGTGGATATATGGTAGGAAGCGATGAAGGACGAGATGCAATCTATGAGGTATAATAAGGTATGAGAGCTTGTTGATTTACCTCATCATTATAGACCTACCAGTTGCAAGTGGCTATTAAGACCAAAAAGAACACATATGGTCAAGTTGAGTGGTTTAAGGTGTGTTTGGTTGCTAAGGGATTCACTCAGAGAGGAGGAGTTGACTTTAATGTTACCTTCTCTCCTGTATCCTCGAAGGATGCATTTGGAGTAATAATGGTAATAGTAGCTCATTATGACATAGAGCTACATCAGATGGATGTTAAGATCTCTTTCCTTAATAGAGACCTTTATAAGGAGGTCCATATGGAGCAACCTAAAGGGTTTCAAGATCAAGACGCAACTGGAAAAGTTTGCAAGATGACTAAATCAATATACGATTTGAAACAAGCTTCTAGACAATGGTACCTAAAGTTTGATGAGGTTTTGACCTCATTCGACTTTGTGAAAAATAAAGTTGAAAGATGTTTATACTATAAGGTCAGGGGGAGCAAAGTTATCTTTCTATTACTGTACGTGGATGATATCTTATTCTTGTCAAATGATTTGACCATGTCGCATGAGGTAAAGCAACTTTTGTCCAAACACTTTGACATGAAAGATTAGGTGAAGCATCTTTTATCCTCAGTATGCAAATTCACCAGGATAGATCTCAACACTCACTGAGCCTCTCACAAAGAGCATACATTGAGCAAGTGCTGCAAAGGTTTATTATGGTTTACTATAAACCTGTTGTAGCACCTATCTCTTATGGTGAGAGATAATCTTTGGTACAGTGTCTAAAGAATGAAGTTGAGAGAGAGGCCATAAGGAATGTCCCGTACTCTAGTATAGTTGGTAACCTGATGTATGCCCAAGTGTGCACTAGACCGGACATTGCATTTGCTGATGGATTGATGGGTCGATATCTAGCTAACCCAGGTTTAAACTATTGGAATTCAGCTAAGCGAGTCTTGAGATACCTAATGGGTACCAAGGATTATACGTTGACATATAAGAAAGTCAACGATTTCAATCTCATAAGGTATACAAACTCTGATTTTGCTATGTGTCCAGATGATCAAAAATCCACTTCATAGTACATTTTTATGTTCGCAAATGGTGCAATATCATGGAATAGTGTCAAGCAGACACTGGTAACTTCCTCGACTATGCATGCAGAGTTTGTTGCATAATATGGAGCTGCTACACAAGCAGTTTGGCTCAAAAACTTGATTTCTGAGTTGTCCGTGGTAGATTTGATAGCTAGACCCATTTGGTTATATTATGATAATCTTACTGCAGTGTTGTTCAATAACAACAACAAGAATATCACAGGGTCTAAGCATTTAGAGGTCAAGTACTTGACCATAAAGGAGTTGATTCAGAAAGGTGACATTGAAGTGGATCACATCAAGACTGAGGAGATGTTAGCTGATCCATTAACTAAAGGACTTCAACCACTAGTGTTTGTTAAACAAGTATCCAGTATAGACGTGTTAAAGTCCTTAGACAACAGTAGTTAGGGATCATTGTATTTGCTCCTTAAAAGTTTGTACATTTTGATGTATTATGACATTATGATTATTTATTAATATAGATGATCATCTTTTTATCCTCAGTAATAACCATTCTTGTGTATAGTCATAATACATATGAAAGCCTTAAGATTTGTGTTGATCTTAAGCATTTTAAAGGTCACTGGGCATATATAAAAATTGACCTTGAGCCTATGTCATTTTGACACATATAAGTTTAGTATGGATATCCATAAATTTAACATTAAATAGGGGGATATAAGTTTTCAATCCCATAAAGGTGTTCTCTAATGCAATTTAGCATTTAGTTGAAGCACATAAAAGTTTTCTCTAATGTTGTTCAACATTCAGTAAGAAAAAACAAGTTTTCTCTAGTGCTGTTAGCATTCGGTAAGAGAAAACATGATCTTATTATTGCAGTTTAGCACCTACAATTTAGCATAAAGTTGGAAAAATTGAGATCTACAAGCGAAGATGATACGTTTTATATCATACAAGTATCATCCTAGTTTGTCACACTCCATTTTCTCATTCATTTTAGTGAGGTATTAAATATTCATAATTATATTGGACCTGTGTCACACATGACACAAGTGTTTGATATTTTTTGGTATCGAAAGCCTTGCAGGATAGAATGTTAGACTTTCATTACCTTTGGATCAAATGTTTTTAATTTTTAAAATTTGGCACTAATATAGTTGCGTGACTTAACCAATTTTTAAAATTTTTAAATTTGAGTCAAAACTTCAATTAATACTTATCGAAGGGAGAGAATGTTGGACAATTTTATCCTTTATCATAAATTTGGACAACTATTAATTGTATTTTCAGATTTTCAATAAATGATCTAAATCAATGGGTCGAAGTGTGGGAGGAAAATAGATCTCGATTAATATGGACTGGACCCATATCGAGCTTATGATGGAGAAGCATGATATGGAAGCTATACGTAAAGATTAAAGTCTCATGCAGTTGCTTATATCATTCGTAAACATATGGATCTTTTGACCCGTTAAAAACGCTTACATTTTGAAAAAACTATAGAAACGCGTTAACCACGTTTCCGTGAACGTTTTCCATAAAGGTCTCTAAAGATTGGAGCTTGTTTTGGCCTAAAAAACTGCTTCAAAAGTACAGATGGACCTAAAATCAGGTATTCTATATTTTCTTCGTTTTTAACCCTTTCATGATCGATCCAGGCCATGTAACAAGGTCTATCCTACATGTTACATATCTAAGCTTGAAACTTTTTGAAGAGCAAGTAAATGAGATTTTTCATTTTTGAGTTAATAAGAAGGATATTGTATTACCATTAAGTGGTTAGTTTCTTGCAGAGCCTATTCAAACAAATACTTACTAAAAACAACAATATCTTATGAGAAAGTAAAAATTCTATATGTCAGCTTCACTTGTCTTGAGGTGACTCTGAAGGACACAATAGAATGTTTGAAGGAGAAAGGCTTCCTTAACAAATGATAGATCTTTTATCTTAATTTCCTAGCATGTTCTTATAACAAGTTCTTCTCTCAAACTTGTTTCTAGATACTTTAAAATTATATAAATATCATTTGCTTCTATGTTTTCATCATCCACGTTCTTCTGAGAATCATCCCTAACACTTGGAAGAAGTGCACTGACTATAAGGTTGCTTGTACTCTTTCATTTTAAAGGACAGTGAAAGAACAAGATGATCATCAGGAAACATAAGAAATGAGATGAAACAAAGTAATAAAACAAGCAGACTGCAACTAGCTAATAAGTTTCCTTATCTAGATCTTTGTAAAAAACCAAACCAATTACCATACATTTGCATCACTCAATAGTTTGAATCTATGCTTTGTCTAAGAAGCCATTCAAGTACACTATGATATGTTGCATGCCTTGCCCCCTCCAATCAGTAAAAAATTTGTTAGCTATTGGTTGCACGCTTTGGCCTCTTCCACTAAGTCAAAAATAATGGCCACCGTTTAGAATTTGTCATAGATACAGATTAAAGAAATTTTGGACAGAAGCTTAAGAGTTCAGCTATAAATAAAATGGTTTGAGACATAAAACACACCATTCCTTCCTCTCCTTCAGTCACCTAAATAGCACAAATCCTCTCATCTTTACTTCAGTTATTTTTTGTATATCTGATGAGTTTTAAAACCCTTTAGTTCTAGCCTTTGTACTTGTATGCATTCTCCACATATTAGTAAAACTGCTTATCCTCCGGTCGTGGACGTAGGTCATATTGACTGAACCACGTAAATATTTGTGTTTTGTCCGATTTTATTTTGTTTATCTTTATTTTCATCACTATTTTTTAGGTTATTAAATTCAACCAATATCAAGGACATTTACCTTAACAAACTAGTATCAGAGCTTCTCCTTTTGGTCTAACTTACCATATGCTCTGTGGTTTCCATTAAGGTTAATCTGATCAGAAAGTAACTTAGATTTTTTGTTGTGACTCTAAATGGGGTCTATTGTCTTGGATTTATCTTGCGGAGTCCACTATCTCAGTTTTATCTTGCGGGGCCCACTGCTTGGATTTATCTTGTAGGGCTCATTGTCTTAGTTTTGACTTGTGGGGCCCACTGCCTCGATTTTATAAACAGATTCAGCTTTGCTTATGGGGCCCATGTCCTAACTTTGCCTATGGGGTTCGTATCTAGTGTTTTTGTGGGGGTCCGCTGTCTCGATTTTATGTGTGGGGCCCACCTATAGAAAAATAGTCGAAATATTAATTTTTTGGCCATCATGACGATAACGAAGACCTCTATTGAAAAGTTTGACCAGAGCATGAACTTCAGTATGTGGCAGCTCAAGATGCAAGCCATTTTAATACAAGATGGGTGTAAGATTGCACTTGATGGAGTGGAGAAAAAGCCAACAGATATGACGTCAGATAAATTCACAAATCTAGATAAAAAGGCTAGATCAGTCATCATATTGAATATCTCCGATGAGGTTTTGTAAGAAGTTGCTAGTGAAAGCACAACTAAAGGTATGTGGGATAAACTGAAAGCTACGTACATAAAGAAGACGGTGAAAAATTGGCTTTATTTGAAACAAAAAGTTGTACATGTTGAGGATGATAGAAGGTATATCTATTCTTTCACATCTGGATAAATTTGATTATCTTATTTTGGATTTGAAGAATGTAGGTGTAAAAATTGAGGATGAAGATTAAGCCATATTGTTGTTATATTCCCTTCCCCAGTCCTTTAAATATTTTCATGATACTATGATTTATAGGAAAGAGTCAGTCTCATATAATAGTATTAAGCCTGCATTAAAGTCAAAAGAGCAGATTGATAGGGAGATCACTAGGGAGACTATTGGGAGTCAGGCAGAGGGACTATTCGTACAGGGTAGATCTGAAAATAAAGATTTTAAAAAAAGTAGAACCAAAGGTAGGTCAAAATCCAGATATAGAAATAAAATTTGTAATTATTGCAAGAAAAAGGGGCATATAAAGGCTGACTGCTATAAATTGAAATATAAGGAGAAAAATAAAGTTGAGCAGAATAACAGCAACACCGCTAAGGCTAGTGTAGCAGCAGATGAGAATGAGGGAATTATCTTTGTAGCTACAGAAGAAAGTTAGGTCTAATAAGGAGTGGATTTTAGATTCGGTTTGTTCTCACCACATGAGTCCCGACAGGGAGTGTTTTTCCACTTATGAATTATTAAATGGTAGAATTATTTTGATAGGTAATAATGATGCCTATAAAGTTATTGGTAAAGGCACAGTCTGGATCAAAATGTATGATGGTATTATTAGAACACTCACTGACGTTAGACACGTTCCTGATTTGAAGAAAAATCTCATCTCTTTAGGCACTCTCGATTCTCAAGGGTGCAAGTTCTCAGCTGAAGTTAGAGTTTTGAAAATTTCTAAAGGTGCTTTTGTATGAAAGCTTGCAGGCCTAGTAGTTTGTATGTTTTGCAGGGATCTATAGTAACAGGTGCTACGACAGTCTCTACTGATGGTGACATTACCAAATTGTGACACATATGTTTGGGACACATGGGTGAAAAAGGTTTAACGTTGTTAAGCAAAAGAGGCCTACTTTGTGGTCAAAGTACTGGTAAGATGGACTTTTGTAAGCACTGTATCTTTGGGAAGCAGAAACAAGTCAATTTCAGTTCTCCAGTTGTTCACAAAACTAAAGGTACTTTAGATTATATTCATTCTGATCTTTGGGGGTCCTCTCGTGTTCCATCTAAAGGTAATGCCCAGTATATGTTGACTTTTATTGATGATTATTCAAGGAATGTTTGGAAGTATTTCTTTAAACATAAAAATGATATTTTTTTTTAACCTTTAAGCAATGGAAAATTTTGATTGAAAAGTAGACAGGAAAACATATTAAGCGGCTACGGACAGATAATGGTTTGGAATTTTGTGGATGTGAATTTAATGAATTTTGCAAGAATGAAGGAATTGCTCAACATCACACTATCATAATGACTCTATAACAAAATGGAGTTGTCGAGCGCATGAACTAGACTCTTTTGGAAAGGGCTCGGTGTATGATCTCTAAAGCAGGGTTGACATTTGATTTTTAGGCAGAAGTCATTGCTACAGCTTGTTACATCGTCAATCACTCTCCTTGTGCTCCTCTTAATTTCAAGACTCTAGAGGAAGTTTAGTCAGGTACTCCTACTGATTACTCTACTTTAAGAATATTTGGATGTCCAACATATATGCATGTAAATGAGGGAAAGTTAGAGCCTAGGGCTAAGAAATGTATTTTCTTTGGTTATGCTTCAGGGTGAAAGGTTATTGTTTGTGATTTCCTAATCCCAAGTCACCTAAATTTGTAATTAGTAGGGATGTTACATTTGATGAGTCCTTTATATTGTATCCTAGAAAAGAGTTTTGTAATCCTTTTACTTTAGAAAAAGAGGATAGTATATAGAAATAGGTGGAGTTATAGATTGGTAGTTCAGGTCCTTCACAGACGTCTTTTACACATCAGGCAGATCAAGCTAATGAACCAGATCCTGATCATGTTCAAGATGAACCAGTAGAAGAAGAACATTCTGTAGCCAGAGACAGACTAAGACGAGAGATTCGACCACCACAGAGGTATGCAAATTTTGTTGCATAAGCTTTATTAGTGGCACATGAAATAGGTGGAGACAATGAACCTTCCACATATACGGAGGCAGTTTCAAATGTTGATGATGATAAGTGGGTGGTGGCCATGAATGAAGAAATGGAATCTTTGCACAAGAATGACACTTGGGTTTTGGTGAAGCGGCCAAAGGGTAAGAAAATTGTTGGCTGCAAATGAGTCTTTAAAAGAAAAGAAGGTACTTCAGGTATTGAAAATGCATACTTCAGGTATTGAAAATGCAAAGTATAAGGCACCTTTAGTTGCAAAGGGCTACAGTCAGGTCTAAGGTGTTGATTTTAATGATGTTTTCTCACCAGTGGTAAAACATAGCTCTATTTATGTATTACTTGCATTGGTTGCCATGTTTGATTTGAAATCAGAACAACTTGACGTCAAGACAGCATTCCTGCATGACGAATTAGATTAGTAGATTTATATGAAACAACCTGAAGGTTTTGAAGTTGCAGGAAAGGAAGACCAGGTGTGTTTATTGAAGAAATCCTTATACAGATTGAAGCAGTCCCCAAGATAATGTTACAAGAGGTTTGATTCATTTATGTTGGGTCATGATTTCTCTAAAAGCATGTATGATAGTTGTGTTTTTTATTCATTTATATTGGGTCATGATTTCTCCAAGAGCATGTATGATAGTTGTGTTTACTTTCAGAAGTTAGATGACGACTCATTCATCCATTTATTGTTATATGTTGATGATATGCTCATTGTTGCCAAGAATGTCACAGATATTCACCATTTGAAGGCCTTATTGCATGTGAATTTGAGATGAAAGATTTAGGAGCAGTAAAGAAAATTCTTGGCATAGAGATAAGACATGATCGAGAAGATGGTAAATTATTCTTGACCCAGGAGAATTATCTCAATAAAGTTTTGGAGAGATTTGGCATGCGAGATCCCAAAGTAGTTAGTACTCCTCTTGCTAGTCATTTTAGACTATCTGCTGCTCAATCACTACAGTCACAGGAAGAGGAAGATTATATGGCACGAGTTCCCTAGTTTAGTGCTGTCAGCAGTATTATGTATGTAATGGTATGTACTCATTCTGATATTTCACAAGCTGTTAGTGTCGTTAGTAGATATATGGCCAATCCTGGCAAAGAACATGGGCAGGCGGTGAAATGGATTCTAAGATACTTAAAGGGCGCTTCAAAATTTTGTTTGGAGTTTGGTAGAACCAGCAACACTTTGTCTGGTTTTGTAGATTCAGATTATGCTGGTGGTCTCGATAGACACAAGTCTCTGACAAGTTATGTATTTTACATTGGAGGTTGTGCCGTTAGCTAAAAACCTACTCTACAGCATATAGTGGCTTTATCTACTACTAAAGCAGAATATATGGCAGTTACTGAGGCTATCAAAGAAGCATTATGGTTGAGAGGTTCATTTGGCGAGTTATCCCTTCATCAAAGGTTTACTACTGTTTATTGTAACAGTCAGAGGACTATTCATTTGACCAAAGACCAGATGTATTATGAGAGGACGGAGCATATTGATGTGAAGTATCATTTCATTTGGGATACTATTGTAGAGAAGAAGGTCCTTATTTAGAAGATCAACACTAAGGACAATCCTGCTGACATGTTTACGAAGGTTCTTTCAATTTACAAGTTTAAGCAGTGCTTGGACTGCTTGGACTTGATTGACATTTATAGTTGGTGATATAGCCCTTTTGGGACATTGTCAGAGAAGGTGGAGCAGATCATTAACTGTTCGGGACCAAGTCAAGGTGGAGATTTGTTGCATGCCTTAGCCCCTCCAAAAAGTCAAAAATTGTTGGCTATTGGTTGCATGCTTTGGTCTCTTCCACTAACTCAAAAATAATGGCCACTGTTTAGAATTTGTCATATATACAGATTGAAGAAATTTTGGACAGAACCTTGGGATTTCAACTATAAATAGAAGGTATGGTTTAAAACATAAAACACGTCATTCCTTCCTCTCCTTTAGTCACTAAAACAGCGCAAATTCTCTCATCCTTTCTTCAATTATTTTCTGTATATTTGATGAGCTTTAAAACCCTTTAGTTCTAGCCTTTGTACTTGTATACATTCTCCACATATTAGTAAAACTGCTCATCCTCCAGCCGTGGACGTAGATCATATTGACCGAACTGCGTAAATCTTTGTGTTATGTCCCATTTTATTTTATCTATCTTTATTTTTGTTACTATTTTTTGGGATATTAAATTCAACCGGTATCTAATCTAAGGGCATTTACCTTAACATGATATATTTCCAGAAGATAAAGACTCGTCAGGAAAAAACTAATGTTCTTCTGATATAGACATCACTTACAATGTGATTATGTCAGGATTTCTTAACTTAGCTTACATATATAGCTTACAATTACCAACTAAAAACACACACACAAATCATATCATAGTTAAATATACTAAATGTATTTCTAGTCCACATTAGTGAAGTGCAAGTAGTCCTTTTTAGAAGGAAGATCAAAAGTCTTAAAACCTTAAGGAAACATCTTCTTCGCATCTTCATCAGAGATGCTAACAGAAATAATCACATCATCTCTTGTTTCCAATTTGTAGGGGTCACAAGACTGCAACGAATCCAACACTCTCATCACTTCATCCATGTTCCTCCTTGTGGCTGCTGAGTATGGAAGGCTTAGTTTTATTGCAAGATTGAATCATGACAACTTTCTTAACATTTGTAAGTTACCATACTCAAATTTTCATAAAGACATAATCTAAGTACACCTTCTTATCAGGACCAACTATATGGAGAGCTCGAGCGAAAAGATTGCTTCCATGGAGCTCTTCTCATATGGATCAACCATATTAAGTTCTTTGATAGCCTCACGGTTTGCATGGAGGGAGCAAGGTGACATACCCCATCATACGCTACGTTCAAGAATAAAAAATTCAAGAAGAGCTTTATTTATGAATCAAAATTTCATACGTAACATCTTCGTCCTAAAATGCTACGTTTTAAATACTGTGGGACCATCTACATTTTAAAAATTTTTGTAGGTTTTATTTCAAAAATTTTAGAAAAAAATTTAGCCACCTGAGCAATTAATTAACGGTAACTTAATATCAATAAAGGTCAGGTTTTTTTGAACGTTTTTTAAATGTTGAAATTTATTTTAAACATTTTATAAACGTAATGATTTATTTTGCACATCCGAAAGGAAAGAGTAATTTAGACTTAACATTTACACTAAAATTTAAATTAGCCCCCAATATTTCAGACAATTTAAGTTGAACTCTTACGGAACGTTCAAATCAGACAATGATTAGAGCTAAAAATTGACAGAATTTAGCATATGTCAATCAATTAAAAGATAAGTGGGAATTTATTTTTAATATTTTTTAATTTTATTAAAAGTGGAACCTACAATATTGATGACGTGGATTGTCCCCCTTCGATTTAAACGTTTGGAAGCGTGAAACTCTTCATTTGGAAGCCTGCATTTAAACGCTGCGCCTGACTTTGAAAGCCGGACGATGAAGGTGCTCGAACTCTATAATCATATATGTTGATGAAGTTTCTCGGTGATGATCCTAAATAGATAACGAGTCCGATTTTATTTATCCATTCCATTTTTTACTGGACGACAAATCGAGACATTTGTCTGAGAGAATTGACTATTCTTCCCCAATTCCAATTTTCATTCCTTCTTTTTGTTTTACGTTTTTTAGTTTTCAAAAGCCCTTTTCGGATTTTGGGTAAATACGATTGTAGCTGGTGATGTTGAAGTTGTTGTCTTTTATGGTTAATGTGCAGTTTTCATTCTTGTGCGTAATTCTCCGTTGGGGTGTGGCTTAATCAATTTTTTTTCATTGCGTGGATTGTGTGGATGATGGACGTGATGATTTTTTCCCCAAATGATCGAAGCTGAATAAACTGAGCGATTTTTCTTTACAGAGAATCCAAGCCAGAAATATGATCCATCCTTTAGATCTATTTTAAGTCCCATTACATAGTTTATGCTTCGCTTCCTGGATTAAGCTGTAATTCATGCTCTTTTGTTTTTCATTCATAATTACTTTCATCTAACTTTACCGTGAAATATGAAGTGATGATTATTTCCCCAAATGATCGAAGCTGAATAAACTGAGCGATCTTTCTCTTGAGGAATCCAAGCCAGGAATCTCATAGGAAAATAACTTTTTTTTTAATCATTTGATCTCTTATAACAAAATTCAGGAACATATTTTTTACTCTTTTTTGTCAACATTCATGATTTGTTGTGATCTAATGTTGGAAAGGATGAATATCAGAAGCTGAATAAACTGAGAGATTTTTGGAGAATCCAAGCTACATGTCAATAAAGTTTGCATCTTTGAAGGAGGGTTCATTTAGATTTTTGTTGGAAGAGTAAAAGAATTCATTTCAAACATTAGTGTAAATATTAAGGGTTGCTTTACTCTTTTCGTTTATATTCTGATGGTAAATGATGAAATTTAAAATATATGAGCCTAAGCTAGAAACAAAAAATAGTCGAGAAGCTAATCACCAGTACGGATTCCAAAGCATGGTGTTGACAGTTAGACGGTCAAAAATTCAAAATTAACGAGAAGCACTTCAAAAGTCAAGCGCAGGACCAAAGGAGACATGGAAGTGTTAATAAATATACGAAAGAAAGAGAGAACGCAAGTAAACACAAGACAATATTTTGTCCTATTCTAATGGTTTTGTTTAAATTTCAGAATTTCGTGGATTGCCTAATGAAAGAAAATGCCTTTTCTAAGAGTTCCATAACATAATCAGTCGCAGCTCCCTTCCTTCATCTATTCGATTACATGTACAATTCCTACTTAACAAATAACAAACCCGTAATAAGGTATTCACATCAATCCCCTCCTTTTGGAATCTTTGTTTATGATTCATTACTTGGTTCTTGACAATATTTTGTCGAGATTTCTTCTTTCTTTGTATATATTTCTTTTGTATTATTTGAAATTTCTTCGCATTTCGCTTTCGGTTTTCCCGAGAAACAAAGGAAAGGGATCCGAAAAATAGCTTTGAGCTGCGTGTAAATCAGCTGATTGTTAATCAATCTTCATCAAATTCCAAATCTTGTCTTCAATCGGGATCAAGCTCTGAACTTTGTTTGCGAAAGTGTTAAAGGTTCTTCAGATTCAAGGTCGAATAAAGATCTCTAAAGAAAGAGTAATTTCAAAAAGTAAGTAAAACAAGAACAAGAGTTTGTGAGAAAAGAAAGGATTTTGAAGAGATAGAGGGCTTATTGCCGAGAGGTGGTGATGGGTTCGAAGAAGGCGGAAAGTACGTCAGCTCCAACAATTCGAAGAGACCCATACGAGGTGTTGTCTGTGTCAAGAGATTCTACCGATCAAGAGATTAAAACGGCTTACAGAAAGCTTGCGCTTAAGTAAGTGTTGTTTAATTTTCTCTTTTGAGTTGTTCTACGGAACTTAAAGTAGTTTGAATTTGAATCAAGGTTGGGGATTTGGTTTGTTGTAGTGGCTTTTTGAGTTAGTGGGCGGTATTCATTTTGGTTGTTAGCATATTAAATTGCTCCTTTTTAGTATAATTTGGGCACCTGAGTTTGATTTCTACATTTTTTCTTGCAGAACCCTTATAAGTTTGGATGAATGGTCATTGAGTCAGAAATTGAATTTTGCTGCTAGGATTTCGTGTTGTTAATTAAGGCATGCTTTTCCTATGGATAAGAACATTGACTATTTTCTTTGTTAGATTTCACCAACACGCCCAAACTAACAGTTGGAGATCTTTATTTCGAATACATACGGGTGCAATAAGTTTTATAAACCCTTGACCGTGTTCGTATAGATTAATTTACACCAGGAAAGGAATAGAGGAATATGTAGGAAATGTACTCTTTTGATTTCTTCTAGAGGAATGGACAGAGGAGGTGAAAAGAAAATTGCCGTAAGTTTCTGCTCATATTTTTTATTTTCTGACAAAAACTCCAGTTTATTGCCAATTGCTTCATTCCATATGAACTATATGACCTCTCCTATCTTCATTAGTGTATACGTCTCTCCTGTGAGAATTGTGTAGTTTGACATTAGAAGTTGGACATACTTGCGATTAGAGTTCTTCACTCTCCTGTCAGAATAACTACCCATTTGGATTCTAAACCCTTATCTTGACATGATAACACCAAGCAACTATTATTGTTATTTTGGACAGGCACTAAACTTTATGTGTTTGCAATCACTTCGGTAGTCATTTTCCCCTCATTTAGGTGATGTACATTGAAATAATAGTAGAAATTTATTAGTACCATTTCATAGAAGATCCTCTTTATTATTCTATCAATCATGGTAAAGAACTTGCCAATGTTAATATTTTATTGTTCTAAAAATGTCTCCTCTTCACTGTTTTAGCCTCTTTATCTTTTGCTTTTCCTTTTTGAATGTATATTTGTTCATCATGATGTTGCTGGTGGTGCCCGTCTTAATTTTTGTCCTTAGTCTTGACCTTTAAATTGAGGGTAGGTACCATCCAGACAAGAATACCAGCAGTCCTGAAGCCTCAGAGCTTTTCAAGGAGGTCGCATATTCCTACAGTATCCTATCTGATCCAGAAAAGAGGCGGCAGTATGATAGTGCAGGATTTGAGGTACTAATGCCATATTTTCTTTTCCTTTTGTGTTTTATCTTTTAGTGTGATGTGGTGGACTTCCAAGATGTGTTGTATAAATAATCTTGGACTTTTATGATACTTAACATGGTCCTTTGTAATATCTTTAATCCTATCATGTTTTATGCTATCAAATGAAATCATGTCAAACTTGATCCTGACAATCTTAGAAGAGAACTCAATCAGCCTCGTGACTGCGCAAGTTCGTAGGAACCTTACTAATTCTTCAGAGCTCTTCAACTTCTTGAACTGAATGCTATCACTATAATTTCTTTTAAATGAAAAAAGTTATTGAATATCTTGGAATTAATCTGCTACCATAATGAAAATATTAGAAACTACTTGTGATTATTCTTTTTTTCTTGTATTTGTATAACTCCAATTTGAGTAGGTTTTTATACGCTCTTGCATATATATGTCATAAAGATTTTCATGATTAGGGTAACTTTATTTTCCCTGTACATTTTTGGTCATATAAAGTGAAGACTCTGAAATTCCAAGCAGCTTTTCATTTATACATTGTGATCGAGTGCAAATGGATTTAAATTTGTGTATAACATCATATTAGATGAGGTGAGAACTTTGTATAATTCTTTCCTTTTGTCATGTTTGCATGAAAGTTATTTTCTATTTACTAATGTAGAACCATATCATATAAATTATGATCAGACTCTTGATGCTGAAAGCATGGATATGGAAATTGATTTATCTAATCTGGGAACTGTTAATACAGTCTTTGCTGCATTATTCAGGTGATTTTGAACCGGAAACATTTGATGGTTGTGTTATATGAAGCTTTTTGTTAAGTCTGATTCCTTTATCTTTTAAACAGCAAGCTTGGTGTCCCCATCAAAACTACAGTCTCTACTAATGTTCTTGAAGAAGCACTGAATGGAACTGTCAGTGTTAGGCCTCTTCCTATTGGAACGTCAATCAGTGGAAAGGTCCCTAGTCTTTTCATGAATGATAAAGCTATTTTGTTTTACACCTGCTGCTTATTTTGTGTTTCCATGCAGGTGGAGAAACAGTGTGCACATTTCTTTGGTGTCACTATAAATGAACAACAAGCTGAATCAGGGATTGTTGTGAGAGTAACTTCAAATGCACAAAGCAAATTTAAGGTTCCAATTATTTGTGCTATGTTCCGCTTCTTTTCCCTACACAAGTGTTTATCTGTTCCCTAAGCTTAATTTCTTCTATAAAATTGTTAAAGCATGTTATTGGATGTGTGTTATTTTCAGCTACTTTATTTTGAGCAAGATGCAAATGGTGGCTATGGATTAGTATTACAGGTATTCTCCCTTTTTCTCCAATTTTTAGTGTATGTGCATCTATTTTTCTATGTCAAAATCTCGTTTCTGCTTTCTATTTTTTTTAACTGGAATTGACCACTAGTAGATGCAATTTATTTGCGTTTCATTTTGTATCAATCAAGCTACTAGGCAATTCCATGCTATTAAAATTAATATATTCGGGTTAGAGTAGACTATGAATTAATAGTGTATGCTTTATGTTTGTACTACCTAAGAAATAATATATCTAACACTGGTAATTCATATTTCATGATGCACAAATAAATGCTGATTTCAAACCTCAGCTATAAAGTCATATTTTGTATAAAAATCTAGATTAGTGGGGGGATATGGAAACTCTCTATCATTAAAAAAATTGAACACGAGCATTTTCTATAGTAGAAAAGGGCAATCTAAAATGTTATATGAGAACTATGAATTAGATCAATGAAATAAAAGTAAGGAAACATTGTTTCAGTGGTTTCAAGGAATAGTACAATTTGATCAATGAAATTAAAGTACGGAAACATTCTTTCAGTGGTTTTGAGGAATAGTCTTAGTAAGAAAAGATCATGTCGTTGAAATCCTTGTTACTATGGGCCCTTCATAGGAGACCTATATCATTGGATAATACACCCAAGTGCGAAAGAGTAATATGTTGTTACCTCTGCAGGAAGATAGTGAGAAGACAGGCAAGGCGACATCTGCAGGGATGTATTTTCTACATTTTCAAGTGTACAGGATGGACTTAACAGTGAATGCGGTGTGAATCTCTTCCAATTTGCTAATTATCTTCTAGCATTTAAGGATTTTTCTATTTATCTTCTTACTGTTCTTGATACCATTTTGTATACTTTGTGAGCAGTTGGCGATGGCTAAAGATCCTGATGCTGCATTCTTTAAAAGGTTGGAAGGACTTCAACCATGTGAAGTTTCTCAACTAAAAGCTGGCACTCATATATTTGCTGTCTATGGTGTGAACAATAAATTTTTTTTTGGGCATCATCTTAATCAATTATTTTCCAGATTTCTATGTTGTTTGACTTTTGATGTAATTTTTCAGGAGATAACTTTTTTAAGACTGCCACCTACACAATTGAAGCACTATGTACAGACACATATGAACAAACCTCTGAGAACCTCAAGGAGATAGAAGCTCAAATTCTGAGAAAAAGAAATGAACTACGCCAATTTGAGACAGAATACAGAAACGTAGATCATCTAGTTTCTACAAGCTTTGTTTTTAATGCTTGTTCTTTTAATTAATTGGAGTTTCTTTTGTAGGCTTTGGCACGCTTCCAAGAAGTAACTAATAGATACAGCCAGGAAAAGCAATCTGTATGTTTCAAACCCAGATTTACTCTTTCCGTGTTTTATTTTATTGGCATTTCCGGGAAATATAA
Source organism: Erythroxylum reticulatum (assembly GCA_025504915.1). Taxonomy (NCBI): domain Eukaryota; kingdom Viridiplantae; phylum Streptophyta; class Magnoliopsida; order Malpighiales; family Erythroxylaceae; genus Erythroxylum; species Erythroxylum reticulatum. Next base: position 18,282,587 of record JANSVA010000003.1, read on the forward strand.
ACGAGTAAAATTTAATCTGGATATGCACATGAATGCTGTTTCATGTCTACATTTCAACATTTTTATTTTCAATCCCAAAACTTCTAAAATTTTCTGTAGTCTTAATGGTTTTTTGTGAAATTAATAGTGTTTTGCTGAATGCAGGGGTCTCGGCCAATTTATTCCAAGTTAAAATTGCTAATATTGTTGATTGTTTAAAGGCTGTTCTTCTTGGTAAACGGTTTTGTTTGAACTCCTGTTCAGGTGGATGAGCTGCTTAAACAGCGTGATGGTATACATGCTTCATTTACTGTAGCCAGGACGCTTGGTACTCATAGCAATGGAAGTACAAGCAAGGTTCTTGGTGAAGATTCAAAAGCTGAGAGTCCGTTGGAAGATGGAAACTCAGATGGAAAGGATAAAGCAGGCAAAAAGAAGTGGTTCAACTTGAACATTAAAGGATCTGAGAAAAAGTTATGAATAGGTTTAGATGATTTTCTACGAATTGATACATTCGTATAGATATTTAATTATTGTTTTGAAATCCTTAAGCAATCTTTATATTGTATCTTCCCCTTTTTTTTTTTTCCCCCTCGCTAGGATTTTCTCACGGCGGTTTAGTATTTGTATCTTAATACATGCTACTGTAAGAAACTTCCAACGTTTTGAAGGAATGTGTATGTATGATATTCCCGTTCTTATTTCTGCGGTGACTCTTCATTTGTGAAATTGAACTTAGTCTCTTCAATTGTGAACTTGAACTTAGTCTCTTCATTTGTGAACTTGAACATACGTTCAATATCACACATGTTTTATGTTTAAAATTAAACTGAATCTGTATGACCAAGTGGGCTAAAGATGAAAATTAGGCCGAATAAAGCACAAAACCTGAGATTATCATGTTTGGGCTTGAGTTTAGGCCTAAGTTTTTAAAAAATTTTGGATTTGAGCTCATAAATTCTGACTCGATGTTTGATAATTTTAGAGCTTAATCATACTTTAGATTAATATTATGTCTATTTTCAAATTTTCGAATTAGATTTAAGTCCAGTCAATGTACTTAATACATAAGGCTCCTCGTTTTGCAGAATCTAAGAGAGTCATAATATATGCAACTTTTTTATTATATTTTTATAAAGAAGTTGTTTCTGGACCTTAAACTTATATTCATAACAAAGGGACAATTTTACCGATTACTCTAAGCTCACTCCCTTTAAGCCAATTCATTATTACGTAGAACCAAATCAATCATTTTATATATACATATATATATATATATATATATATATTTTTTCAATCAAACTTTCAATTGGTTCAAGTTTATTTGAAATGTTGTAAGTCAGGTTCAGACTAATCCATTACTACATATAAC
>JANSVA010000003.1:18293779-18305232 GCA_025504915.1 Erythroxylum reticulatum
TGGATTTACTTCATGAAGAGCTAAGATCAAGTATTTGGCATCTTAAATTATGGGTAGACGGTGACACCGGGACATTGAAAAAATTGTATATAGCTCGAGTTTAGGATCTAATTGTTAGAAATTTACAAAATAAAGTAAAAAGAAATATAAAGATGAAGACTTATAATTCATTATTTTAAAATTTTAAATTTAGACATGATGTCTTGATTTATATGTGAGTTCACTTAAATTTGCTTTAATTTCTTACAAAGATCTCTCAAAATTCTTCACTAATGGAGGATACTAAGGTACCATTCATCTTAATTTGCGTTGCGTACAATCTCAACTTAGTTCATCAAACAAATTTGTCAACTCGACACTTTTCATCAAGTACCGGAAAAGCAAGAGAAGTGGCCTAGCTCATCAAATATTTTTCTAACCTAATCGCAATCAAAGAGTTTCTTCTCTCCAAAGCCAATTCTATGGAACCCTCCAAGAAATCTCTTAGAATTTTGTGTAATAGTCGTTGCTTTGGTTGGAAAATTATTGTAGTCGAGATCAGTTTTACAACAAATCAATACTACATAGTCCGAGGGGGTCCTTTAAGAGCATATGCGTTGATAACCTAGTCGACTAATTCAAAGGCTCATCCGAATCTTGATCCTTAAATAGCCAAACTAGAATTTGAACCCTATCTTGTCCATACTTTTTTCCCCCTCTATTCATAAAGCTCCCTAACAAATCCATGGGTTAATCTTATGCAATCCTGAATTAGAGTATCCTATATTAACTAACTACAAAAATATTAAACAGTTTATAATTAGTAAGGTTTAATTATTTAAATAATTAATTCTAGTTATTTTAGCAATGATTGATCTAAACTTAATTCTTAATAATAAATTTTACACTCTATCCATATTAAAAATTCTAATATAGCATCCGGTTTTATCTGAATTATTAATTTCTCTATTGTCCGTCTGGTTGTTCAAGCTCTGCGGTCCAGTTCGATTATTACTAAGTTTATTACAAATGATAACTGAATGTTCAATTCCAGTTACACTTTAGAAAGAGTATTAGAATATTCCATATTGAGTAAACATAAAAATTTTAAAGAGTTTATAAGGAAAATATTAACTATCCAAATATTTACTTCTAATTATTTTAACAATAATTGACCCAAACTTACTTCTTATTAATAGGCTCTATGATCTTCTCTAATTAAAATTTGTAAACGACCTCTCATCCCATTCTTAATTTGGATATAAATAGCTTAAAAATATCTTTTAATAATCAGGACCTCCTAAGACAGCTCGTAAATAAAAAAAAAGAAAAAAGAAAACGTCCATCGTTTCCTTTTTCGCCTGTAGTGGATTAGCAGCACATCCTAATAACTAATCCTCACATCTCAACTCTTGCCAGGGAGTTAATCGCCAACCTCATAATTGTAATTTTTGTAATAACTTTTTAGATAAAGACTTAGATGACCAATAACCCATCAAGTAATCATAAAGTAATGGAAGATTACTATTCCATTTTCGTTAACAAACAAAAGGATTGTTTGGTTTTACCCTTCAAAATATGCAAACGTACACATACACTACATCGAAAGACAAAAAGAGCAAAAATATTTTCCGAGACAGTTGCAAAACCTATGGGCCTCGAGGGTTCTAGGGTCATTTTAATGTTATCAGACGTTCATTTCCTGTTCATACATAAAATATCACCATTGAGCACTACCCTCTTCTTCTCCTTGGGATGTTCGCAACCATCTCAGTGTGTGTGTGTCTCTATTGTATTGTTATCCATTTTATTCAAACCGCTTTTCCTTCATATTCTGTGTGTTTATCTGTATATATATCCGCAAACATGCAAACTTTGCCACTTGCTTTTCTAAAGTTTAACCATGCACATTTATTCCTCGACCCTCTCTTTCTCTATCTCTCTCTGTTTAAGGTTGTAAGAAAAAGTAAATCCAGAAAGCTTTGAGTGTGATCGTATGTAGGGTTTTCTAATGGCAGAACTTGATTGTCAAACAAAATCAACTTCCACAGCCACTCGTTTAAAACTCTTTGGCTTCAACGTCTCAGAAGACGAAGATCTCACTTCAGACCCCATTAACAAAGCATCTTCTTCTTCTAGCTCACCGGAAGGAGCACCTGCCTCTAGCGACGGCAGAAAATACGAGTGTCAGTACTGTTGCAGAGAATTCGCCAACTCACAAGCCCTGGGCGGTCACCAAAACGCTCACAAAAAGGAACGTCAGCAACTCAAACGAGCCCAAATGCAGGCCTCCAGAAACACTGGCGTCGCTGTGTCCTTAGGCAGAAATCCTATGGTCTCCGCCTTCGCTCCTCCGCCTCATCTCTTGGCACCTTCGGTGATTGTTCCCACGGCTAGCGGAGCACCACCGACATGGGTTTATCTGCCTCCACATGGGACATCGTCGTTTCAGGTCTCACATGGTTGCGTGTTTGCCGGAAGTGGCGGCGGCGGAGGTGGGACTCATGGCGTTGGCGGTATGGAGGATCTAAGTACGTCTCGCGGAGGATCACCGCATCCAAATCGAACTGATGTTAATAATAATGGGGCGGCAGTGTTGAGTAGATCCTCGGATAGGGAAGGTGGGCCGTCTTTTGATGATGCATTGGGTTTGGATTTACATCTAAGACTTGCTCCTGCTGGGTCATGATACGTACATCTCGTTAGCCACTTCTATATATCGTACATTTTATTATATCATCTTATTTTTATTTATTTATGTCCCTCTTTAATGGTTTAACATCATGCATCTAACTAATTTTCTCTGCATTACAATTGTATTTGCTTCTTCGATATCTACTACGTTTTATCATTATTCATTTACTGGAAATCAGCATTTTATATCCCTAGAGCTAGAATATCCAGGAGAGAAGGAAAGGATGATAGGTCATAGGTGTGGGTCTTTTATTTAGTCGCCCGAATCTCAAAGCATAAAAATTGAACCAGCCTAATGTTCAATCTTATTAGTTTTGGCATCTGAGAGTCTCTTTTTCCCTCTCTCTTTGTATACATGTATACATTATGTTTGTTTTAGGTAGAACTACATGATTACGAAGTTTCGATCGATGCAGAAATTTAAGCATCAACGATCCTAGCAGGAGAAGAGCATGAATGAAAAAACTGTTTAACTTACTTTTCCAGATTCTGGTTGGAGTAAAGTTTTTATTTAATAATTTTTCCTTATGCTAAGCTTTTTTATTTTTGTTTTGCCTCGGTTAAGTATTTGGTGATGGACTTTTGTAATACATTAAGTTCATGAAACAAATTTCCTTGGAGAACTAAACTACTCCACTCTGGTTTAAGGAAAATCTTTTAAATTGTGTTAGTTGTGGGTAAGTGTTTGATTATTAAGCATTAAATACTCTATTACTATAATTGGATCCTATCCCGAAAACCTGCACATCTAAGATGAAGTTGACTGGTCGATGTTCTGCGGATTACGTAGATCTCTGAATTTCTGCACTAAATTATGGAGCAGTCATGTAAAAGAAAGTGTTTTGTCTTTAAAATGTAAGAATTGAATTATGAGATGGATGCATAATTTGTCCAGGGGGCTCTTTTCATTAATATGGTTGACTTTGTATTGATCTTTTTCGTACATGAAATATTAAAATGAAAATTTGAGTCGATAATTAGGATTAGGAACAACCAATTTTTGGGCAGGCGAGTTTAGGAAATATTTAGTATTCATACACTTTAGTTTTATTTGCCATATTACAAAAAAAACCCCTTCTCGTGACCTACAAAATTACATGGTCCAGTTATGATCAATGTAATTTAAGACTCGGGACTTTATCAAGTGGGTTCCCAAATGAGTATGGTTAGATTAAGACCTTTTGGCCATGGAGAAAGTCCCACGTTTGAAGTTGCGCTCCTAGTCTTAGCTAGCTTGATGAGATGCCCAAGACAAATCTAAAATTTGATATTATTATATTGAGTTATATATACGTGTGCGTGTGTAAATACTACTCGTCGATTTTAGTACATGCTCAGTTGTATTCATAACAAGAACTTTATAGATCATACCATTACAAACAACCTAAATACCAAGTATAGACATAATCCTCCAAACTCAACTTTGTAGGATCCCCATTTGACTCTTGAAATTAAAATAATCCCTAGGAAGAAGGTCATTATTCGTAAATGCAAACCCTTGCATTAGGTCAAGACTAAAGTTGTGAACAAAATTAACATACTACTGAATTTATATGGTCTTATATAATAAAGTAAGGTGAGGAATAAGTTAAATGATTACCATGAATTCCATGTCATGACCTACATTCAAATGCTAAGTTTTGTTTTGTTCTAATTTTAATGAAGAGTGATTTAGATATAAGAGAATTCATTCTTCAATTCAAAATTTTAATATGATGGATTATAGATCATGTCACCACTTTAATCTTCTGTTCATTTTCAATATGAGATTTTTTAAACGTCTTTTAATACTCTTTTTCCGCATCATATATTTCTAGTCTCCTTTCTTTTTTGAAGTGGTTTTAACATCATTTTACATTTCCAGTATTTCATTTGACCATATCTTTAATTTAATTAAGAATTCATATCATATTATTCAATTATGAATACATTTTACTCGAATATCTGAATTAATTAAATCTTCAATTATCAAATTCTTAATTTAGCAAGTTAATTCTATTTATTGTTTATAAATATGTTTTAAAGTTAAAATTTTTATATATTCAGTTCTCTAAAGATTTAACGTGGTTCTACAACTACTACAAAAATTTAGAGAATTGAGATTTAGAGGCTTCTAGAACCTGACCACTTACTTTACTTCTTGTGAACATTATTCCATGGTTCTGGCCAATAGTGAAGCGTTTGATGAGAGGGCTCGGCAAACCACTTAGATGACAAATGAACAAAGTCTTTGATTGAATCATGGTGCCTAAAGCAATGAAACAATTCTAGTCTTGATTGGAACTTGGGGACAAACTAGGATAGAAATTGTTGTGAACATTATTCCATGGTTCTGGCCAATAGTGAAGCGTTTGATGAGAGGGCTTGGCAAACCACTTAGATGACATATGAACAAAGTCTTTGATTGAATCATGGTGCCTAAAGCAATGAAACAATTCTAGTCTTGATTGGAACTTGGGGACAAACCAGGATTGAAATGATGGTTGAAACCCTTATAACTTTGGGCCCACGATATATTTAATATAACATAGAATGAACTCACATAATGGCCGAGTTTTTGAGAAAGAGTTTTCATTGGTTAAATTGGAAGTGCATGTCTACATTTTACGGGTTCACTATGAAGCAAAAGATTAGTTGTTGGGGCCCAATCACCAGCTGGTGTTATGTTGAAGGCAAAGTAGTGGGAAGGGGGATTTCAACTTTCGTTGTTATCCAAGGGCTGTAGGTTGCGCAACGTACCCAATATGTCAAAAAGATCCATAGGAGGAACTTTTGATCAAGTGCACAAGGTCTTCAAATGTATTTAAGATTGTGCTTTTGCGCCTTTATGTTGCATCAAACAAAAAAGTAACGAAATTTAAGTCACCGAGAGGTAACAAGGCGACAGCACTCTAAATGCTCTATCAAGTAGCTCATAGTTAACTCAAATATGAGCCCCATATTTGTACTTCCCAAAGCTAGATTTACGGCCAGCCAGCTCATATACATCATAGATACGATAAAACACCGACCTTGCAGTATATGTTGACATGCAAAAGTTCTACAGTTTGCACCGAAAAGAGGTTCCGTATTGAAGGGGTTGCCCTGAATTGATTTTCTACCCTGAATTTGGCCGTTGCATATGCTGCTTAAAAAGTCTGATGAAAATCTATGACGTAGAATAAAGATGCTTTGTGTTTGCTACTTATATTGTCGTCTTGTTTTAGTGACTAAAGACTTCCTAGGCATCTAGTTACTTACATGTGAAAAACCCTCCCGCACTCGTCAATAGAATCCACTATTAACCCTAATTTCTGGACAAATTCTCTGTCTGTCTCTTTCTTTCTCTATCAGTCGATCTATCTCTGTGATGATTTCCTTTTTGCACAGTAACTAAACCAATGAATTGAAAGATCCAGCATCTTAAAGAAGGAAGAAAAGGATAGATTATGGTAGAAAGAAATGATAATCTTTCCTATAAAACCAGCTAGTGGGAAAAACGGTTCACATGTGATTGGTCAATACAAGTTCGGGTGACAAGAAGGTAGGAACTAAACAAAAGCTATTAAGGTGTGTGTTGGTGTTTTATAGACTGCAGGGTTCTCGGAATTCATATCGTGCCTTCCTGAAAACAAAATGATGCTTCATTGTTTATTCTGATTTTTCCTACTCAAAAACACGTCATGCTTGGTAGCTGTTTCCTTTTTGTCCCTTGCATGTTATATGTTCAACAGGGCAGGGCATGCATTGGAGTCATACTTTTTTTCCAGATAACAGTAGAGAATAAAAACATCATCTTCCAATTTCATAATTAAGGGATTAAAGAGAAAGAAGAGGGTAATTATTCGAGAGAGGTTTACTTTGACAATTTTTTTTATTTGGAAGTTCTTCCAATATGGAATAAAGAGATTCATACTGAATAATTTATGAAAAAAAAGTTAAATCGATATATAACTTAGTTGAAACTGTTCATATTTCTAGCAATATATGTTGATGACTCGTTCAGTCAATTTAAACAATGTCACACAAAGAAGCTAGCATTGCTTCTTCTTTCCAAGCTTCCGTGCGTAGGAGTCCAACTTTTCTTGGCTTAATTTCACACTTTGACACCATCTGATGCATTTACATTAGTTCCCACTTTCCGTCAAAGCTTTTATAATTAAGGAATTGCAAAGTCCCACATAACTAAGCTAATTGATAATTACAATCACGCAATCAGCTTCAAACATGTATTCCTTTCCCTTCTGTCTTCAGTCGTCACCCCTTTGTTCCCTAATCTGATTCCTGAAAAGACAATTAGCGAACCCAGAACTTGAACAATCCCCTAGGACAGCAAATTCTAAGGTCCCATAGTCTCAACAACTAGAAGTTGGTAGGTTGCTCAATTGATGGTACCTCCTTTTTCTTCAAATTGGTTGATCATGGATTTTGAGGGATTAATTCCAGCATAAGTTGGAATTATCACTGATTTCCCTCTTTGGGGGTCCATTTTGTACCATCTTCCTAACAATATATTGGAAAGCTGTGGTTCGGTTGTAATTAGAAAGCCAGCTTCCTTGGATTATTGTGTATTCCTTTAAAAGGAATTACATATTTTGTATAACAATTCATATACCGTTTATTCTCTTAACTCCATTTTGAGTCAGGCTTTACCTTTGTGAAATATGAGAATAAAAAATATAAAAAATTTACATATATTTGAAATCATATATAAGCAAAGAAACTAACGCTAGAACTCACTTGGTTCTCTAAAATTTTGGTTCAGTCCCTGCGGGCTTTCTTGTTAAAGCTTGCAAGTTTGAGGTGCAAGCTACAGCAATTAGGTAACCAAAGTATTGTTATCTTGTCTTTTTCCTTAACGCAATCTCAAAGTCAATCAAAAAGTATAGGATGTGACAGAACGGCATTTTGAAAAAGTGGCCTGAATTGTTTTTCTTACGTAAATCTCACCAGAAAGGAAGAGGAACTATTAATGGGGCTTAAGGAATGAGAGATTTTTAAATTCTTTTTAAGTTTTGAGGGCTATGCCATCTTAGAAGTAAAGTAATCATAACTTGTTCTACTTTAGGGTGCTTAAATTCAAGAGGAATATATGCAGATTAAGATCAACGCATGATGTGGGGCTAGTTCAATGTTTCTTCGACCGTGTAAGTCTTGACATAACAGCATTCATGATCAACGCATGACGTGGGGTTAGTTCGATGTTTCTTCGACTGTGTAAGTCTTGACATAAGAGCATTCTCACTTGTTTATAATCTCACTTCACACTTGACAATTTCTTTCTAGGCGAAATTTTAGTTTGGAAGTAATTACTTAGAGACCTGGCCTTGATTAAGCTAGAGATCTCCTGTACTTCAGTATCAGTAACGGAGACTAGGAACTAGTAAATGGGCTCGACTCATAAAAAGGATCAGCTTCCGCAGGGAAGCAATCTTCACATGTTTTAATATTTTGGCAACTTTTCTTTTCTGGCCAGAATTATATTTGTCATTTTTATTTTTGGAGAAATCCTAACCTCCTTCCATTATGCTTTTATAGTTCTTTTTTCTTCAAGAAACTTCTACTTAAGGGAAAAATAATTCAGTGTTACATAAGGGGCTGTTTGATACTATTTCTGTTTTTCTATTGTTATTTTTGATTTCTGTTTCCTATTTTTGGTTTATGTTTTTTCCTTAAAAAAATGAAAACCTTGGTTGAAATTTGTAATATAAAAATTGAAAACAAAAACTTGTTTGATTGAGATTTATAATAAAAAACTTAAAACAAAAACATGTTTGGTTTTATTATCCCGTTTTTATTTTTTTAATTATACTCTTATATGTAATAATTATAATATAATATAATATATTTTTAAATTAATTAATTATCATTATAGCTAAAATTAAATATATGCAAATAAAATATTATTAAAAGAATGCATATATAAAAGAATGTCTCCCTTTGGTCTTGGGACAACATACATAAAAGAATGCAAAAGCCAATAGAAGGTAATGGACATTGTCCTACTTATCAACCTATTCACTGCCATCCCCAAAGCCACACCTTTAGCTCTCAATCTCAATGGAAAAATCTCTGAGTAATATACATAAATCATAGGACATATCTCAATAGAGAATGCAGACACGTATAAGCATACCATTGCAATGCTTATCCTAATTGCCCGTAAGATCTTAGTATTAGAGTAGTGAGTCACTATAAGGCATAACCTCATAAGTAAAAGTGCCATTATCATACCACCAACACTGCTTAGAAGCAATGGCCCATGTCCTTTTATTAGTTTCTCGAAATATTTTGAATATGAACTCTTAAGATTATTTGAACCAAACTATCTTTCGACTTTCTGTTTGAAACGCTTGGTTTTCACTGCTTATTATTTTAGGTAATTGCAGTTTTTCTCTGTACAAACCACACAACAAAAGAAGCATGAACAAGAACAAGAACAAGTACAAAGAAGCAACAATTGAGATATAATTGTGGATTAATTTATTTCTGTCGTTGACTCTTCTTAATGACTTCTGCTCTCATCGTCGATTTGTTTTTTTATCTGAGATACCGAGTAAGAAAAAACGGAATCATTTTTCTTTTCACATTTCTTGTATATAACTCTTTTTTGGTCTACCAAATGGACATGTTAAGCTTCATTAGAGCTTAATTAATTGAATAAAGTTAAAACCCATCAAACCCTTTCCTTGTGTCCTTTAGTTTTGAAGATTCCAGTCGATGATTTTCGTTTTGCTTGTGGTTTGACCTCTCTACATTGGGTATTATCACTCACTTCTAGGCTATATAGCAAAGTTCTCCAATTGAAATTGGATTGAATTGAGAACCCAAAAGTGGCCTCTTTGAATGATAAAGACGAAGAAGAAGCACTGTTGGTCTCTTATGATTTTCTTAAGAAGAACCATACATTTAACATCTCATCCCCATATTAATGGTTAGAACCCCGATTTCAATAATGGAGAGAATAGCAATGTGAGAGTTAGAAAAATTTGCATTTCATGCTCAACAGAATGTTAGCATATATGCAAGTGAATTTGAATCTTTACACACATGAAAATAATTGTACATGTGCTCATTGACATTTTGGGTATATTAAATAGTAATGGGATAGATTATACATTGTGGTTATAGTGAATGAGTAGAATGAAATGTAGTAGAAAGACTAGAAATAAAATTTAAGTGTTGAATTTAGTGAAGGAAAATACGTTGGAAAAGTTTACTGAGAATATTTAGTATGGAAGTTTTAGATAGTGGAGTAGAAAGTTATAGTCTTTATAAGGGGGAGATGTTCAGGAGCATAGACGTACCGTCTCTAAAGACATATCATTTGTGATGATGTCATTTCATCTGTAAGGATGTATTGTTTGTAAAGATGCAGCTTCTGTAAAGATGTATCGTCTATGATGACATCACATTGTTTGTGATGACGTCATATTGTTTTAAGAGTTACATCGTCTTAAGTTGACTTTGCTTCGTCTTAAGTTGACTTCGTTTCATCTTAAGAGTTGCATCGTCTTACGTTGACTCTGCTTCATCTTAAGTTGACTCTACTTCGTCTTAAGAGTTGCATTATCTTAGGTTGACTTTGCTTCGTCTTAAGTTGACTCCACTTCATCTTAAGAGTTGCATCGTCTTAAGTTGACTTTGCTTCGTCTTAAGTTGACTTTTGTTTCGTCTGCTTATTGCTTCATCTGCCCTTTGCGTTTGTCTGATTTTTCAAATCATCTAGTTTCCATTCGTCTGCCCTTTTTGCTTCGTCTGCTTATTGCTTCGTCTTTCTACTTATGTGACCGAAACTTCTTCTTCTGTACACTGTTCGTCTGATGTTATCGTCTGGTCCATATTTGACCCTTAAGACGATGGAATTTGTATCCAATGTCTCATGAAAGATGTAGATATTAAAGTCCTCTTTGAAACCATCTTAAGATGATCTCAATCCGATATCTCTAGAGAGAGTTATGTCAATTGTAAAACAACTTCTGTGTACTGTTTATTTTGTATCGTCTGGTCCAAATTTGACTATCTAGTCGATATAACCTGCCTTCAAGGTCTTCATAAAAGTTATAGACCTATAAGTCCTCTTTCAAACCATCTAACAAGAATCTTGATCCGATACCTATAACGAAAGTTATACTAGTTGCCCCAAAAGAAAAAGGTTCAATATGATTAAGGACAGAACCAAATTGAATGATTTTGGGGTCAATGAAGATATAAGACATAGGGGAATATGTTTTTAGAAGAAAGTGCTGCAAAATGGCTTCAGTTTCGGGGTCAAAAAGAACATGTAAAGTTGACCCAAAATGATGTGTTATGGGAAAAATTTGAAAGTGAGTAAGGGGTTATGATTTGTGCTTACGGTAGTTTGATTAAGTCATAAACTTAAGTGTCAATTATACTTAAGTGAGTTTTAAAAAACAGAAGTGGATAAGAAATGGACAGGGGTCCTAGCTAAAGTTAAGATTTTTATTGTCTTAAAAGGCTAGCTGCTATCATTGTCCTTATTCTTCTTGAAACTTCTTTCTTTAGAGTTCCTCCAACCCAAAGCTTTTCATCAAATATTCACCAAAGTTAAACCTTACTTTTCTCTGTTTGTCATCACTTCTACTTTGATATTTCTTTCTTCTATTCTAAGAAAAAACTGAACCTCCCTGTCAACCCTCAAGATGAGGTACGTGAGTTGCATGAAAGTTAGGACTCTGTGATGGTTGAAGATTTTGGAACTTCAAACAAGTAAGCTTGTTATGATTATGTAGTTTTGCATGAAATGAAGCATGCATTGTTAGTTCACTGCTAAATGGTTA
>JANSVA010000003.1:18310961-18336889 GCA_025504915.1 Erythroxylum reticulatum
TAGGTTAGATTTGAGTTTAATTTGTGTTTATTACAATTTTGTGATTTTTTGAAGTTTAAGAATTTTATTGGAATGTTATTTTGAATGGAATCTTGGTTATTTTAGGAAACCTAGGGAATCCTACCAAAGAGCAAGGGGAAAGGAAAGCTCGACTTGGATTTTTGCAAGATAATTAGGTGGGTAATGTATTTATAGTTATTGTGTAATTGGGTAAATTCTTGCCTATATATGTATGTTGATTTGCTTGAAATTAAAATGATTGTGAATGTTTGGAAATCCATGTTGCATTGTGATTATGTTCTACCTTGAAAAAGGTTATAACATTTGGAATTAGATGAGAAGAAGAAAAAAAGGATGAAAGTATGAGCATATAATTGAATTGAGAATAAATTGGTTCTGATTGGGCAAAAAGGAAACTGTTTCATTAGTCACATGAACGTTGATCCATAACCTTCTCCCAGCTATCCACTTAAGGCCATGAGATCTTGAGAAATTGGACTCGTTTTATTCACGATGTAAACTTCGATTTCTCCGTTCTATTCCATGAAACTCTCGAGCCATTTTTTTATGCATTGCATCTTTAAATTTTCAAGTATGGTGCATAGTTAAGTGTTATGTTTAATGGCTGAAGTTTATGTTATGTGATATAAGTTTGAGTTAAATTGATCAAATGCTTAAATTTCTTGAATAAAGTGAGAATGCTGGAATTGCTAGATATATATGTACATATGCTTAAATATGTGGCCGATTGCCAATGACTATAAATGGGTTAGCCACTGAGCTGTGCAGCTCAACCCATTATTCCCTCCTTAGGTGCAGAACAAGAAGGTTAGCAATCCTTGCAAGGCATCGGAATCTCTAAGATATTAGAAACTTTTGTAACTAAGTTAGTTTGATCACTTTTGGATAGCTTCATATGCATGTTAAATATTGAGCATCCAATATATGTTGTAAATTGTGTTAACCCCTCGTTTATAATGTTATTATGAAATTAAAGTTATGTATGGGTTTTTGTTAATTTGGCAAATGAGTTTAGAACTGAAAATTTCCCCAAGAGTATGTGCATGTTTCTTTTGTAGTTGTACATTTCATAATCTAAGTCTTTCATAGGTGTATAAATTGTGTACTGACTTCAAGGAAAAAACTAGACTAATTTAGGTTAAATTAGTCTAAGTTGTCTTTTGGAAAGCTGTAGCTTATCTTTCTAGCTTTCTAACGGTATAAAGTATGAAATTTTTGGATACCAGAGTCAAAAGTTATGGTCCTTATAAGTGGAGATGCTCAGGAGTATAGGACGTATCGTCTGGTGATGATGTGTCATCTAGTGAAGACGCATTGTCTGGTGAGGACTATTGTCTAGGGATGACGTATCATCTAGCGATGATGTGTGATCTGGTGAGGATGCATCATCTAGTGAGGATGCTTTGTCTAGTGAGGACGTATCATTTGTTAAGTACGCTTCATCTTATGAGGACGCTTCGTCTGGTGAGGATGGATCATCTTGTGAAGATGCTTCGTCTAGTGAGGATGCTTCATCTAGTAAGGACATATCATCTAGTGAGAATGTATCGTCTGGTGAGGACGTATCGTCTGATGACATCATATCGTTTAGTGATGACGTCATATCGTCTGGTGCACTGTTTATTTGATCCTATCATCTAGTCCCATTTTCAACCCTCTAGATGATAGAATTTGCCTTTTAGGTCCTTATAAAACAAATTCAAAAATGATATGATCCAATCTCAGACCCATTTCAATGTAGCAGATAACAGCGGAGCCCAAAAATGGATGTGTATTCGAATCATAGGAGCGAATAATCGACGATATGGTCATATCGATGATGTTATTGTTGATGTGGAAGTCTTCTTTGAAAATATTCAAATAAAATCTTAATCCAAAATCTCTAGTGAAAGTTATGCCAATTGTTCCCAGATAGGTGCAACATGATTGAAGACATGAGCATGGTTGATTCTTTTGGCCATAACTTCATAACCCGACCTCCAAATTAAGTGATTCTTAAAGCAATAGATTCTCGACATATTTTCCTATGTCTCAATAAAATTTTTAGCTTTTAGGGTCAATTTGAAAGAGATTGATGGAAGGAAAATGAGGAACTGGTCAGAGGGGTATAATTAGGTTATCAACATATTTTGAATTTTTAAGCATATCTTGAGCTATAGAGCTCCGAATGAGAAGGTTCTTGTTTCAAAATAAACTAAAGGCATAGAGCTACAATTGGATTGAAGAAGTCAAACTATGATGTTGGTGATGGCCTGCTGTGGGTGAGTCAACCTTGTGAGATAACGGCAAAGTGAGGGTTAACTAGAGTAACCTATAAAGAAACCTGCTCATGCTTTTCGACTCTGGAATGATAGTTGGGCTTTAAAAATAGGGCTCAACATCTTGTGGTATCAGAGAGAGAGAGATGGACTCCAAAAATATGGCTTAATGAAGATCACATTTTTTGATTTCGATTGATGGGCTTCGAAAATGGGGTCCAGCATTGTTTGGTATCAAAGCAATTGCTGGGCTCCAGAAACGGGGTCCAGCATTGTTTGGTATCTTGTGATATCAGAGCTTAGATTTTTCCTAGGCTTAAAATGCATAGTAGGATAAATTATTATATTATGTGATTACTTGTTGCATTGTGAATTGACTGAATTGCATTGAGTGACATGCATGTCATACATACATGTAGGGATTAAGATTTTTAAAATGAAATGTACCTAATCATTAGTTTTTCCATTGAAAGAGTAAGATGCCACCTTATAGAAGGACACGAGGATTTCTGCAAGGATCAGTTGCACCTAACTCTCCAACAAGAGAGGAGAAGTACTGATGAGTCAGTAACTCAAGGAAATACTAAGGCTTCTGTAAGGAAAGGTAGTGAACCCATTCGATCACAAACGCAAGAGCCTCCTCTTCTGCAGGAGCAAGTGCCTACTCTAACGGATCCTAGGATGTTTCATGCATTTGCTCAGGCCTTTGCTCAGGCCATGGGCCAGATACTGCAATCTTCTACTCCGGGCCTAATTAAAAATAGGAAATAGTTTGATAAGCTCAGGAAGTATAGGGTAGTGGATTTTTATAGGCCTGGTTGAGAAAGAACGAGAGGATACTAGATCAGATGGAGTCTAAGGATGATGAGAAAGTTGTGTATGCTGTAAGCTTTCTACAGGGAGATGCTCTACATTAGTGGGAGAGTTTTTCAGGGATCTAGATGAGACCACTAGTGCTAGCATGGAAGGAATTCTTAGATGCTTATAAGAAGAAGCACCTGTCTAAGGTGTACATTTAGTAGAAGAAGAGAGAGTTTCTAAGACTCACCCAAAAGGAGATGATGGTGAGCGAATATAAGCACTGATTTACACAATTGGCCTGATATCCAGCTGAGTTAATGATGAGTGAAGTGACTAAGTACCAAAGGTTTGAAGCAGGACTACATCTAGCCATCAGAGAGAAAGTGGTGGTGTAGAATTTTTGTGATTTTCAATAGCTGGTTGAAGTGGCTCTGAGGGTTGAGAACATTGAGAACATAAGTAAAAAGAAAAAGGGGAGAGAACAGTTCAAGAGGGGAGATGGTACTTCTATGCCTGAAAGGAGTGCCAGGACTTTCCCTGTGCAGTCTGAGGAGAATGGGGCAAGCAGGTTCAAGCTGATGAGGACTCCTACTGTTTCTCATCAAGCCTCAAAGATGGGAGGAAATAGAAAAGAAGAAAGGGATAAGTCTTCTCTACCTAAGTGCGATCACTGTGGAAGGTTTCAAAGAGGGAAATGTTACCGATTGATAGGAGCATGCTTCAACTATAGAGAGAAAGAGAAAATGGCAAGAGAGTGCCCAAAGTATGAAAAAAGAGAGGGAACATAGATGCAAGCTTCGAAGAGAACTGAGACAGTGGGGCATAAGGCTAGAAATGAAGTGGGCAGCTCTGATGCAGCTAGGAGGGTGAATCCTCCAGAAACACCAAGGGGAAAACACCAGCTAGAGTGTTTGCAATGACACAGGAGGATGCAGAGACCGCTCCAAAAGTTATGACAGGTATGGTCAAATTATATGATGATGATGTGATTATTTTGATTGATCCAGGTTCTACCCACTCCTTTGTTTCCTCGGGTAGAATTCTGTATGGTAGAGATTTGAGCCCATTGGATACTCCTTTGATGGTTAGTACTCCAATCGCCAGTATATCATGATCAATCAAGTTAATAGAGACTGTGAGATACATATTGATGGGGGACATATAGTGGTGGATTCAATGCCATTAAAGATGTGATGATACTCGAGAATCTCCGGATCTACGCTTATTTTCAACTCCTTGAAGCATTTCATCACTTACTACACCTTTTCTCGTCTCTAGGTGCCTAGGTGTCCACTGTGAGCCTTTCCTCGTTTGAACCTCGCCCTTAATTTTATATTCTATAATAATGGATTCGGGTCCATAACCATGGGTTCCAATGCACGAGATCTTGTAGAACTTACCAATGAGGTCACTGAAGAAAATCCTGCTTCTTCCCTTTTTTTGGAAGAAAAGGAGGATCCGGACAAAATCGACTAAACAGAAGAGATCCAAATGAATGGAAAGGAAAAATCAAAGGATGAATTCCATTTTCACTTTAAAGAGACAAACTATCAAAATAGAGCTGTTTATGAAACTTTTTTTCTAGATGGGAATCAAGAAAATTCAAAGATACAAATATTGATAGATAAAGATCTCTCCTGGTTTAACGAAAAAACCTGCTAGTGGAGGAAGACCTCCTAAGGATAAGAGACATAGGGCTAAAGAGAGGGCCAAAAAAGGACCTTTTGTGTATGAATCAGTTTGAAATTACTCATTTTTATAACATTATTTAGAAATTGAATATTTTTTTATAAATCCTATTTATAACTAGGATCTGAATTCTTAATGAACTCACCTTATTTGTCGACTCTATACGATCTAATATTTCTATCAAGCATAAGTTCTAGTATAAGGTTTCGAATTTCTAAATCTATTCCCTCTTTGTTATTTATGAGTCATTGGTTAGCCCTTGAATTTAGAAAGAATACAGCTAGTCCGTGAATAGTCAACCATTGCAATGTGAAAATTGGATAGGTTCGATCTAGGGTCATTAGGGCCTCCTAAAAAGATCTACTAAATTCATCAAGTTGTTTCAAAGGATCAAAACGGCCAGTTATTAATGGAATTCCTTGTCGGCTCTCTATAAAACATTCATTTGGACGGGGCTTCAGCCTATAGTGAGTTATAGATAGAGTTCGAAAAGGTCAAATCTTTGATGATTCCATCATACATGATGAAGTTGTGAAAACTTCTGGATACGAAATCCCCATAAATAGGATCAAACCCTATTCCATGGTATTTACCTCTTTCTTATTCTTAAGCAGGTCCTCGAGAGGACTTAATTGATCCATGATTTATATTTCATCTTTCCTTTTTGTTTGTTTCGAGAACTATAGCAATCAATTCCGATTCTTTCTTTTTCTATTCATTCTTTTCCGATCGAGATGTATGGCAAGATCTTTGGAATTTATTTATTTCTCTCAGGGGTGGCCTATTTTGGTTTTAGCACTTTTCATATAACTAGATTGTATGGTCAGGGAATTTGGGTGTCTGATCCTTATGGACTCACCGGGAAAGTCCAAGCTGTAAATCCTAAATGGGGTGTGGAAGGGTTTGACCCTTTTGTTCTGGGCGGAGTAGCCTCTCATCATATTGCAGTAGGGACATTAGGTATATTAGCGGGTTTATTTCATCTTAGTGTCCGTCCGCCCTAATGTCTATACAAAGGATTACGTATGGGAAATATTGTCCAAGTTTGAACCTAATAAAACAAGCACTAAACTAAGCTTTATATACGCAATTTGTGACTTGTTCAAGAAATTTTCTGAGTATGCCTAGTATCTCATTGGAGAACCACTATGTCTATCTTATTTCTCCTACAAAACAAAATTCCACTTAAGTTGAATTTAAACTTGAATAATTAATTAAATATTAAATTATAATATAAAGAATTTATGCCAAATACGTCAAATGTGAATTTTGTCTAAAGGAAGTGACATTTCTTGGACATATGACTTCAGAGCAAGGAGTACAGATGGATTCAAGGAAGAAAGAAGCAGTTGTGAAATGGGAAGCACCTAAGAATGTAGCTAAAGTGAGAAGTTTCTTGGGATTGGCTGAGTATTATAGAAGGTATGTGGAGGGCTTTTTCATAATAGCACCTCCACTTTTCAAATTGACAAGAAAGAATCAGAAATTTGTATGGACAGAGGAGTGCCAGAGTGGTTTTGAGGAATTGAAGAATAGACTTACAACTGCACCAGTTTTGACTTTGTCTTTAGGTAGTGATGGATATACAGTGTATAGTGATGCCTCAGGGAAATGATTGAGCTGTGTGTTGATGCAAGGTGATAAAGTGATTGCTTACGCTTCTAGGCAATTAAAGCCCAATGAGATGAATTATACTACGTTGACTTGGAGTTAGCTGCCATAATTTTTGCGTTGATGGTATGGAGACACTACTTATATAGAGTGTTTACATACCACAAGAGTCTTAAGTATCTGATGAGCCAAAAGGAGTTGAATTTGAGACAAAAAAAAGGTGGTTAGAGCTATTAAAAGATTATGATTTGATGATTGACTACCGCCTAGGAAAGCTAATGTAGTACCGGATTCACTGAGTAGGAAGTCCACTATGGCACATATGGAGATAGTATATCTTCCTTTGTTGAAGGAATTAGCCAAACTTAAGGTGACATTGAGGCAAGTCGAGTTTGATTGTGTATTGGCTAACTTTAGAGTAAGGCCAATATTCAATGAGAAGATTAAGGAATTGTAGGAACAAGATGAGTATTTGAGTAGGCTTCGAGAATAGATTCAAAATGGTAAACCTTCTTAAATAGAGATCAGACAAGATGGACTGATGTTGGTAGGTAACAGATTATGTATTCCTGACATGTTGGAGTTAAAAGAAGAGATTTTAGATGAGGCACACAATGCGCCTTTTACAATGCACCCAGGAAGTATGAGAATGTATAGAGATTTGAAAGAGCATTTCTGGTGGAAAGGTATGAAGAAAGAAGTTGCAAAATATGCTAAAAGATGCTTAGTGTGCCAACAAGTTAAAGCTAAACACCAGGCACCTTCAGGTAAGCTTAAACCTCTACCAATTTCAGAATGGAAATGGAAAAAGATTACGATAGATTTATTGATGTAATTGTCGAGGACTACTAGGAAGCATGATGCAATATGGGTGATTGTGGATAAGTTAACCAAGTTCGTACATTTCTTGCCAATTAAACAGACGAATTCTTTGAATGTTTTAGCCAAGAAATATGTAGATGAAATAATCCGACTTTATAGGATTCCAAGCTCTATAGTTTCGAATAGAGACCCCAGGTTCACCTCCAAATTTTAGGAAAGCTTATAGGAGGCTTTGGGAACCAAGTTGCACTTTAGTATAGCTTTCCATCCACAAACTGATGGTTAATCAGAAAGGACAATATGGACATTGGAGGCAATTTTAAGAGCTTATGTTATGGACTTCAAAGGTTCATGGGATGATCATTTACCTTTAATCGAATTTGTTATAATAATTCCTATCACTTAGGAATTCAAATAGAACCTTATGAAGCTTTGTATGGTAAGAGGTGCAAAACTCCTATTTGTTAGGATGGGGAAGGTGAAAGGAGACTTATAGGACCTGAGTTGGTACAAGTCACAATTGATAAGATTAAATTAGTGAAGTAGAGACTTAAAGCAGCTTAAGATAGAACGAAGAGCTATACGGATGCACATAGAAAAGAGACAAAATTTTAAGTTAGAGACAAAGTGTTTCTTAGAGCTTCTCCATAGAAAGGAGTTTTGAGATTTGGTAAGAAAGACAAGCATAGTCCAAGATACATAGACTCATATGAGATTATTGAGAAGATTGGGCCTTTAACCTATAAGTTAGCTTTGCCACCAAAGTTGTCCAAGATTCATAATATTTTTCATGTGTCGATGTTACGGAAGTACCGGTCTAATCCTTCACACATAGTTCAACCTTCAGAAGTTTAGTTAAAAGAGGATTTGACTTATAAAGAACAAACAGTAGAGATTGTAGATTCAAAGGAAAAGGTTTTAAGAAACAAGATTGTGAAGCTGGTTAAAGTTCTGTGGAAGAACCAATCTACGGAAGGGTCCACGTGGGAACCTTTGGAGGCTATAAGGGAGAAGTATCCACACCTCTTCAATGTCTTAAGTAAGAATTTTGAGGATGAAATTCTTTAAAGGGAAAGTTGTTGGACCCTGAAAATTTTTCTTTCAGTTAAGCATGTTTTGAAATAGTTTTGAGGTTTAGATAGATTAAATCTTTGGAGTTATAATTATGTCAAGGTTAGTAGGATTTATTGAATGGGTAACTGAAATTAAAGTTTTAAGGTAATAAGGATGTTCAAGGATATTTTTGGGAGATCACTTAGGCATAAAAGAACATAAGCTTATAAGGATAGCTAAGATGGACTTTTTGGGCTCATTAAGGGTACAAATGGAAAAAGAATACATTGTCTTGCTTATAAGAGGAGAAAAATGTGAATTGAAGAGGGAGGAGAGTGAAAAAATGAAAATAGGAATGGGCTCATCAGGTTTGTTAAGGTAGGTTAACGAACTTTTCTCTTTGATTTATTAAAGGAATGGGTTGTATTGAGGATGAAGGAGTTAAAGAGAAAACAGGTTTATGTAGGAAGAAGATGGATTAGGAGAACCCAATTGATTTTAGGGTTTTTAAACTAGATCTTAGGTTTTTTAACCTAGATGGACTATGGGTAGGTTAGATTTGAGTTTAATTTGTGTTTACTACAATTTTGTGATTTTTTAAAGTTTAACAATTTTATTGGAATATTGTTTTGAATGGAACCTTGGTTGTTTTAGGCCCTACCCAAGAGCAAGGAGAAAGGCAAGCTTGACTTGGATTTTTGCAAGCTAATTAGGTGGGTAATATATTTATAGTTATTGTGTAATTGGGCAAATTCTTGCCTATGTGTGTGTATATTGATTTTTCTTGAAATTGAAATAATTATGAATGTTTGGAAATGCATGATGCATTGTGATTATGTTATACCTTGAAAAAGGTTATAACATTTGGAATTAGATGAAAAGAAGAAACAAAGAATGAAAGTATGAGCATATAATTGAATTGAGCATAAATTGGTTCTGATTGGGCAAGAGAGGAACCCATTTCTTTAGTCATGTGCATGTTGACTGATAGCCTTCTCCCGGCTGCCCGCTTGACACCACGAGATCCTGAGAAATTGAACTCGCTTTATTCATGGTGTAAACTTAAGTTTCTCCGTTTCGTTCCACAGAACTCTCGACCCATTTGTTTGTGCATTACATCTTTAAATTTTCAAGTATGGTGCATAGTTAAGTGCTATATTTAATGACTGAAGTTTATGTTGTGTGTGATTTGAAGCATTTTTTTCATACCCTTGGAGGTCAAATCAAAAATTTTAATTCCGAGGATTGTAGTATATAATGCAACCTCGGGTCGTTTCATTTAATCAGAACCTAAGGAATGGATCTAAGCTAGCTTATATGTCATGATATGCAAACCAAATTAGCAAGGAAGGGGGGTTTGATCTTTGGAAATTTGGACAAAAATAAATAAATTGTAAGAAAATGTAATGAAAAGTAATTTTTTTGGAATTAGGAATAGAAAAGCGATAAGATAAAAGCAATAATCAAATGGTGATAATATCTTTTTGAAAACGAGTTTTGGTTATTATAGTTCGAAATAAATTTTAATGGGAGTCAATCACTAAGTTTCAAAAGGTAAGCCTTAAAGTACTCTTTAAGTCCATTTCTTAAGACCTTATTGAATGCTCTTAGTGTGTGTAATAGGTAAGACAATGCAATAAGTCACTTTGGGTTCTAGAATTAACTCAATATCGAACACAAGTAGGCGGATAGAAAAGAATCAACAAGATCATAAATAGACATATATGAGGCTTTATATATTCAAGCTTTAAGTTCTACATCAACAAATCCTAATAACATATTAAATATCCAACACTTGATTAAACTGTAATAAAAAAATTTTAACTGTAAATTATAATTCCTAAACCTAGGAAATCATTAATCATAGCAAGACATAGAATAAGCTACTCCCCTTTTAAGCCCATTGAACTCAAGCCATTGATACATCTTCAAGATGGAAGAGGTGCCTAGCCAAGCATAACTCTAGGAGAATTCACAACCGAGACCCCACTGGAAGCATCCATGGTAGTATTTGACGATGGGATGAGTAGAACATTGGTATCGATGAAAAGAGATGAGGGTGTGTAGAGAAAAGTTGTTTTGGATGGTATAGAGAGTGTGTGTCCCCTTTTCTTCTTTTTTTCTTTCTTTCTTCTCTCCTTTCTCTACCTCTCCCCACTCTTCAAGTTAACCTAAAATAAGTAGGTTTTAAAAACTGGGTTGATGAGTCAGGTTGCACAGTGGGTAGACTTCTGAAAATGGTTCGAGTATTTGAAGGGTCGTCACGACGACAGGATGAGTTTGCCGTGACGATATCCTGTCACCATGGTGAACTTTTCCCAAAAGTTTTTCTTGGAGTGTTGATTCTTTCACTGCGGTGACAAAATTAATTCATGCCGTGGTGAAATTTTCCCGAAAGGTTTTGCTTAGAAGTCTTCATACATCACTGCGGTGACACATCATCTTTTCGTTGCGGCGAACTTCCTATTGCACCTGATGCCTTGTTGACTTATCATCTTTAGCCTTCCCTCCTTGACTCTACTTCTTCTTAAGTCTCCAACAATGAGAAAATGGTAGTTTGTAGTATCAATTGTTCTTAGAAAATTAATTTAGTGCAATTAATATTAATTTGTGACAAATTTACTCTCAAACTACATAAAGTAAAGGGAGGCACTCAAGAGTCAAATTAAGCATAAAATCTAAAAATAAGAGCCAAGAAGTGTAGTAAAAACCTTGAAAATGTCACCAATTTATATAAGAAACTTTGGTTCAATCAAATTCCCCCACGCTTAGACCTTTTTACTCCTGGAAGAAGTTTATAAAAGTCAAAGAGACACAAGTGCAAAAGAAAATCCCAACCATGCTTAAAACGAGAGTAGGAAATTGGTAAAATCACTTTCTCATAAATCAATCAAAGCAGACTAAAAGAGCGCCAAGAAATTAAGCACTACAAGAATTTATTCCAAGAGATTGAACAAAAGAGATTTCACTCAAGGCAAGGTGTTTACTCTCAACTCACTTGTTTTTGGGATAATTTCACTCTAAAATCTACTTAGTCCATTCTGTGCCATAAACCTGTGATAGTTCTACCTCTCCATGACTAGAACTATAATTTCAAAAAGAGAACTTTTCAAGGTTGTAATGTTCGGAAGGCTAAATCAAATGAATGGAATAGAAGAAAGAAAAATGGCTACATGCACCACAATTATTAAATAAACGTCAACTATGAGTAAGATAATATTTACTCAAACAACAACGTAATTTATCACTTAACATTTTTTTCTTTAGAGATTTTTTTATACATTTTGATTATATTTTTTCCTTTCCTTAATAACCATTTTCTTGAGAAAAAATTACAAGGATAAACTTGAAGAGAATGGGGAAAATATTTACACCCATAAGAAGATGTGTGCATGTACTCAAAAATATGGCTCAAGGGTTTAGCAATAGATAAGTTTTTAGGGGGTTTGTGTTTGGATCAACAGGGTTTTGAAAGAATGCCTATATCATGTTAATAAAATTCTAGTTCATCAAACTTTGATCAAGAATTAAAATAAGTTCTAGAGAGATAAGAAATTAAGCAGATACACACATCAATGAAAGAATTCAAGCCCAAATATCCTTCCAATAAGATTAATATCTCAATTAACAATCTCAAGGTTTAAAAACATAAAGTGCTACTTTATCAGCATACCCTCACTTACTTTGTGTTGAAAACATTGAAAATGAAATTAGTCAAAACCGACTATCATTTTAAAAAAGTAGAAGGCATTTTCAAAAACACAGGGATCACTTTGAAACTTATAAAATCTTCAAGATACAAGAGTGACAAGAATCTAATTAGGGAGAATTATTGAAATGAGGTAATTTTAAAACAATTTCTGCAAAGAGCATGGCATCGCCACGGTGAAAAATTAATTTCGCAACATCACCATGGCAAAGAAAGAGTTTGCATCTTCGTCAAGTAAAAAATGACAGAAACATTTGAAACAAGCAATCGGCCTCAATCACCAAGTTTAAAATTTTCACATTACGCACAATTGACTTGCACAAGCGGTTAAATGGCCAAAAATGATGCCCAATGCATAACCAAGAATTGCAAATTGAAACATCCCCCACACTTAAACATCGTATTATCTTTAATATGAAGAACAATTAAAACAAGTAAGTAGTGAAGGGGAAGTGTAAGACAGATGAAAACAACAACACATTGGAAGTACAAAGAGAATTATATAAAATTCAGTCAATAAGTTTGGACAATACAAAATAGAACGAAGTATCTGACAAACTAAAAAGTAAAACAAAAGGAAGGAAAACACAAGAACAAACAAGTCAAACTAGTCCATAGGGTGATCAGTCCCAGCGTCAGAAGGACCTACTCCTGATGTGCCAACACTACTAAGTGGGTCATCTTCATCAAAAGGGAGCTAAAAGTGAAGGTGCTCAGCTAGTAATGCATCCATCTGTAGACGATACCACCGATCTCAATCCTACCGATTGATTGCCTAAAGAAGGGTGTCCCAGAGAGTAGCCAGGTCTGTAGAGAGGCCATCAACTCGACCAGTGAGGGTCTATAAGGTAACAGGCCTAGGAGGGGTCAGAGCTGAAGGATTGTCCTCACTTGGCACTGCAATGGCAGGGGTTGTAACAACATCAGGAATTGGGGTGGAGGAGTGAGGAGGGTGGAGGAGGGGTTGTTTGAGGCAGGTGTACCTAAACAGAGGAGCCGGGTCAAAATAGCTGTCATTATTGAATTTCAAGACATTGTGGGCCCGAAATATGTCTGTGATTAGGTGGGGGAAAGTAAAGGCATTGGTGAGTTTGGCGATGGTGATGGAGTCATAGAGGTCGGAGGCAATGGCATTAGCTATATCGACTAGGCGACTAGACATTAGAAGGTAAAGGTACAGGGCTTGTTATTTCGTGACAAAGGCAAGATGGGTAGTTGGCATGATGTTGTTACTGACAAGATGGAGCCAAGGACGAGCTTCGAGTCAGAGATCAGAATGTTTAAGGTAACGTTGATTCGGGGCTGATGCCAGATGGTGCCCTCTAGATAAAGGGTACGAATAACATCATCCTAAGGATAGTGGTGGATCAGCTGATCATAGTGGCAGTGGAAAATTTGAGGGAGGTTATAATAGTCATGAATGCTAGCTGAGGTGAATGCAGTGGGGGCTTTCACACCATGGAAATTATGTTCCATCGTGTTATGAAATTGGGCATAAGTATAGAAATAGCGAATGAATTTATCATTGCCCTAAGCTCGTGGTTGGACAAATCCTGTAAACTGAAAGTGTACCAGTAGATAGATAAAGGGATTATTGGGTGGAGTTAAAGGAAATGGGCACTCTCTAATGAACGGCCTAGCGTCTACCTTTGCGGCTAGGGTTGCAAAATCATTATCAGCGCTATTCGGAGGAATGGAATCGCTAGATGAACTAGATGGGATAGTAGGGGAAATGGTTGGAGGGATAGTGGGTGAAGTACGAGTATGGTTTTTAGCTCGAGGCATGTTCCTACAGAAAACAAACACAGAAAAATAAATGAATGGAATAAACAAAATTGACTGAAATTCATAACCTACTAAGTTTGCTGTGGGGAAAAATTAATTTCGCAACATTACCCTGACAAGCAACAAGCACTTGACTCGTCACAATGAAAGGATGACGTGCTGTCGTAGCGAAAGTTATAACTCACCACGCCGCAACGAAACAGATGCATCATCATAGAGAATGTTCCCTGAATACAACAAAAACAATGAGGTAGAAACCAGATGAAGGCGAGGGCTAGAATTGCTTACGAAGGAGAAAGAGAGCTTCGCAAAAAAGACCGGCGAATACAAAATGAAGCAAGGAGAATGGACGGTGGCCACAGTGAAGATGGAATGAGAGATATTTGGTAAAGAATGGGTCAGATGGCCGCGACGAACTAGAGGGAAATAGACAAAAATGAAGAAGGGAAAGTCAGATTGATATAGGTGTGAAGAGGGAAATTACAAAGCAGGACAGACAGAAGATGAAGGATCAAAAGAAAATAAGGGTAGAAGGGAAATTTCAACGAGGTATCTTCCCAAAGATTGGACTTTCGCTGCGATGAAGATTGCCTGAAGGTGTTTCCACGGTGATAGAATTAATTCATGGCACGGTAAAGGTTATTCGAAAGTGTTCTTCGTGGCAACAGAATTAATTCATACCTCAGCGAAGGTTCCCGAAGGTGTTTGCCGTGGCGACATAATTAATTCTTGTCACTACAATGACAATTCCTTAGAGGTTTACGTCACCGCGGTGAAGTTTTCCCTATAGCAAAATAAACAAGGCAAAAATGAAAAATTTTACTGAAAAAGACTAAAGTGGATACTCCACTCACTTAGAATGTATATGCAAAGTCCTTAAGCATCAGTAAAAAAAATGCAATTCATCCATTTACATCAATTTCCTCAAACATGGAAGATGTTTCATTTATTAAGCTAAAACAAGGGAGATGAATTATTGAATTAAAATTGCATAAACTGAAAACTAAACTAGGCCCTACTGAAATGGTTTCTCCCCCACACTTATTCAATATACTAATGCATCCACAATGTCACATGCAATCACAGAGCAAAAGTAAGTAGTAAGTGAAGGAAGAGAAACAACCTAATGACTACAGAGGATTTTGTCTCCTGGTGGACGTTTGGCAGATAGCTATACCGTGGTAAGGCAACTTGGCCACTTGCCACATCAGTATTATCATCCACATTTCTCGATTCACCTGAAATGTTAACAGAAAACTCTTTTTTCAAAGGGTCATCAGTTATAAACAAGGCATTCAAATGGTTCATTTCAGAGTTAAAGTAAGCATGTTGAAATTTAAACTCAAAGCATTCATCGTCTATAACAACATCAAGCATATTAACTCCTAAAAGTGAATAATCCTCATAGGGGTGTTTCATAGCTTCATACATGTTAAAAATCACTTGTTGATCCCCTACCTCTATGGTGATTATACCTTTTTTCATGCTAATCATTATACCAACAGTCCTTAAGAAGGGTTGACCGAGAATCAAGAAAGTGCCCTGCACAACTTCTGAAGACATGTCAAGTACATAGAAATTAGTTGGAAAAACCAAACCCTTTACCTGAACCAAGATGTCTTCTATGATGCCCATCAGATGCCTAAGAGATTAATCATCCAATTGTAACACTACAGATGTAGGATTAAGACTCTTAACTCCTAATGCTGTATAGACAAACTTAGGCATCACATTAATTGCTGCCTCTAGATCTAGCAAGGCACTTCCTATGGTAACTTTTCCTATTGTGCATGGGATGGTGAAAGATCTAGGGTCTTGACACTTGATAGGTATTTGTGATTTAAAAAGGGCAGCACATTTGAGCTGACTTGTACTCTTTCATTGGGTCTAAACTTTCTTTTGTTTGTGCATAATTCCTTGAGATATTTAGCGTATGCAGGAACCCTTTTCACTAGGTCAAGCAAAGGGATGTTGACTTGTACTTTTCCAAATAAGTCAATGACATCTTCATGTTTACAATCAGTCATCCTTTTGCTAAGCAAATATGAATTCAAAAAGGGAAGGTCTTTTATACTTGCCTCTTTATCGGTTGTTTCTTGGGTTCCTTTGTTGAATGCTCTTAGTGTGTGTAATAGGTAAGTCAATGCAATAAGTCACTTTGGGATCTGGAATCAACTCAGTATCGAACACAACTAGGCAAATAAAAGAGAATCAACAAGATCACAAATAGACATATATGAGACTTCATACATTCAAGCTCCAAGTTATACATCAACAAATCCCAACAACACATTGAGTATTTAACACTTGATTAAACTCTAATCAAGAATGTTTAACTACAAAGTACAATTCCTAAACCTAGGAAATCATAAATCATAGTCATATATAGATTAAGTTGCTCCCCTTTTAATCCCATTAAACTCAAGCCATTGCAACATCTTCAAGAGGGAACAGGTGCCTACCAAGAATAACTCTAAGAGAATTCACAACTGAGACCCCACTGGAAGCATCCATGGTAGTAGTTGATGGTGGGCTGAGCAAAACAATGGTATTAATGAAAAGAGATAAGGGTGTATAGGGAAAAGCTATTTCGGATGGTAGAGAGAGTGTGTCCCCTTTTATTCTTTTTTTTTTTCTTTCTCCTCTCCTATCTCTACCGCCCCCTACTCTTTAACTTAAACTAAAATAGGTAGGTTTTAAAAACTGGGATGATGGGTTGGTAATTGAAGGCTCACGACGGCGACAGGATGAGTTCTCCATGGTGAACTTTTCCAAAAAGTTTTGCTTGGAGTGTTGGTTATTTTTCCACGGTGACAAAATTAATTCATGCCACGATGAAATTTTCCTGAAAGGTTTTGCTTGGAATTATTCATACTTCGCCACGACAACACATCATACTTTCACCCCGACGAACTTCCTGTTGCATCTGTTGACTTATTGACCTATTATCTTCAACCTTCCCTCCTTGACTCTACTCCTTCTTGGGTCTTCTACAATGAATAAATAGTAGTTTGTAGTATCAGTTGTTCTCACATAATTAATTTAGTGCAATTAATAATAATTTGTGACAATTTTACTCTCAAACTATATAAAGTAAAAGGAGGCACTCAAGATTCAAATTAAGCATAAAATCTAAAAATCAGAGCCAAAAAGTGTAGTAAAAACTATAAAAATGTCACCAATTTATATAAGAAACTTGGGTTCAATCAGTGCGTTATAAGTTTGAGTTAAATTGATCAAATGCTTAAATTGCTTGAATAAAGTGAGAATGCTCGAATTGCTAGATACACATATACATATGCTTGAATATGTGGCCAATAACTAATATTAGCCACTAAACTGTGATGCTCACCCTATTATTCCCTCCTCAGGTACAAAACGAGAAGGATAGCAATCCTTGCAAGGCACCAAAAACTCCAAGATATTAGAAGCTTTTGTAACTAAGTTAGTTCGATCACTTTTGGATAGCTTCATAAGCATGTTAAACATTGAGCATCCTATATATGTTGTAATTTTTGTTAAGCTCTCGTTTATAATGTTATCATGTAATTAAAGTTATGTATAGGCTTCTGTTAATTTGGCAGATGAGTTTAGAACTGAAAAGTTCCCTAGGCGTATGTGCATCTTTCTTTTATAGTTGTACATTTCATAATCTAAGTATTTCATAGGTGTATAAATTGTGTACCGATTTTAGGGAACAAAACTGGACTAATTTAGGCTAAATTAGTCAATTTTGTCTTCAGAAAAACTATATCTTATCTTTCTAGCTTTCTAATGGTATAAAGTATGAAATTTTTGGATATTGGAGTCAAAAGTTACGGCCCTTATAAGTGGAGATGCTCAGGAGTATAGGAAATATCGTCTGGTGATGAAATATCATCCAGTGATGACGTGTCCTCTAGTGAGGACGCATCGTCTAGTGAGGACGTATCGTCTAGTGATGACATGTCATATAGTGAGGATGCTTCATCTGGTGAGGATGCTTTGTCTGGTGAGGACGTATAGTCTGATTAGGATGCTTCATCTGGTGAGGACGCTTCGTCTAGTGAGGATGTATCATCTGATGACGTCCTATCGTCTGGTGCACTATTCATCTAATCCTATAGTCTGGTCCCATTTTTGACCCTCTAGATGATAGAATTTTTCTTCAAGATTTTCATGAAAGTTATAGATCTGGAAGTCTTTTTCGAAACCATTTAAAGAAAACCTTAATCTGAAATCTCTAGTGAAAGTTATGCTAATTGTTTCGAGATAGGTGCAACGTGATTTCGGACATGAGCATAGTTGATTCTTTTGGCCATAACTTCATAATCTAACCTCCAAATTAAGTGATTCTTAAAGCAATAGATTCTTTAAACATTTTTATATCTTTCAAAAAAATTGTAGCTTTTGGGGTCGATTTGAAAGAGATTGATGGAAGGAAAATCAGGGATCGGTCAGAGGGGATAACTAGGTTATGAACACACTTTGGATTTTTAAGCATATCATGAGCTATAGAGCTCCGAATGAGAAGGTTCTTGTTTTAAAATAAAATAGATGAATAGAGCTACGATTAGCTTGACGAAGTCAAATAATGATGTTGGTGATGGGCTGCTGTGGGCAAGCCACCCTTGTGAGATGACGACAAAGTGAGGGTTCATTGGAATAACCCTGTAAGAAAACCCGCTCACGCTTTTCGACTTTGAAATGATAATTGAACTTCGAAAATAGGGCCCAACATTTTGTGGTATCAGAGAGAGAGAGTTGGACTTCAGAAATATGAGTTAATGAAGATCATGTCTTTTGACTCTGAATGTTGGGCTCTAGAAACGGGGTCCAGCATTGTTTGGTATCAGAGCGATTGATGGGCTCCGAAAATGGGGTCCAACATAGGGATAGCTAAATGAAAAATGTGCTCTTCTTACATGTTAAGATTAAAAGAAAGATAAAGGTTGTCAAGAATTTTTGAATATTTTTTTTCTTGTTATTGAAAGAACAAATTTAACCATTTTGCTATCAATTATGTAATTAATAATACTACTTTTAAGGTACTAATTATTAAATAAATAAATATCTTTTAATATTCTTGTAATTTGATTTATTCTACATCTAAAGTTGTTTTCACCTAGATTTAACACATGATAAATCCTTAAATATATTATTTTATAAAACATATTTATTATTTATTATGAAAATTAATACAAGAAAAGCATTTTTGGGAAAAATAAATAATAAATTATATTATTAAGATGAAACATAAAGTTTAGCAAGTAAGGTAACATGTGCATACCTATTTTATGTTCCTTACATGTTCTAATTCCAATATAATCAGTATAAAAAAACCTTACTATAAAGTGACTTACTATTTACAAGGAAATAACTTATAGGGCCGCTTATAGGGATTATATTAAACCATTATTACATCAGCAAGGATTGCAATGATAATGGTTTTTTAAGTAAGTCTCCAATTCCTTCTTTGATATGATCCTCTATGTTTAGATTGATTCAATATGAGCATTAAAAATTTCAATATAATTAAAATAATATTTTAGTAATTAATGAAGACCAATAATAATACATGGCACAATCAAATAATAAAGATATCACTATATATTACTACAATTTATTTTGTCATTCATGTTGGTATGGTTATTAAGTCTACGTAACTGTACTGAAAATATATTACACATTGGCATATTTGTTTGATATTTTTTAGTAAGAAAAGTCTTAGTGCACGAAATAATGGACAATAAACTTCTTTTGGATCAAATTATTTTCTTAAAGATACATGAATTAGTTATGGATTTCATAATTCAAAGTTTATTAAGGATTATGAAATATTTTGTTCTATTTCCTAAGCATAAAGAGTTTGATAATTAGTCTAGCAAAAGTGGATGGAACTCATGGAGTCCAATTACCCTATTAATGGATTGAAGTGACAATAGACATGTAGTTTGGAGAACTAATTTGAGTTATAGTTACTGATCGATATAGAAGTGTATTTTTATTGTAATGGGACCCTTATTTTAAAAGGGGGATGTCTATTTTATAGGGAAAATTCTGCCGAGTTTTGAATAGGATACTCGTAAAATGTGACAATCATTTTTTAATTAAAACAAGAGCTCATTAGTATCAACTTATGATCTTATTATGGAGGAGCCTTATAATTATGCAAATTATTGAGGATAACAACTGATGGTTGAATTATTTGAGTATAGTTAATGACCTTCATTGATTATAATATTTCATGGCATTGTTTTAATATATCCCACTTTCTAAACTGTGAACGATTTGTTCTTGGTTTTTCGTTCTAGCTCTGTCATCATCATGTTTCTTCACATACTTCAGGAAGATCCTTCTACGTTTTAGTTAAGGTTAGTGATTATGTTTTTACTACAATTTTGTGCTCTTGGTATATTTGTTTATGGTATGAACTTACCATCTGAACTTCCTACATTTTTAATTGATATGGCTTGCACGATGTGAAACTTGTTTGTAGTATAAATTTCGGTTATGTATTAATTTATATAGGATGAGTTTAACTTATGTTTTTGTTCCAATTATCTTGATTATGTGAATTTGTTATTTCATTAATGCTCTCTTAAATGATGAGGTTTTCTTTACTTTTTATGTGCACATTTTTGCAAGGCATGTTTCTATTAAATTGTATATGTTAAACGAATTTATTAAAATAAGTATTCATAAAAATATTCATATTTTTATGAATATTTATTTGATTAGGCAATTGTTTGATATTTAATATCCATTAAATATCAAAATGTTAAAAATAATTGTCTTATGATTTGGATATCAGTTGAAATATGCTAGGAGCCTAGGAATCAGAATAAGAGCATCTTATGTTGAATCACAAGTCTTATCTGACATGTTTCATTATATGTGGCTAACATAACAGATTTACTATGGATTCACTAATTTAAATTAATAGTTTTCCGGATATGAGTTACCAGGATAGATCTTAGATGTATAAATGATTAACCGCTGATGGTTTCATTAATCCTGAATTTGTTGAGGGAGTTGATGCATTTATTTAATATGCATGGTCTTAACCTACATATATGGATGGGTCAAAGATTAGATGTCTTTGTAAAAAATGCAAACACAAATGTTTCCTTACTATTGATGAAGTTAATTTGCATTTTCAAAGAAAAAGGTTTGTCCCTAATTATTTTGAGTGGACACGACATGGGAACTATTGATTTCTAGCACCTCAAGGGGTAATAAAGCATAATCGTCTATCAACTTAAATGACTATGAAGAGGAGATTGGATTTAGAAGAAATTATATTGATGGAATTGAAAATTTGCACATGCAAATGATTTATGATGGGGTCGGTTATACCTTTAAGGCAAGTAGGGATCATGTTGAAGAAAAACCTAACCCACAAGCAAAACATTTTTTTGACTTACTACAGTCAACTGACCGAGAATTGTGGACAAATTGTGAGACAATGACCTAATTGTCTTCAATTGCTCGAATATTAAACATAAAATCTGAAGGGCATATTTTGGATCGTAGTTTTGATAAAATTCTGGAATGGTATAATGAATCATTGACTGCTGATCATACAATGGTTAATAGTTTTTACAATATGAAGAAACTAATTAGGGTTATTGGTTTGGCTGTGGAAAAGATTGATTGTTATCGGTTGGGATGTATGTGGTATTGGGGAGAAGATGTGAACTTAGAAGAGTGCAAATTTTGTGGTCAATCTAGGTTTAAGCCTAGAAAGTGTTCAATGAAATAGAAATTAGTACCATAGAAGTGGATGTATTATTTCTTGATAACTCCAAGACTTTAGAGACTTTATACTTCTGATATTATTGCATCTCACATAAGATGGCATGCTGAACCCGAACAGGAAGATGGAGTAATGAGTCATCCATCAGATGCACTGGCATAGAAACATTTCAATGATACCCATCTTGATTTTGCAGTCTAATGTTGAAATGTTCAGTTGGGATTGTCGACAGATGGATTCTAACCTTTTGGTCAATTCGGGCAGCAATATTCTTCATGGCCAATTATAATTACTCCTTATAATTTTCCTCCTTGGATATGTATAAAAGAGGCATATATGTTCTTGACAGTGATTGTGCCAGGGCTAACAAATCCGAAGCAAAAGATAGATGTTTTCTTACAACTACTGATATCTGAATTGTAGCAGCTTTGGGAATATCGTGTTCAAACATATGATGTCTCTCTAAAACAAAATTTTGTGTTAAGAGCGGCTTTGATGTGGACAATTAGTGATTTTTTCACTTTTTCCACGTTATCTAGATGAAGTACAACTAGAAAATTGGTTTGTCCTCATTGTCGCAATGATTCTGATGTGTTTTATCTTCCAAACGGAGGTAAAATAAGTTGATTTGACAATCACAGAAAATTTCATCCTTTAAATCATCCGTTTAGGTGCAATAAAGATAAGTTCATTACAAATAGGATGGTCAAAACACTTCCTCCTCTTCTAAAAGCTAGCGAAGAGATTTTACAAGAGATTGAGGAATTAGGCTTACTGAAAGTAATAGAATTTGAAGCTGATGAAGTGAATACAAGCATTAGCCAAAACGTTGGTTAGAAAAAACGAAGTATATTTTGGGATTTGCCATATTGGAAAACAAATTTGATGTGTCATGATCCATATGTGGTGCATATTGAGAAAAACATTTTTGATAACTTATTCAATACCATTATGAACATTGAAGGGAGGACAAAAGACAATGAAAAATCTAGAGTTGATTTGCAACTTTTTTATAGAAGATATGAGTTACATAAAGATCTTTTCACCAGTAAATATCCTAAAGCATGTTACACTTTGGACAAGAAACAAAAGGAGCATTTGTGTGAATGGTTGAAAAGTCTAAAGTTTCTAGATGGTTATACTTCAAACTTGGCTAGGTGTATGGATCTCAGGAAGTATAAATTATTTGGGATGAAAAGTAATAATTGTCATGTATTTATGCAAAGGATAATTCCAATTGCATTTTAGGATTTGCTATTGATTAAGGTATGGGAAGCTATAATAGGTTTAAGCTTATTTTTCAAAAGCTTAACATCATCTGAAATCAAGTTGGATGAAATGGAAAAACCAGAAAATGAAATTCAAGTTATTTTATGCAAGTTAGAAGGGATTTTTCCTCCCAGCTTCTTTGACTGTATGGAGCATCTACCTATGCATTAAGCACACGAGGCAAAACTAGCCGATCCAGTTCAATAGTGATGGATGTATCCATTTGAGAGGTAAGTCGACATAAATTATTGTAATAACCATTTTGACATGCTTTGTCTACAAAATTATGATAATCATTTTCTCTAATATAGGTATTTGCATCACTTGAAAAAATGTAAAAAACAAAGACAAAGTTGAAGGCTCGATATGTAATGCTTATTTAGTGGAGGAAGCTAGTATATTTTGTGGACATTATTTTGAGCTGCATGTTCACACAAAAGAAAGAAAAGCTCCTTGTAATGACAATAGGGGAGGAACGAGTGGTTATGATGGAAACCTGTCCATTTTAACATATCTTGGACAAATATATGAACGTGCAACAAAAAGAATGTTAACAGAGAAAGAAATTGAGGCTGCACATGGTTATATTTTATTAAACTATCAAGAGGTTCTTCCTTTCATGCAGTAAGTTGAACATAATTATCTTTATTTAAATTGTGTGTTGTTCATTACTGAAAAATGTCATTATGTTTTTAGATTATACGAGGCATTGTTACATGAGATAATTTCGGGTATAACATATGATGATATAAATAAAGAAGTCAGAAAACACTTTCCTCGATTGTTTGAGAGATATGTAAATATTCACTTACAAATATTCTTATAGTTCAAAACGATATTTAACTGTTCTCATAACAATGTACTCTCTGCTATAATAATTTCTTTTATATAGGCCTTAGAAAATCTAATAGAGAACAAGTTCATTTGCGATCTTCCAAAGGGGCCTCTGCCAATTGTTAAATCATATCCTGTGTATTTCGTGAATGGATATAAATACCATATAGAATATCATGGACATAACATGTCAACAATAAACAGTGGAGATTTGATACAGGGAGAATTGATGGATTACTATGGTAAAATTATTGAAATACTTGAAGTTGAGTACCTTGCTTGGCTAATTAAGCAATGTGTGATATTTAAATGTGACTAGTATGACCCGACACCAAATGTTGGAACAAAAGTGCATAGCCGATACAATCTAGTTGAAATCAACATTTGAAGAAGACTGAGACAATTTGAACCTTTCGTCTTGGCTATGCAAGCGAAACAGGTATGCTATGTCCCCTTTCCAAACTTAAAACGAGATAAGACAAATTGGTTGGTAGTTTGCAAAGTTAAACCTAGAGGTATTTTTGAATCATATAAAAACGGAGAGCAGAGTATTGAAAGTGAAGCATTTTAAAAAGATGTCACTTTTATAAATGCATCTGTCATGTATGACGATAATGAACCTTTGAACAATCCATCTAACGAATATGTTGATATTTCTTCTAGAGAGGATGAGAAGGGTCAGAGATCTAAAGATGAGTCGGAGTTTGATTCTTATTTTTTCGAAGAAGAAGATGATTGTAATTTACAATTAAGTTATGATAGCGATTAATTTGTGTTTGTAATTGAATATTTTATTCAACAAATACATTATTTTCATTTAAGTATATTATGTAAAGTTTTTAATTCCAAATTTTCCCAACCTAAAGAATAAATACTACAGGAAATATCATTGGTTCATACATTAAGAATCATTTGCCTTCCATGGCTGATATCTACTTCAAGGTGTTTAGTATGATCTAGACAACGTCTCTTTCCTTATTATGTACATCTCATTTCCTTTGTTGAAGTTATTATACATATTCACAGCTTTAAGCTTCCTTTATTCTCGAAGAGAACATGTGTGTTGATAGAGGCGAGAGCGATGTCACAATGGGCTATAAAGGTTTAGGCAGATCGATTTATATGAAAAATTCATCAATTCCTTAAACCTCATCTGCACAATCACGTGTGCATTAATATCTAGTTTTAGTTAGTTTAATGGTTTACTAATAGCACAGTTTCAAAAGCTCTTAACTGATTTTTTTGAGGTAAATCTGTTCCCCCTAGTAGTTCATCTAAAGAATTAGTGTTCCATACTAAGAGCGGTGACTCATTCACTGTTTCCTCTACAAGTATAGCTATAGCGGAAACACTATTGCAAGAAGGTGTTCAAAAGCCTACACCTGGTGAAAGCAGTTTCATTGTTTCCATTGGTGTGTTTGAACATGTCAGGACCCTTCTCGGGAATTCAAACATCAGGGACTCATTTACCTTTACCGACTCCTATATCACATAGAATTAATCAAAATAATTATATCATTGTTATTTATTGATGCAATACATTATTAGACTAACCTTTAAAGTTGATTTATTATTGTATCTATAAGAATTTGATGAACAATGCATTATTATATGATTATTAAAGTTGATTTATTGTTGTTAAAAATTTGTTAACCTTAAACTCCATTGCCTTATTTCCTTCTTCACATATTGTGTAAAATATTGAATTCAAATTATTATATTAGTAGAAAATTCAATAAACATTGAATTTTAGGTAACAATATGGGACCAAAGAGACAGCGTGAGGTTATACAGCTGAGGTTTAGAGGCATGTTCGAAGCAACTTATTGTGAAGGTGGATCGTCTTCGTCTGCAGCTTGTATTGAATCACCTGCTCCCCCTTCAGGGTCAACAGTTGTAGATGACGCATCACCTACTGCTCCTCATGCTACACCATCCCCTTCCCCAACTCGTATCTCATTCAATACCTCTTTATCAGATGGAGGAGAGGTTCGCCACCCTGTAGTTGAGGGACCTGATGGAAGAAAGTATGTAACAATTGTCAATGAACAGTAAGTGAAATCGCATTAACCACTATTTGCTTTTGATTAAGTTTTAGGTTTGTTAGTTTTTTGTCAGTATCAAATTACTTCTTATATTAGGTTGGTTCTATCTGGACCGAGTTCCAGAAACATGACTTCCACGTTTAACCAAAGGATTGATCATGAGGATTATGTGTGGGAGAAAATATCTGAGGCTACAAAGCAATTTTACTTTCAGGAACTCCTCGTGTTCTTCTACGAGGTGGCATCTTATTCCTTCAATGTAAACATTAACTATTAGCTTACATGTCATTCTA
>JANSVA010000003.1:18340274-18354061 GCA_025504915.1 Erythroxylum reticulatum
CCCTTATCTTAGGATATGTATCGGAATGACCTACGGGCGTCCCGGTGCGTACCCTAGGGTAATGGGGTGTTACACCTTTCATGTTCAAGTGTTTTAATTTGAATACGCATAATCAAAATATTGACACCTTATTCATGCATCTATAACACTTGTAAACATGCACTCATTATTATTGATTAATTACAGAGGTAAATTATCACTAAGTATCCATTAGTGAAAATTCTTTCTATTTTAAAAGATCAAAAGGTTTAATTTTATTGCAAGCATTATCTTTTTAGATTTTCTTTAGTGATCACCTAGTCTTTTGATGCGAAGATAAACACCTTAATGCCTCCTAGCTACTTAACTAGGTTACATTTTTAGCTTCGTTAGAGTATCATTATATCCTTTTGATGTGAAGATAAATATTTTATTGTTAATGCACCTAGTTCAACCAGTTATTAGCTCTATTCTTAACTCAATTTCCTTGAAAAGGGCTACTGGAATGGGAATTTACTTAACACTTTTTTTAAATTTATTAGCCTACCTTATTTCTTCTTATTCAATCACTCCTGTGAAAAGTTACTAATGGTGCCATATCTTAATTAACATGCATATTTATCCCAAAGAAACTTAAAACATAAAGTTCACAAGCTAATGTCTCTTTACAATTTAAATGACCATGTTTGAAGGTAAGCCAATTTTGTTCAATTCACGCCATTTTCATATTCACACAATGCACACATCATGCAACTAAAAGTTCACACAATGCTAACCTATTCAAAAACTAACACAATGCAAATAAACTAACACAATGAAGATGCAAAATTCACATACTCAAATGATATGCAAGTGCATAAATGTGCCCACACTTGAATAACACATTGTCCTCAATACGGAATTGATGAATGACACACAACTAAAAACAACACATATAACAAATATGACAAATAATAAAAAAAAGGCCAATAATATTTATGGATATTGTGGTGGTAGTGGCGTTAGAGAAGGAACTTGGATACACATCATGTCATGAACATCCATCAATTTTAATCTCTTTAAAATAAAACCTAAAAATAACAAATCATTAAAAAAAATATAAAAAACCTAGCGACCCAAAATATGCTAATTTTAAGGTTACTAGCTTGACTATTTTAATTCCATTATTTTATTTAATTCCTTTTTGGATGTTAAAGTCCTATGCATCATA
This sequence comes from Erythroxylum reticulatum, assembly GCA_025504915.1. Taxonomy (NCBI): domain Eukaryota; kingdom Viridiplantae; phylum Streptophyta; class Magnoliopsida; order Malpighiales; family Erythroxylaceae; genus Erythroxylum; species Erythroxylum reticulatum. The sequence continues at coordinate 18,341,464 of JANSVA010000003.1, forward strand.
ATAAAAAAATGAAACCTATCCTAATTCTTAGGTTGCCCCAAATAGTGCTTGTTTAACATCATTAGCTTGATGTACCCTTCTTGTTTACCATCAACTTGGGTCTATAATTAGTGACTTGCTTCCACCCTTTTCTCCACATGACAATTTAGTAGCTTGTGAAAAAACCACATATTGTAAGATAATAATAAAGGCATAATGTATCAAACTAATAAATCCATTTGACTCCATCAATACCCTTTTTGAAAATGTTAATAAAATAAGGAATAATAAAACTCATTGAATTTTTTGTTGACTCAATCACCTTTATCTACTCTATTACTTTCTCTTCTTGGGTAGAGGCTTCCTAATATGTGCTTAATTGTTGATACATTTAATCCATGACACTTAGTGATTAATGCTTTAAAATGCTTAGCATTCACTTTAGTTTGTATTTAGTTTTAGGTAAAATTTGGAAGCATAATAGCTCAAATGAGTTGAAAGCACACTCTTTGATCCATCTTCTTGAGTTTCACACTTAATTGTCTTAATGGAACAAGAATGAGTAGGATTATAGTAAGGGGAGATAAGAAAATATAAGAAATGAATGAAGAGAGCAAGTGTCGTGACCACAAATTTCATGTCATGGATGTGAGTAACATCTCACGCCCATAACAATTAAGTCATGGGTGTGACATTCCATGTCATACCCATGTACGGAGACTTATGGCCGTGAGCTTTAATGAGGCCATTCACGGTTATGAGTCATCAAGTCATGCCTGTGAGTTTTATGACCTGGCAGCCTAAATACCTAGTTTTTAGTGTAAATACAATGTTATGAAGGCAAAAACAAATAGATAACATTTTGGGGTTTCAAGAGACAACAGAGAGCTACTATTTTTAGAGACCCATACAGGCCCTAGAAGACTAAGATTCTTGATAACAATTCGGAGATGAAATCGACGCCTAGAGTCACTGTTAAGCATATCTTCCCATTGTTTAAGGTTGAATGTTTGTCTTTATGGATTGTTATTGTTGTTCTTCTTTTATTAAGTTTTGTATGATGTAAATATGAACTTAATGCATTGATTAGATTGTTTTCTTACAAACTCATTGCTAGAATCTTCAATATAATCCTTAAATCGTTTTTAAGATTCATTTGTAGCTACTAATGACCTAGAATCATTAGGAACAATAGAACTTAGGATAGATAACCTGACCTTGTGAGGTTATTGCCTATATAGATATGTTTTCTATTGTATAATGTAGCTATCCAATTAAATTTAGAGAGTATGTTCTAGGTTATTCGATAGTTAGTTTTACTTAAATAGCTCGTTTTAATTAAACACGACCTAAGGAAAAATCAAGGTTAAGAGAACTTGTTGTTAGTCTATAAGTAATAGTTCTAGGAGAGGTGTGAAAGCATTATAACAATGAGATATGTTTAATCATATCTAGGCTAGGATTGATCCAAGAATCGAATTTTACACATATTCGATACTTTTATCACTTTTGACTGTTTATATAAATTGCTTTTATTAGTTTAATTTTTTTCTCTATTGTATCAACCCAAAACCCCATTTTATTTACTTAACATCAATTATTGTAATTGCAAAAATTAACCGAACATTCCTTCGACAAGCATTGTCACTTCCTCCTCTTTTTCAACCTCTATTTTCTTTATATGGAATCAGGTTGGGAGGCCTATCCATTGTGTTTAGCTTGTTTAGGATTGTTAGCCATAAAATGAATAAAGAGCTAGGCAAAATCTTTTTATGATAGACTATTATATGCCAGTCTACTTTGTCATTTCTCTGTGTCAGTCACTCTCTACAGGTCTTAGTACTAAATGGTTCCTAGGGATGGTTTCTCTAAATGTTTCTATCAAGGGACAACAAATTTGACTGATAATTAGGTTTTAAGAATTGAATATCCCTTGGAAATTCAATCCAACATCCTTCCCTTACGATTGAGTTTACCTTTGAAATTGAAGGGAAGTGGCTCAAGAGTAAAGTGGCTATCTAATTGCTAATTAGTGGGCCCCTCCCTAACCAATTGTCATACCAAATACCAACTTGACAAGAAATTTCAAGTTCCAATACTTCCTTTGGCTTCAGTAGTTGAGCTAGAAACCAAGTATGGGTAGTTTTAGGTTTAATAGCATATATACTCCTCCCTTTTAAAATATAAGTATAAAGCCATTTGACTTGTAAAGTTTCCTTACTATACAGAATAGACTAGAACTTCTTTATCATGAGAGCTTTGTTAGTGGGTTTAATAGGAATAACTCCTAGACCTCTTGGAGCAATCAAGCCCTATCATTTGGAGGTAAACTTCAATTGTGAATGTACAAAAGTATAAGTTTGAGCAGGTGTGAATTTATGTGGGTTGGTTATATCTGCCAGAATGTCATGTTATGAATTTCATTGTTAGTGTAGCTTCTTTCAATTTTTATTAACAAGAAAAAAGGAAAAGAAAACAGAAAAAGAAAAACAAAGAGAAAAAGGAAAAAGAAAAAGAAAAAGAAAAAGAAAAGAAAAAGAAAAAGAAAAAGAAAAAGAAAAGAAAGAAAAAGAAAAGAAAAATGTTTAAATAAAATTATCAAAGAGGAAACGAAATTGTTTTGCAAAGTTATTCATGATTAGTATTTCCTCTTAAAGTTGTATTGAATGGGTGATTTGAGTATGTTGTTTATGAGGTAGATATTATTTTGGGAGGATAACTCCCTATAATTATTGTTATCATCGATCTTTATAAATGATTCCTTTTAATTGGTTATGCTTAATGTGGTTTGTGGTGTGAGAACTTGAATTTGAGCTGTGAAATATAGTATTTTCATTCATCATAATTAATGGTACCCAGTTTTAGGTGAATGTTAGTTTTTGTGTTTAATGTTGCATTGAGTGTTACTTTTACTTCACTAGCTTTGATGGTTTTTATGCTATATTATCCAGACATCTCACCTTAACCCTTGTCGACATGACAACCTTAGAAAAGTCCTTTGATTCATGATTACGCATGTGATCCTTAGTGGTGGAGAAAGGAAATAATTTGAAAAGTTGTGGATTGTTATGGTCATAAATGATTTTTGAGTGCACCTATGGATATATCTTATTTAAACATATTTTGTCCAAGTTTACCTCTAGATTTCTCAATTTCTAAAGGTGATGAAGGTTGATTAGTCATAAGTAGAAGTATTGAATGTTAAGTTCTTGCTATGGTTTTTGAAAGTTATTCATTTTTACTTATGAATATATATTCTTGAGAAATATGGGAAATAAGGTAATATTTTGAGTATGTGACTTTGATTTAGATGTTTTGCCTAAGGTTGGTCCAAAGCTGAGCTTGTGGGAAATTGATCTGTGCTATATTGATTATACATTTATTCCATAACATTTAGTGATTAATGATATGAAATGCTTAAGACATTCACTTTAGTTCATATTTGGTTTTAGGTATAATTCAAAAGTGAAAGAGTTAAAATGAGTTGAAAGCACTATATTTAAACCGTCTTCTTGAGATTCACACTCACTAGTCTTCACGGAGCAAGAAAAAGAAGGATTAAAGGAAGAGGAGACAAGAAAAGGCATAAAAATGAAAAGTGCATGTTGAAGAACAATGGCTCACGACTATGCATGAATTTGTCATGTGCGTGAGAGACAAGTTGTATGGATCTAACACTCTTTGTCATGTCATGCAAAGGATGTTCATGGAGCATTAACTACTATGAGTCAACATACACGCCTGGGAAATCATGCTAGCTCACTCAAAAACCTAGTTTTTAGTATAAATACATTGTTTGATAGTAGAAATGTTATGAAAGGTTTGAGGAATTATTCCAGGGGTTTCAGGAGGAAAAAGAAGGGAAAAGCTTTCATCTTTTAGATACTCATAGAGGGCTAGGTTTTCTTGACCCTGTTCAAAGATAATACCGACATCAAAGAACTAGGTTAAGCATTTCTCTCATTGTTAGTTGTTCTTTTTTTTTGGGGATTGATTATGTTATCCTATGTTTAATGTTTGGGTGTTGTGTAAGACTGATTAAATGATCTATTTGATTGTTTTTATGTAAGAACTCATTGCTAGAATCATCAACATAATCTGTAATTATTATGTTGAGATTCGTTTGTAGCTACTAATGGTTTCAAATCATTAGCAATAATGTAACCTAGGTTAAATGACTCGAGCTTGTATGGTTGTTGTCTTGATTAATTTATTTTCCTAACTTGTAATACGACTGTCCAATTAAATCTAAAGAGCTTGTTCTAGGTTGTTCAATAGCTAGGTTTAATTTACGAGCTCTTCTTAATTAAACACAACCTAAGGGAAAATCAGGGTTAATACAGCTTATTGTTAACTTACAACTAATTGTTAGTAGGAGAGGTATGAGAACAACAATTCAATGAAATATGTTTAATTATGTGTAGCTTGAGATTAAACCAATGAATGGGTCCTAACGAATTCATCACTTTCATCATTTGTAGAATGTTTTCTTTAATTCATTTTCATTAGTTTAATTTCATTTTAATTTTTATTTGAAAACTAACCTAAACCCCTTACAACCTAAACACCAATTGATTTCATTTTAAAAGCTTTACACAAACTCTCTGTGGGATTGACCTAGACTTACCACTGCTATAGTTATAGGTCTATTTATTTTGAGTAATGTTATGATGTATATCCCAAAATCTTTAGAATTCATGATTCTACATAGGTTAAATAATATACAAAATCATAAAAACAGTTGTGTATCCCTTATTTGATTCACATCTTTACTTTATGTCATGTTTTCATCCAAATTCTCCTCCTTTTGGTCTATAAAGGCAATTATAACCTATAAATGCACTTGAAACAAATTAAATACCAAATATACAATAAAAGTATCAAATATCAAGCAAAAATGCATAAAATATAAGGTATAAATATAGCTAAATATGCATATATCACCTAGCATTCTGGAAAAAAAAAACATCATTGAATCCATCTGGCCTTGGTGCCTCTTTGGGATCATTTGAAAGATCACCTATTTTATTTCAGAATCCTCAATATTCTTGAATTAGTGATTCCGCCTCCACCTCAGATAATTTGTTCTTAATAACTAATTCCAGGAGTTAAACATGTATTGTTTTCTTTTAAAAGCAGCAAAATTCTTTGAAATGCCTCTTAGCCTCTTTCAACAAATCCTCTTTTACATATCATTCTCCCATCCTATGTGGTGATTGCATTAACTGAGTTATAATTCATCCTGTTAATTTAGGGATTGAAGAAAAATTTTGTGCTTTTATCTCTTTTCTTGAACCACCAAATCCTGACCCTTTGCTTCATTAAACTAACATTGTTATTCAAAGTGTGCAATAATCTTTCAATGCAATCTTCTCCAAAGTTAAGAGAGAAATATCTCTAGAATTATAAGACATAATAGTTTAGATATGAGAGAGCTTGTCTTCGGCCATGGTAATAGCTTGAGAGGTACTCTGCCCTATTTGCTTCCTGAGGGAGTTCAATCCTTTCTTGATTATCTTAAGCGTTTGCAAACTTTTGTAATTGAATATGCCCTTGACATTTGCCTCCAAACCTTTCCTTAAGGTATCCTAGAACCCCTCAACTTTATCCAAATAATTTTCAAACCTAAAGGGGAAACATCTTTTCACCTTTAAGAATAAATCCCACACTTTAATTGGGGTATGGTCTTAAAGATAAGATCTAGGAAGAAGGGCCTTTGTTATAGAAATTGTTGTAACCATGCTTGATTGACCATAACTTGATCTAACTTTTTTTTCTAAAGGATCAATAATTAGTTTGCTTGTTGCTCCACGAGAAGATGTCCCCATATGCCTTAAGGTCCAAGACTCCTAAAAAATTAACACAATCATTGAAATATAGAGACTAATTTCTTAGTGAAAAGTTCCCCTCATCTTTTTCTCCATAGAAGGTAGAGTTAAAGTTACATGTAATTAACCAAGGTCCTACCACTCTTCTTTGAAAACTTAATAAACTCTCTTAAATATCCTTCCTTTGAAAAGCATGGTTGAATCCCTACACCACAAGGGAAAAGATGGACATATTCTCCTTAACAAAATGGCACCTTATGTGGATAATTGCACCTCTATTTCTAGTACCTCAACATTAACAATCTTTAGATCAAATCTAACTATAATTATGTCATGTGTATGAGCATGGTGGTTTGAAATGAAACTCCATTTATATCTTACTTTATTTGGAAACTTGAGATTCTTATATTTGATTTATGTTTCTAGTAGTGTAAAAATCCAAAGGTTTTCCTTAGCTAAAAAATATTTAGAGCCAAAACTTTTTTTGGGATATTTAGCCCCCTAATGTTGATTGCTAAGTTTTAATCTAATTAAAGGCCTCAACTACTGCAAACGCATGGTTTATGAATTGCAGTAAGAGAGGGGTCAATCTCATAAGGAGGTATGAATTAATCTAATCCTAAGTTCTCCAAGTCTTAGAAAAAATTAGTAAAAACGAAAATAAAAAAGATCAAAAAGTAAACACAAGAATATGATTGTCAAAAAATTAATGGAATTGAAGTTGAGCAACACAAAAGTCACAATAGCAAATCAACCAAGAGAATTAACCAATTATGAAGGAAGGGATTTTTCCTATCATCAATGCTAATCTAGTCACTTAGGTGTTAATATGGTGTCGGTTCTAGATTATTGACGAGTAGATTACTCTCTCTAAAGTTATAATCACTTAGCCTTAATTGTTAATCCCAAATTAAATCGAGTAACTAAAAATTTAATCTCTAAAATAATGATCAGTCCCAACCTAATTAATTCTTAAGTGTTCTAATGAACAACCGAGTCCTCACATGGGATCTCTCTCTATACAAATTACTGATTTGATTAAATGCATGGTCTATTGAGTCACTTAACTCTCATTAATCCAACTTAATCATTTTTATTCAGTTTACTCTCTCAGTTTATTACCGAAAAATGCAAACATTGCAATTAATTACAACACCTAATCATTCAACACAAAAGATAACTAGATTAACATTGAATCAACTCAAAATCCATAGAGAAAAGTTAGAACATCATCAACAATCCAAAACCCATAATCATCATTCTCATATTCATCTTAACATTCAAAGTAAAAGAATACAAAGATGAAAATAAACAATAACTGGGAAGGGATTGGACAACTCGGGAAAGACAACAGCTGTAAAGACCCACTTCCTCTCTTCTCCTTTTACTCTTTTCTCTTCTTCCTCTTCTCTATTGGAGTCTTCCAAATATGGCAGAATGTAGAGCTATTTAGGTTTACATCATTCTGCCTCATATAGTCTTTTCCATTTAGGGTAACCTTAGGATTTTTTTGGGGTTCGAAAAATCCCTCGAAAACTTAAAATTAGAAGGTTGCCGCACAGGCCATGATCGTGACACTATGTTTCACCTTTTATCATGATCGTGATAGACTGGCCACGATCTTGTCCCTTTATCCATGGTTCTATCATGATCGTGGTGTATTGACTATGATTATGGCCCTGAGTTCAACTTTTGGCTTTCTTCGAATTGTCTTCGTTCTTTAATATTTTCCCTGAAATACTAGCAAACACATAAAGGCACCTTAAACACATAAAATTGAAGCTCAATAGGGTGCTCTAACACACAAATATTTAACTAAATAACAAAATGCTAAGCTTAAAATGCACTAAACACTAAATTTACCCACTAAACACATCCTAAACTACTCACTAAAACATTATACAATCTATAACTATCAAAATCCCACACATAAACTTTTTCTTGTCTTGAAGCAAAACAAAACAACAAACAACAAACAACAAACAACAAACAACAAAACCAAAACACAACATACACGCATATGAAATAATGGGCCAATGGCATTAAACTTAGTGAAATAAATTTAACTACAATAACACCATCCATCAAATTTTTCTAACTTATTAACTTGCGGAACTTCTGTCTAAGTACTTCAGATTAAAAAGACATACTGATCAAAACCTTAATGTCAAGTTTATTCACCCCTATCAATTGCACAAACATATTTATAATTATTCAATCAATCAAAATTATAAGTATCCCTAAGTAAGTTTTCATGAAAATTTAAGCTATTCATAAAGATTGATAGGCTTATTAGACAAAACGCTATTTTTGTTGATTTTGATTGACATGAACCTAGCCTTTTTATGTGAAGGTAAATATTTGTGATGAATATCGATCCAGTTAGTCACTAGGTCATGTTTTTATTAAACGGCTTGGTTAGAATGTCATTATAGCCTTTTAATGCAAAGGCAAAAATTTGAGATGAATGTCTCCTGGTTACTTAGCTACATCACATTCTCAACTAGTTACTAGCTCTATTCATAACCCGAAGGCCAGCAGAATAGTTATTTGCTTATGATTTACACACTTTTTTATATTATTATTATTGTCTACCTCATTTCTTTAGCCAATAATTCTCATGAAAAGGTATTAACGATGCTACTTATTTGATTGGCCTAAAATTATAAATGAATGTGACAAATTCTTAGGGTGAATAAACTAATTTCACAAGCTAGTAACCTAGGTCACTAATTTCACAAGCTAATAAATCTTTGCAACTTAAAAGACTATGTTTAAAGTTAAATCGACTCCGTTAAGTCCTAGCCATTGACACATTCACACGAGTCACAGCATCAACCTAAAACAAACTAACATACGATATGTAAAACATACATTCAAAATAAGAGCATACAACACACAATGCAAACAACACAATTTCTTTAATGTGAAAAGAGCAAACATAACACATAAGGTAGGAATAAACATAAAATAAAAAATATAAAGATAGAATGTAAAAGAGAAAGGGTTAAAACATAAAACCGTGGTGGTGATGGAGGTGGTAATTGAACACCTTGAGCCTCAAAATATCTGTGAATGTGTCAGATGTCTTGACTCTTGCATTTTTATTCTCTGACCATCTCCTTCATCCTCCTTGCATTTTCTACAAGTGATTTCTTAGTTTCTGAGAGTGCGGCGAGTACCTTCTCCCGCTCTTCAGATTCTTCACATGTGGACTCCTCCACTCATTGTTGTTGTGGTGTCGAATTGGAACTAGCTTGCCTCATCTTATTCTTGACATGAGGTTTGGATCTAACATCTCAGAGTTCAACACTATGGCCCTCCAAAATCTTAGCTTTAGCTAAGTTATCCATATTAAAAAACTTAAGGAGGTAAGCAGTTAGCCCTTCACAATTGACACATAATAAGTAGCAATAGCTGTAACCAAGTAACCCATGCCAAGCTTATTGCTTTTCTTTTTCAAAGTGACAATAAAAGTATCAAAAATATGGGTTGAGGTACATACTTGGATACTATTATCCATACACCACAAAATGAAAAGTTCTTTAACTGAACATTTGTTGCTTTCACTCTTGTCAAAAACAAGTTAACATATGAAATTGTGTAATTGCAAATTTTTAAGACTCCTGATCATATTGTTGTGGGCATTTTTGGTATTGAAGTCATCCAACCCAATTAGTTGGCAAAAAATTCATCATGATGATTCATGATGGTTGATTTCGAGAATCCACCTATCTCACACAATGTTTCATAATTCAGCACATAAAGTTTACCTCGCAACTGAAACTATAATTCCTTTGTGTTACTATGGTCAAAGTGGAGGGTGGTAAAGAATTCAATGGTGACTTCTTCATAAATAATGAATGAGAAATGCAAGAATTTATCCCATTAAATTCTACTAGCTTGGTTTTCCACCTTCTCTCTCAAAGCTAATCTTTCTAAAATATCGAAGTCAAAGTATCTCGATACTACAATGTCTTTAGAATTAAGAGTGCAAAAATAGTTACCTTCTGTTTCCAAGTAAATTGAAAAAGATGCTCCATAATCCTCTACCCGGTTCCATTGTCCATTTCCTGAAACTTAGACCTTTCCTTTCAATTGCATAAATTTGACCGTCTGCTTAATTCGTGGACCCATTGGTTCGATAGTTGTGAGGAAATTGGTGAGAATTGAAAACTTGAAGATGGTTGGAGAGAAGTGAGAGGATGGTGAGGCTTTGAGTTTAGAGAGAGGGTGGGAAAATGAAATTTGTAAGAAAAATGAGGTGGGATGTAAATATATAGGTTAGGAAGGATTTACAAGGGTTAAAATTGGAACATTTTTAGTGAAAAACGGGTGTACCTATTTTGCCATCTTGTAGGCCATAATCGTGGTAGAGGAAATTTCTACACCTCAATGTACTTTCCTTCCACAACATTCCCATGTCAATTAATTCTCAATTCCTCCAAGTTATTTACTTAGAAACAAAAACACACAAAATATAATCTAGAACCTACTTACCACAAAAGACGAAATCAAAATGATAGAAAATCATTAGTTGCCTCCCATAAAGCACTTCTTTTACTGTCGATAGCTCGACGTACGTTTTTCTCTTGTGGTGGTTTAAATGAATCGTTCAATAATGGCGCGACCATAGATTTCATAAAGTGTAGGTGTGCCATTAGAATAAGCTTGCTACCACCATTCTTCTTTGGCTTCTTCCTATGCTTTCAAGTCTTTGATTCGAGTTGTGGTTATCCTAAGGAGTCTTTGCTCATGCAACCCCATTCAACTTTTTGACAAAATTCCTTACTTTTTATCACATCGATAGATTTATGAGGATAGTTGTTAACTTTAGATACCTTAAATGTCACCTTGTCACCCCCTACTCTCAAAGTCAATTCAATGTCACCTTGTCACCCCTACTCTCAAAGTCAATTCAGTCCTATCCACGTCTATAATCGATTGAATTGTGTCTAAAAATGGCCTACCGAGGTTGATTGATGTTTCCACGTCTTCTTCGTTATCTAAAATAACAAAATCTGTGAGGAAGGTGAGTTTACCTATCTTGACCCTTACCCCTTTAGGATGATGGACTTACCTATCCGTTGTTTTGACACACATCCTAGTGAGCATGATCTCATATAATTCCAATTTTTGACACAATTTGTAGGGTATTGTTGTTGGCCCCTAATTTTTTTTTCTTTTCTTGATGAATAAGCATGATTAGATTAATTTTGAGGTCTTGCTAGATTAATGTATGCTGGAATTGTTGGGCACCGTTTCCAGAACCCAACCTTGGATCATTAACGTAAACTTAAACCTATCAAAATTCCTTAAACGACACCAATTCATCTTCTTGCTCTGATACCATGAATGTTGGATCCTGCTTGAGTCCGGAATCCAACGCTTGCGAAAACATGAAACGTGATCTTCTTCATTTCTCCTTATAATTTTTTTTCACACTCTTCGAAAACATAAAACGTGTACGTCTTAACCTATAGGGTTAATTCATTTAACCCTTATAAAGCATGAGTGGATTTCCTTATAGAATTACTTCAAAGTACTTTCATTAGTTTTCATCAGTTCCTCATCATTCTCATAACATCTCAATCCAAAAGGGTGAACTCGCACAACGGAATCATAAGAATCACTATTACCTTCTTCAAAATGGTATGCGCCTACACCAAGCCAAACATCAACAAAAGTATTCGCCACACTTACTTCCGAACAGATTTTGGAACATCCCAAAAAGGAATTTCAAAAGAACTTCTTCATAATATTTGTTCCTCTTTTCATTAAGCTTATAATGACACCAAAAACATTATATTTGGTTTAGAACTCTAAAAGTTATGCCCCAAACACTTTCAGACTATTACTAAATTGAGACTGTGCACTATACCCAACTTCACTCCAGAAACTGAAAGTCTTAGGGCCCAAATTGAATATTCAATTCCTTCAGATAAATTGTAGCTTCATGCCTCTAGTTTATTTAGAAACAAGAACCACCTCATTCGGAGCTCTATAGCTCAAGATATCGCCAAAATACTGAAGCATATTCGGAAAAATAAATTCATCCAACTCACTTCGATTCAATCCATATTTTCCAAATTAAAATCAAAACCTAAAAATTTGTTTATGTATAGGTAGAGGATTGTCTTAGAAATCCAATGCTTTAAAAATCGGGTCAATCGGAAGTCGGACGGAAAAGTTAGAAGCAAAATAGTCGAGAGAGGTCGGGTCAGGAGAAACATGATAATAGTCAACTGGTCGAAGCTTATTAGTCGACTAATGTAAGTACAAATTATGACACTAGTCGACTAGTCAAAGATAGTTGACTAATGCCTACATTATCTGATTGACTAGAAACTCTTGGCCTTTCTTCTTCCAATATCCCAACTTCCACAACTCATAAGTTTTGACTCAGAACTCAAAAATTTGCAAATTTGGTATCAATGGAAAGCTAAAAAAAAAAGCTCTACAACTTTTATAGAGACCCTAAGAATAATTTATAACTATATGAGGGTCAAAAATTCACTCAAAGATACTGTCCCGAAATTTGCCATCCTAGACAGCACCTAAACTTCAAAACTTCACATATTTCAACTCCAACATCCAAAACTCGCACACTTTATAGCATTGGAAAGCTATAAAGACAAACTACAACTTTCATGAAGGCAACTTTGGCTAATTATACCTATATTATTCCAGATTTCATGGAATTCAGAATACATGTTACCTTCATGCAAAACTTGGAATTTATTCCAACTTTACTTCCCCTATTACCACATCATTTAAAACAATTCAACTTC
>JANSVA010000003.1:18358718-18374998 GCA_025504915.1 Erythroxylum reticulatum
GTTGAAATGTGATAATTTGTGACATATGTGTTGATTATGACATGTATACTGCTTCATTGTGACATACGCATTCCATGCATGAATGCATGAACAGATAATGACAGTTGTGACTGGAGCAGCCACCGAGAGCTAGAAGCTTAATGTATTTAGGCCTCGAGCCCACAGTGATTCAGAGCCTCAGGCTCAACGATTAATGCGCCCATATTGGGACAGTTTAGGCACTCGGTCACAACACCGTAATAAATTGGAAGAGTGTCACATACACATTTCATATGTATTTGATTTAATCTCTTTGATTGAGTTAAAGACCAAAATGCCTTATACTTATGTGATAACAATCATAAGGTACTTTTGAATGTGAGTTTACGAAATAACTGTAATATGCTTGAGTGTTGCATAAATTGAGTGAACCATCAAGGATGGTTACCTCACTGAGTTTGCAAACTCACGCAAAAATTACAACTTATTTTTCAGGACCGAGAGTAGACTCCTAGCTCCAGACAGACTTTTCTTGTCGTGTAGATCGTGTTGGCAAGAGAAGTCATGGCTCACAGGTTGGTCAGCTGGGACTTTTGGGGGATGACCTAGTTAGGCATTTTTTATTTGGTTTCTTTCGGAGTGATGTACAAACAGTAAACGATGACCGATATGTAAATTTATGGTTTCTATGAAATGAAATGAGGAAACAAATTATGCTTGCAAAAAGTAGTGATTTTTATATTGATGTTTTATTATGATGCCTTGTGAAGTGAAATAGTGATCGTTTGTAGCTCGGCTTTATTGTAGGATATGTACCGGAATGACCTGTGGGCGTCCCAGTGTGTACCCTGCGATAAGGGGGCGCTACAGTAGCGAGGCAAAAGGGGACACACAATTTTCATGTAAATTTTCCCAATTTTATCTCTCTTTTCTCCTCCTTAACCTATATATTCACCGTTACCTTCTTTTTTCTTTCGCACGCTACTCCCTCCACTCTCTCTCTATTAACTAAACTCTCAAATTCTTCACACCTTTCATTCCAATGGGATTGAGAATTAAGCAGTCAGCTAAGCGTGTTCAAAGAAAAGGCAAGGCATAAGTGTCAAGGTACAGACAATGGAACGAAACGAAAAATTACAAAGTACCTTTTCTGATTAACTTAGAAGAAAAAGGTAACTGGTTCCAAACTAGAAAGTCATTGTGCCTCGATATTTGAATTTTGCAATATTAGAAACTATTGGATTAAGAGAATGAGTTGAAAGTTTTGCGGGAAGAAGTCATTGGAAAAAATTTATGTGCTTCAATTATGTCATTTATGAAGAGCTCACCTTAGAGTTCTGTACCTCGCTCCAACTTGAGTCTAGTAACCCTAAGGATTTATGGTTTTAGTTATAGGATCAACAGCATGAGTTGAACTATGAGACATTGTGTGAAATCGATGGATTCCCGAAATCGACCATAGTACACCAGCAAGATGAATTCCATGCCACATGCTATTGGACTTAACTGATTAGGTTGACAAATTTTGACTTTAAAAATGCCTATAACCATATAATTTGTAGTCCCTAGCACTTACTATTACATAAGTTTTTGTGTCAAACTGTTTTTGTTAAAATCGAAACCAACAAGTGTTTAGTTAAGGAACTTTTGTTTTTATGGTGCATGGACCATAACATCAAAGTTTACACCTCCACCCACATCTTTAATGCTATTATTGCTACTATGGTATCGAGAACAAATTAACCTATCTCACCCTATTCTTTACATAAGATTTCATGATAATATCTCGAAATTCCATAGTATGGGACTTTAAGGTCTCAAATCTAGTCAACTAGCGAGTGTTAAGGAACTCAAGATGTACAGTTAGTCCATCATAATTGACACCATAACACTCCGAAGTAGCTATAACTAAATGTCCCATGCCTAAATGGTATCGAGCACAAATTATTGCTTCTCTTTTTCATAGGGTGAGATAGGCTAATTTGTAATCGATACTATCGTAATAAAAGGAGGAATCAACCAGTAAAGAGTCAGGAAAGGAATAGACAATGACTTCAACTTCATGACATAAATTTAACTTAAAACAAAATAATTCAAGTCATTTCAAATCATTAACATCCAAAATCTGCATTTAGGGGCTTTGAACTAAATATACATATTAATCCAAACCTAAGTGTTAAATTATTTACCCTTTTTAATTGCACACACGTTAACAATTCTTTGGTCATTCAAACTTTGTAACTACTCCTAAATACATTTTCATGAAAAGTTAATCTATTTCAAGTTTGTTAGGTTTTTATTAAAAAAATGTTTTAATTATTTTTTGTGAACATGGACTTAGTCTTTTTACGCAGAGGCAAACATTGGTGATGAATGTCGATCCGGTTACTCAACTAAGTCATGTTTTTTATTAAGCTGCTTGGTTGGAACGTCACTATAGCCTTTGATGCGAAGGTACATAATTGTGATGCATGTACATCTAGTTATTCAACTACTTCACGTTCTCAACTAGCTACTGGCTCTATTCATAACTCGAAGGCTAACGAAATAGTTATTTATTTAAAATTAACAAACAAAATTTTTTTATTGCCTATCTTGTTGCTTTAGCTACTCGTTTCCATGAAAAATACTAGCGAAGCTACTTAAGTTGAAAGACCTCAAAATATGAATGAATGTGACAATTGAGAGGGTGATAAATTAACACTATATCCTAATTAAGTTGCATATTTAGCCAAAGAACCCAATTCACTAATTTTGCGATCTAATGATTCTTCATAGCCCAATAGACTATGTTCAAAATTAAATCAATTCCAATCCATCTAAGCCATTGACACATCACACGATTCACAAAATGCAACCTAATAAACTATCATATAATGTGCAAAATTCATATTCAAAGCAAAACACATGACCCTCCCCACACTTGAACAACACATTGTCCTCAATGTGAGAAGGGGGCAAACAAACACACATGTAATGGAGAGAAACATAAATTAAAGTAAAATAAATATAAAATAAAGACTAAATTTTAAAAGAAAAGAAAAGGGTTAGAATAGAGCCTCATGGTGATGGAGGCAGGGATGTTGTTGGAGGTGACAGTTGGAGGCCTTGAGCCTCAAAGTAACAATGGATACAACATATATCCAAGCTTTGACTTTGTTGTGTTCTGGACATCTCCTTTATTCTTCTGGAGTTCTTCGCAACTATATCTGTAATTACCTTGGTGTTTATGGAGATTGTATCAAGCACTTTCCTTCAGCCCATTTCTGTTGTCTCTTCTTCCTCCTCAGAATTTTCACTAGTTGAGTCCTCTCTGCTTGCTAATGTAGTGTTGTGCTCAAACTCGCCTAACTAGCCCTGATTTTCACATAAGTCTTTTGGTTGATATCTTGGAGTTCCATATTATGGGACTTAAGGTTTTCAACACGCCATAGATGAAATCTGGGGGGTGGACAGTTAAACCACTACAGTCCACACCATAATACTCAATAATGGCAAAAACCAAGTACCCCATACTAAATTGTTACTCCTCTTATGTAGATTTGCAACAATAGTGTCCAACACATATGTGGAGGTATATACTAGGATGTTGTGATCCATGCACCATAATAGGAAAAGTTCCTTTGTTGAGTACTTGTTAGTTTCTGATTTATCATTATTGTGGGCATTTTTAGTATCGAATTGCTCTAACCCAATGAACTCATTCTAATAGTGAGAAGCACAAAAGTCATTGTGCTGATCGATAATGGAAGACTCGGGGAACCCATAAATATCACACATGATTTCAATGTTTAAGTTATAGTTTTGTCCTAGTAACTTGAACCACATTAGGGTTACTAGGTTTATAATATAGGGAAGTGATGAATTCTAGAGTAAGCTCATAGTAGACAGGATATTAAAGGTATATAAACTTCGCCCACTGAATTCTTTTTGCTAACTTCTCTACCCCATCCTATAGTTCTAGCCTATCAAGTGTATCAAAATGAAAATATTTAGGGATTACGATTTATATAGCATTGGGGGATTGGAAATGAATACCTTCCTCCTCTTTGTAGATTGGGAAGGGTGCTCTGAAGCCTATTGCCCTATTCCTTTACACTCATCCCGTGACCTACGTTTGTCCCAATGATTGATCGCGCTTTGCTGACAGCTTAATACTTGGCATACTAGCTTACAAGTAGGTAGTAGTTAGAGGATACTAGAAGTTTGGAATTTAGTTAGAGAGAAGTGAGAGTATTTGGAGATTCTAAACTTAGAGAGATAAAGTTAAAATGAAAGTGAGTGAAAAAGTGAAGTAAGAAATGAATATATAGGTAAATGGAGGGTAAAATGGTAAAAATTGAAACTAAAATTTATGTATACCCTTTTTACCCTATCGTAGGCCACAATCATGACCTGCAATTTTTCCACTAATTTTTAATTTTTTTCTTTTTTATCCTGCTCCACCTTCCCGAGATCACTTCTTAACTCTTTATAGCTCGTTCACCTCTCTTTTTCTAACTTCCTCGATCATGTAATTCATGTTGAAATCTTATGGCTTCCCGATTTATTTAGAAACAAAATAACCTAACTATAGAATTCAACCTATCTAAAAATCAAAGGAATTAACAATCCATGGGTTGCCTCCCATGTAGTGCTTCTTTTAATGTCAATAGCTTAACGCTCTTCTTGTGCTCAAGGTGTTTCAAATGAACCGTCAATGGTAGCACAGTCATCGATCTTACAATTTGCACATGAACTACCACACCCCAAATACCACTCTTCTTCTGATTCTCCTTCCTTCGTCACCTTCTTCTTGACCGTTTCTTTCTAAATGCATTTCAGGTATCCTCAATATCTTCCCATTGTCCTCAAGGTTTAGTTTCCTTGGTATTAGTTGGAGGTAAGGGAGAACTATCGTCTTTCTTCAACACTTTGAAAGTTATTTGATTCTTCTCGACCCTCAGAATTAGTTCACCGCATCAACGTCAATTATGGATCGGGCAGTAGCCAAGAATGGTGCTCCAAGGTCTATAAATGTTTCCATATCTTCTTCAATATCCAATATATAGAAGTTTGTGGGGAAGATAAATTTATCAATTTGTACTTGCACATATTTAATAATCCTCTTCATTCAATGAACTGTTCTACTTACCATCTTTACTAGCGTCTTTATGGGTTCTAACGCTCCTAACCCTAAATTTTGACTAAAGGTATAGGGCATCATATTAATACTCGCTCCCAAATCTATGAATGCCTATCTATGTTGACTCTATTGATATTGCAAGTAATGTAAAAATCCCCTGGGTCCTCTTTCTTTTATGTTATGTTAGGGTTTTCTTCCACTATACACTCCTTAACCTTCTTCTTATTTGATCCCTTCTGTGTGAGTTTCGTTTGTAAATGTTTTGTTATGTCCTCAACCTTGTTTAATTCAATCTACTTAGGATTCCTCATTGCCCTACTTGAAATTGACTTCTACTGAGCCGGATAGGGTACAAAAATTTAGGTCAAGGTTCTTCTATTATCTTAATTATGAGCTCACTTGGAAGGAATTCTATAATTAGTTATCCTTCTCCCTTAACTCCATCTTCCTTCATATGTTTAATTTTCTTTTCCTCGATTTAAGTGATGGACTCGGTATTGCTTGGAAGGGTTTCTACATTTTGAGTAGAAATTGGCTCTGCTAGTTGGCCTACTTGGACCTCAAGATTGTGTATTAAAGTGGCGTGGTTTTTAATGACTTGCTCAAATTTTGTTTCAAGCCTCCTATATGCATCCTCCATACCTCTAATTTTATCTAAAATCTTATCCAACTTGGATTCCATTGGGCTTGGTTTATCTTGTTAGAAGCCTGGTTGTCCTTGAGGTCTAAACTATCCTATAACATTATTTATCCACGAGAAGTAAGGATGATTATTCAACCTAAGGTTGTATGTGCTAAAGTAGGGATTGTTTCCCCCTCCTTGTCCATATTGAGCTCCTATATAATTCGCTTGCTCTGGATTGCTTTTCGTTATTAAGAAACAATCCACTATATCATGGTCCATTTGTCTACAGAGTTCATACTTAAGTTACATGACTTTTATTGGAGCTAAGGATGAAGTCTTCATGTTGTTGAGTTATCAAGTTAAGATGTCAATTCTAGCTTGCATCTCCATTATTTGATGAACAACTACAATTTCTTTTTGTTCTCGGAAGGTAGTAATTTGTCTACTCTGCTCATTCATCCATAGGCAGTTATTACTCACCATCTCCTTTATCAACTCTTCTACTTCATCTACCATCTTTCTCATTAGTGATTGTCTTGAAGTTACATCATTCATACCTCTCGTATATAGGGTTACTCCATTATATAATGTCTGTAATAAGAATTCTTTGGGTAAGTTATGGTGTGGGCATTTCTACTGCAAATCCTTTTATCTTTCCCATACTTTATAGATTGATTCCTCGTCACTTTGTTGGAAGTTGGTAATCTCCTTAATAATCTTCGTGGTCTTAGTAAGGAAAAATACTTATCTAAAAGGAATGAACTACCTGATCCCAAGTTGTGACATTGGCTGGTTTGAGAGAATGATACAAAGCCTTTGTTCTATCTTTAACAGTAAAAAGAAAGAGCCTAATTATTACTGCATCTTCTGACATCTGATGATACTTAAAAATATCACAAATTTTAAGGAAGTTCACTATATGTGCATTAGGATCTTCATTCATCAGTCCATAGAACTGTACATTCTGTTGAATCATATTTAAGAGGGCTGGTTTGATTTCAAAAGATGCTACTTGTACGGGTGACCCAATTACTCCTTAGCTAGCCGCATTGAACCCTGGTCTCATGAAGTCGCATTGTTGACGTCCTTGGTTTACTCCGTGGTCCAAATCTTATTAAAATTCCTTAAACATTGCTGCTTTCATCATTTCTTATTCTTCTTCACACCAAGTTTTCCTAATGGATCATTCTAGTTGAGTGATGTCTAAATTTAAGGTTTTAGTTGCACGACTCGAACTTCTCGTGACTCTTATGTTTATGCAAGAGCATGATTTTAGAAATAGAAAGAAAGAACAAAAAAGAAAAAACGAATTAAAAGTCCTTAAACTATAGAGTTAAACTAATCGCCTCCACAATAACGGCGCCAAAAACTTAATCATATTGTTTGATATGTGTAAGTTTTAATTGATTAACCTTGATAATCTGTAAGTGCATAGTTCTTTCATGTAGTAACTAAGGTGTTGATCCCACAAGGAGGGATAATCTAATCCTAAAGTCTAAGACCAAAACAAATAACATAAATTCAAAATATATCAGAACCAAAATAAGAATTTAATTTAATCAACCAAATCAATTCAAGAATCAATCACAAAATATTAATAATTTAGAAATTGCAACACATGCTCAAAAATCAACTTAAAGGAATTACCAATTGAGGGAAAGAGAATTTTACCTATCTTTAATGCTAACCTAATCGATTATGAATTATTAGATTATTGGTTCAAGATGATCTTAAGTTTGATTACTCTCTCTCGAGTTATAACCATTAACCCTAAATTATAAACCCAGATTACACTGTAATTCCTTGATTAATAACCTATCCAAAACCCTAATTAGATTTGAAGTTGTCTAATAAACCATCGGAAACCTATGTAAGATTTCCCTTCCTATAATTTTCCAAATTGATTTAATTCTTGTTTTATTAAATCACTTAACTTTTGTTAGTCCAATTTAATTATTTTTCATTTGATTCATCCTCTTAGTTTATTATTGATTTTTACGTGTCTATAATTAAATCACAATAAATCCACATAACACATAAACAATTAGATTTCATAAATCAAAGATAAAGCCTTGAAGGTGAGTTTAGATTATCATCAACATCGAAAAATCCTATTATTAACTATTTTTCTAATTCTATACAATAATAAAACTAAAAATAGCAGGAAATATGAATTGAACAAACAACGAGAGGCAGCAACGTAAAAAAATTCCTGATTCAAGAAGTACGTCGAGTTGGCTTCTTCTCCACTTTTCTCTTCCTTCTCTTTCTCTATCTCTCGATAAGTCTCTCTAGGGTTTCTCTAAAAGTGACTGATATAAAAGCTCCATCTACCTCTTTGTCTTATTCTTTAAATACCTTTTGTGTTTTAAGCAACCCTAGGGTTTTTCTAGGGTCCAAAAGGTCCTAAAAATCCATTGAAACTTGACATTTTTTAATGCCTATGCATTTGCCTTATGTAGGCCACGACCCTAGCCTTGTAAGCCATGATCGTGGGCTACATCTGAGCCTTCTGTCACAATTGTGGCATGTCATGATTATAGCATATGGGCCACAATCGTGGGCCAACTTTAGTACTTCTTTCATGATCGTGGCCCAACTTTCATGATCGTGGCCCAACTTTAGTGCTTCTATCACGATCATGGCCTGTTGTGCCATGATTATAGGCTGTTGGTTAAGCCCGAATGTCTCTAAAACTTTTTCGTTCTTCGATGTTGACCTTGAAACATTAACACATCAAGGTACCTTAAAAACATCACATTTAAGCTTAAAGACTTGTACTAACCCATAAAAACACTTAAACACAAATAATTAACAAATTAATACATTTCTAACCTATGCACATACTAAACGATTGAATTGACAATTAAATACATATTAAACTAAGCCCTAAAACATGATGCAATTCACAGTTATCAGTACTCCATACAGTCAAAGAAGCTTGGAGGGAAAATCCTTTCCAATTTGTAAAAGATAACTAGAATTTTCCTTTTCAGTTTTTCCATTTCAACTAACTTTATTCCAGATGATGTTATGCTTTTGAGAAACCAACTTAATTCTGTTATAGCTTCCCAAACCTTATTTGGTGACAACTTCCGAAATACAATTGGAATTATCATTTGTATAAATAGATGAAAGTTATGACTTTTCATCCCAAATAATTTTTACATCCTCATTTCCACACACCTTATCAAGTTTGAAACATAACCATCAGGAAACTTTAGACTTTTCAACCATTCACAAAAAATTTCCTTATGTTTTTTGTCCAAAGTGTAATATACTTTTGGATATTTACCAGTACGAAGATCTTTATTTAACTCATTCCTTCTACAAAAAGGTTTCAAATTAGCTTATGATTTTGCATTATCCTTTGCCTCCCTTCAATGTTCATTATGGTGTTGAACAAATTGTCAAAAATATTTTGTTCAATATGCATCACATTTAGATTATAACGTATCAAATTACTTTTCCAATATAACAAATCCCAAAAGATACTTCGTTTTCTCCATCTAAAGTTTTTATTAATGCTTCTATTAATTTCTTTAGCTTCAAAAACTATAACTTTCAGCAACCTTAATTCATCGATCTCCTGCAATATTTCTTCATTAGCTTTGCGAGGGGGAGAAGGTGTTTGTACTATTGTATTCTTAATGAAAAATTTTCATTGCATCTAAATGGGTGATCTGGAGGAAGAAATTTCTTGTGGTTGTGATTCTAAGATGTTTTGTCCCTGATAAGAAGATAAAATGAATTAGAATCATTGCTACAATAAGGATAAGCCAATTTTCCTACTATGCTCCATGTAGACAATATATCATACATAGGGAAATCACTAATAGCCTACATCAAAGCTACTCTTAAAAAAATTATTTAAGAGATACATCATATGTTTCCACGCTAAATTCCTAAAGATGATACAATTTAGAGACCAATAGTTGTAAGAATACATCAATTTTATGCTTTAGATTTATAAGCCTTGGCATAATCACTGTCAAGAACATATATGTCTCATTCATATAGCTCTATGGAGGGAAATTATAACTAGTAATTGTGATTGGACTTAATGAATATTGTTGGCTGGATTGACCAAAAGGTTAGAATCTATTTGTCGGCAATCCCAGCCTATCATTTTGACTTTTAACTACAAACCCAAAATGAGTGTTATTGAAATGTTTCCATATAAGTGCATCCGATGAATAACTTATTATTCCATCCTCTTGTTCATGTTCATTACGCCATCTTATGTGAGATGTAGTAACATTAGAGGCATGTAGCCTTGAAAGTCTCGGAGTTACCTGGAAATAATACATCTGCTTCTAAGGTACTAATTTCTATTTCATAGAATGCTTTCTAGGTTTGAACTTAGGTTGACCACAAAATTTGAACTATTGTAATTCCACATCATCTCCTAGAAATAACATACATCCAAAATTGCAACAATCAAAATTTTTATCTGGCAAACCAAGACCCCTAATAAGTTTTTTCGTATTATAGAAATTATCAACCATTGTATGATCAGGAGGCCATGATTCGTTATACCAAGCAAGCATTTTACCCAAATTTTGATTAAAAAATATGCCCTTCAGACTTATGCTCAATATTTAAGTACTTGAAGATAATTAAGTCATGGTCTCATAATTTGGCAATAATTCTTGGTCAGCTGATTTTAATAAGTCAAAAAACTTTTTAACATGTGGGCTTGGTTCTTTTTCAAGATTGTCTATATTTGTTTAAAATGTATAATCAGATGCATCATAAACCATTTAGCTGTAAAGATTTTTACTTGCACCCACATTATTTGTTATAAATTCAGTCCCTCTTCAAACCCATCTATATTTATTAACAAATTTACTTCATTATCCCTTGAGGTGCTATAAATTAATCACTCCCGATGTCCTGTCCACTCAAAATAATTTAAAACAAAACTTTTTGTTAAAAATGGAGATTCACTTAACAAATAAGAAGAAAATGAATATATGTGCACTTTCTAAATAGACATCAGATCTTTGGATCATTCATATATGTAGGTTGAGAACATATATAGTGAATAAAAGCTTCAATTCTCTTAACAAACTCAGGATTAATGAAACCATTGGGTATTAATATAAGGCCACAAACATATACCCAGGAAGTATTATAGCATGTTTAGGGTGCCATGGGAAGTGAACATAACAAATGAATTATGTGCATCTAAGTATAGAAAGAGACATAATGGTACTTAATATAAAAGATTTGGGTAAATGGGTAATTGTTTCGTTTCGACCTAAACGTACCTCTATAATTTGGCTATATCTCATTCCATATACCTCTAAATTGGATAATTCAAATTGGAAATTAATCTGGAGACATAGATATTAAACCTTTATGAAAGAATTGAAATTTTATTGCGCCTTTAAGGTTTTTGAATTCTATCTTAAAGTTGAGTTATGGCTGCTGCCCCTATTTTCAAACAACCTGTAGTGTTTTGGGTACAACTCCCGGAATAATTAACCAAATTGCATAAAATTTATTGCATTAGAAAATTAAGGCATAGGGAAATGAAAATAATTGATAAGATTGTAGGACAATATGGGAATTAAAGGAAGAAGGATCAATATGCAATTTTTCTTAAGTTAACATATAGACCAATTGGATTAAGGCATTGTGACCAATAATAATAAAACATATGTCCACAATAAGAATTAAGCATATTATGTCTTGAAAGTTCTCGAATTAGGATATAGAGAGGTAAGATGCATGACATTTTGGGGGTTCTAAGGTCAGATTTTTCTCCTCTCCGTTTCACGTTCTTTATCCCATCATTTTTCATTTAAGAAATCAAGTCAATCTTAAGTGGAAATCAAGGTAAAAGTTAGGGATTTTCTCTTCACCTTTATCTCTTCTTAATTTTCTTATGAAGGAATGAAATTATAAAGATGGAAGTGGGATTGAGAGGTATATTTTGGTTTTTTTAGATGGTAAGTCAAGCAAAGCCAAAGAGGAAGGTAAGGAAAGGCAATAGAGGACCTACTTTATCAATTGTCAGGTTTGGGAGTTTACTTAGTTGATTTCTATATATATGAATGATTGAATGGATATAAAGATTCATTTAGATGTGGAATGGTTTATGGGATGTTGCTTTGGTGTTATTTTGGTGTTATCTTGCATAGAATTAGTTAAATATGACAAGAGAGTAATGTGTAGTGGAATTCTGTCTAGGGTTTATTTGAGTCGGTCACAATTGTTTGAGTCATAACACAGTCTATAAATCTCCAAATTGTATGATTCTAGTTGAATATGAAACCTAAGACATATATCTAAATATTTTAGAAGGGAATCTGACTTAATTCTAGCTCTATGACCATGGAAATTGAGATAAAAAAAGGTGACTTAATGTTGCCCTTGTTTTGGAGTAGGTTGTGATAGTTTGTTTATATCACATGATTTAGAAGTCCAAATGGTCTGATTGTTAGTGTTAAAGAAACTATAAACATATAGCAAAAACTGTATAGAAGGCTTAGAAACTCAATTCTAACTTTTTCTATACGATATTAAGGAACAAGTAGTGGTATGAATGGAGAGAGTGTCTATCATGACTGTGACATTGTTTTTGTTTTTGATTTTTACCGAATCTTTTTTAATATATATGAAACTTTTTAAACTCCTAGAAATAAATGAAATAGGACTTACCAAATGTGAATTTGGAGACTAAACATTGGAATATAAGATTGAGCACAATGCATTCCAAAGAAAATTTACATGTACATAAATGGATTGTATGCATATTCATTACTCATATGTATATAGTATGATTATACAAGTTTGATTTTGATACCCTTCTAATGGTGTTAAGCTATGAATTGCATGTATGAACATATATAGATTTTACGACTTGAAATGTATATCATATGATTTGTTAATATACGAATTGTAAAATTTGCAAGTGGTTAAAGGAAATGTTATTGTGCCTGTTCTATTGTCTTAGTTATGGATAGATAGACATACTCATAGGGTTATAGTGCAGTTGCTATAGTTTGACACCACCAGTGTCTATATTTCAATACCTTTGAGTATCCACAAATTTATACCTTTAGGTACCCACAGTTTAATACCTTTGGGTATCCACAGTTTGATATCTTCAGATATCCACAACACCTGTTATCCACACCTATAAAAAATGTGGAGGCTTAATATAGAAAGGAAACTTAACAGTCATAAATGAGAAACAAAACATGACAACATGAATAATTTGTATTGATGAGCATTTGAATTGATTGTAATAATGAATTGTGATGATGTGCAATTTTTTTATAATTTGTATCATTGAGCCCTGAATATCAATGTTTTGTTTATAAATGTGAATTTATGTATATGAATAACATATTGAAGTATATTTACATTATGTTCTTTGCTTAAGTATGCCATCATTATTTACATGAGCATTGAATACCAAGGTTTAGTTTATGAATGTGAATTTATGTTACATGAGTTGTGACATTTCTGAATGTGTGTGTTTGGCGGATAACTGCTGTGAGTAGTCATCCAAACTAAATGTTTTCCTCACTAAGCTTTCACACTTAGCATCGGTGTTAATCAGTGTAGGTCCAGGTTATAGGAGTGAGTTACAAGGAACATCTATAGGGACCAAAGCCAATAGATAGATGAAAAAGCACTTTTAGAATGTGTTTTTAGTTACAGATGATGGCACATAAAATGAAGAAAGGAAATTGTATGTTTTCTTTTGGATTACCACGTAAATGTGAAAATGTTTTACTACTGTTAAATGATAGTGTTAAGCATTGGGGAGCTTTGTAATATGTATATGTATATCATTTAACCGAAATGCATGTTATGAATGTGTTATAGTTAATCATTTATACATCCAAGATCTATCAACATTAATCATTTATGTAAAACTGTAATTTAAAAAATTGATTTCATAGTTAGTATCCTTCATTTCCCCTAAGTTTACAGAACATTTAATCTTTACTTTATAGAACATCCCCTAAGTTTTTACATGTCTTTGACCATTTCCCTTCCAAATTGAAACCAACTTATGAATTGAGAAAGCAAGTTCTCACTATGACTCTTAGGCTTATGGAATTTTCACTGATAAGACTCATGGGAGCTGCATCACTAGTTTCCAGCCTATATACCATCCTAAAGGTTTATTATGTCAATAATCATCCATAATTACACATTATTCGGTATGCAGTAAATACTTATGTAATTCGTACATCTAGCCATCAATTATTCTAACAATATTCCAATCAACAACATACAAAACCAAGATAACTATGTTTGCATTAATCACCTACAAGTTGATATCCAAAGTTTGTTTTAAACAAGAGCTATGGTATCTGGGATTGTTACACTGCATGAATCGAGAAAATAAGTTCTCACTGTATCTCCTAGGCTCATTGAAGTTTTCACCGATAAGCCTCATCGGAGTTGCATTACCGGTTTCCAACCTATATGCTATCCTAAGGGTTTATTATGCCTCAATGTTTCAAACAATACCCATATTAAATGCAATACTTAGACTATTAAATTAGAACATACAAACTCATCAATGATATTCAAAATATTGCAAAAAAACAACATAAAAACAAGAGCTCATTTGTAATCACAAAACAATGTTCTTACAAATACTCCAACTAGTAAAGCAAAACATATTGGAGACATTTTTTGGACGACTGACCTAGATGGATGGACAACTGCAAAATACAAAGAAGAAGGATGATGTAAGACGATTATCGACGCTTTTCGACACAAAACAAAACCTACAAAACAAGGGAATTTTATATTTAATATAATACAGTTGTTCTTTATCTTTTCAGTCTTAAAAGAAATTATTATTGCCTATTGGTATAGTTGCAAATAACAATATAGTTCATTTTGTATTCAATTGATGGTAAATAAAATAAACTAGATATCCATAACAACTCTAAAATGGCAATTTCAAAACTAAAGCAACTCTTAAATGCCATAAGTACCATATATGACAACTCCCATATAAGTTTTATCCTTTATATAGGTGACATCGTGATTTAAGGATATCAATAATTGAGGTCTTGTATTAAGTGGTATAACCACAAAAAATGGTGTGCTAAGTTTATTACGTCGTATAACCATAATAAATAATATGATAGTTTTTAAAAAGTAAGGAATAAAGTGAAAAAGTTTCAAACCATAGAGGGATTCATTGTACTTAACCAAAATTTAT
Source organism: Erythroxylum reticulatum (assembly GCA_025504915.1). Taxonomy (NCBI): domain Eukaryota; kingdom Viridiplantae; phylum Streptophyta; class Magnoliopsida; order Malpighiales; family Erythroxylaceae; genus Erythroxylum; species Erythroxylum reticulatum. The sequence goes on from JANSVA010000003.1 coordinate 18,373,653, forward strand.
TTAGTGTTAATCTTCAGATGACACATAAAAGGAGAGTAAATTATGCATTTATACATTTTATGTCTTTTCAGAACTTAATGAACAAATTATATGTACTAACTTATCTTTATATCAAATTCATATAAGATAATCATAGAGCAATGACAACAACATTAAAAGAAAGTAAGGAAATGAGAGACAAAATTAATTTATAACAATTTAGCTTAACAATCTTTAAACATATATTTACTTTGTAAGCTCTATTTTATAATTTATTATCGTCTTCCTTTTAAGAGTTGGAGAGGAACTTGAGGTAACATCTTTCATTAGGAGAAAAGAGGAACCATTTATAACTGACATGTTTATAAGCAGTAAATTTATCATAATTATCATTTGAACTCCTCAGGATCTTATAAATATGACAGGTTAACTAATAACAATATAATAAATGTAGCAATTAAAATTAAAAGAACATAAAATAAAATGAACATCAAATGCATTTATAATTTTCATGTCCCTAAAATTACATTTATACTTAGGTTTTAGAAAAAATAAAAAAGTAGAAATATCTTTATCACTTTAGGCCAATTCTCAAATACTTGAGTCTAGACCTAGACAATAGCTGCTTAGACCTACCAAATTTAAACCATATCAATTAAATATGTAAACCTTTGATTTCATCAATCTTTTGCTTATCATAATTTTTTTCCTTAAAATTGTTTTACCTAATTCAAATAAATATTGAGTTTCTCAAACTTTATTCTATAACAATATATAATATATGTTTAACTTACTGAGTATAAAATAATAATGTTAAGCTTGATTTTAAAAGGAAAAAAAATAAAAACATATCAAATAATTTGATTCTAAACCTAAGACATAAAACACTTTAAGGTTCTAAGTTTGTGTTCTAAACCATCTTCCAAAGAGAAGAATAAAAACTTCTTCTAAGTATGTGTTCCTTTAATAGACTTTTCTACTTTGATTCATATTAAATTTGATATTTAGACTATACTACCTTAAAACCTCTCTTAAAAGCCTCAATTGATGAATGATTCTAAACAAGTCTATAACTAGATTTACGTTTCAAAACTGACAAATTAATCAAAAGTCTAATATCAAACATAAGAAAAGGATGTAGTTGACCTAAGTTTATAGATGTCTCTCTTAACAATTCAATATAAAAACTATTAACTTACAACTTTAGGCTACACATAAATTTGTCATGATAAAGATTATCCCCCCAGATATTGTAACACCCCATTACCCTAGGGTACGCACCGGGACGCCCGTAGGTCATAACACTTGTGTTGTAAGAGTGGAGTGAAATACTTAAAAATAGTTACATGAGACATCAAAAATTAAAC
>JANSVA010000003.1:18375098-18386043 GCA_025504915.1 Erythroxylum reticulatum
AAACACTTTCAATGATTCTAACCCATTCAAAATGACCAAAATACCCTTTCCAATTGGTGAGGGGATGTTACAGATATACCAAAACATAATCTCACATGGACTTGTGATTTTATAATACTTATTAACACAGGCATGTTATTTTCTAATATCATATTGTTTAGGTCCACCTAAAACTGAACTTCTATTTTTAAGCCTCAAAGTCTTCCATATGGTGAGGGATAGAATTAAGAGCTACTGACCCCGCCATTAGTTTTAAGCTCCTCATAATCTATAACTATAGGCCTACATCTTACTAACCTTAACTCAATTGTAGATTCACTCCTAGATCTAGTGCTTGTGCTATCTCCATTTGATGAACCACTATATTCAAACATTATCTGAATAGAAAGAAATTAAGAGATCTTTACCATAAGAAGATGACATTCTTGAACTGAACAATAGCTAATTTGCCTAGATTGTTTGAAATCACAAATATGTATTAAATAAAAATAAGGTAAGAAACAAATAAAAAGGCAGGGTTGTTTATAGAAATTTGACACACAACAAATATTCCTTAGAGAAATCGATGAAAAACGGTCACGGGAGAGAGGAAAACAACAAAAAACGAAAACATAGAGGAGAGGGAGGGGGTCTTCCAGTAGGTTAAAGGTGAAGGAAAAAACCAAATGATGTCATTTTCCTTTTATTAGAAACATTGAAGTCGAAGACCTAACGATCTGTTTAAGTTTAAAATTTACCAATGAAATCACTATTCTGTCGGTAATTTATTGACGAAGAAATTTTTGTCGATACTCCCTAATGCTTATTTTTTCACTAACCATTATAGCCAATTTTTATGACCATCTTCTTTGTTCCATCGTTATATTCTGTTAGAAAATTACAGAGATAATTTCCCTTCACCTTTACCGATGGATAATTTGTCTATCGCAAAGTACGACAATTTTATCGATGGAAATCAATTTTCATCACTAATTTACTATGAAATCTTTTCTGTTAGTAATTTATAATTTTCTTATAGTGTTGAATAAGTTTATACATCATGGTATTTTTAGGGATAAGTCCTCTATGAGTAGTGAAGCATTATGTCTAGCATAAAGGCACAAGAGAATCCCGTTTTTCAAACTAGAATTTAGCACTTCTGCCATCTCTAATGTAGTATCTAATATGAGGATGCATAACTGACCTGGTACATAAGATTTGTTGAAAAATGTAGGATTGAGAACTTTTCTAAGAGATAGACCAACTGCTTCATTGTTTGACATAAAACATGTGCACCCCTTTCATCCAGAAGTTGTTGTTATTATAACATATTCTCCATAGCCTTTTAGCTAACAATACTAGTTCATTCTAGTAGCAAATTTGATTCCCAATCCTTTTTTCTTTAGGGAGACAAATGTTACTCCAATTAACTTTGGAAGTCTTTTTACCACTCGAATATATCCCCTTCCATATGAAGTCTCTTATGCTTCTATCGATTTTCTTTAGAAATCCTTTAAGGATAGCTAAGTCAGACAATCAATAGATGTGTAAGTTATTAAAAACTGAAATAGCAAGCTGAAGTCTACCTTTATAAGACAAAAACCTATTGGTCCAAGTAGATATTCTTTTCTAAACTTTATCAATGAGAGGTCTACATTTAGCTTCCTTAAGCTTCCTTGTGGAGAAAGGAATTCCCAAATAAATAAATGGTAACTGGTGAATGGACAGTCCAACTTCAATAATCACCCTTGAGGACTTAACTTAAACATATTAATAGAGTTTTTTTTAATGATTGAACCTCATCTTAGAAACTTCTTGGAATCTTTGTAAAGGTGATAAGATTATCTCAATTAAAGAAGTTCCATTAGCACATAAAATGATTAAATCATTTGCAAAAGAAAGTTGAGTAATATTGAGCTCTCGACAATGATAATGATACCTAAGGACTAAGCTTTCATCAATACAGATCTATGTCATTCTTTGAAGAACTTCCATACTGATGATAGTAAAAAGGTAGGGAGACAGTGGATCTCCCTGTCTTATTTATCTAGCTACATGGTATAGTTGAGTAGGTTCCTTATTCATTAACACCGAGTAATATAGTGTCTTGATAAGTTAACCAAAACACATGAAAAAAATTAATAATGAAACCCCAATCCATAATATCATAAGCTTTAGTGAAGTCAATTTTGAGAGCATAGTTTCTAACATGTTATTTATGGATGTAGTTTTTAAATAACTCTTAAACAAGCATTATGTTGTCCCCCGTACTTCTATCTAGGACATATGTACTTTGACTAGGATTAATAATACTAGGTAAAGCAATCTTCAACTTGTTATAACTGGAAAAGTAGGCCTTTTGTTCCAAAAGAGACCAACCAAGGCAGAAGACCAAACCTGCTCACCTGCTTTGAGTAGTTTATTGGGTGGGAAAATCGCTTCATCCTTCGAAACATTCTAATAGTGCTTGAGTTGTACTTTGTTATGTTGAATATTGATTTTATTTTTCCAGGCTCCTGTAGGTTGTGAAGCCTCGGTATAGTTCTTATTTTTGCCGGTGCCTTCAAATCTCACCACAGAAACTATTCCTCCAGAGTTTGCAACAACTCTAGAAAGTGTGGTAAACGCTTCTAGGGACAATTTAGAGGATTCTCCTTTTTCATATATGGAGTTCATGGCCCTTAGAAAGGCCCTCCATTGAGGTAGGAACCTCAGCAATGAGCTGATATGCGGCTGCACTAAACGAGAAACAAACTAGACAGGGGAAAATAGTTACCAGAAAAGGAAATTTTTAGGGGTGTTTTGGTAAAGAGCTAGTGAGAGGCCAGAGACCTATCAGTTAGAGAGAGAAAGAGATCCATTGCTGGAATTTATGGTTTTTTAATAAAATTGAGACGTGGAGAAAGTTACCATAGCAATTGTTGGTTTAACGTCCCTAATAACTTACAAGTATAAGAAGAGCAGGCCACCACCTCCAACTGTTCTTAAAATATTCAATCAATTCTAAATTACAAATTAATAAAAATTCAAACGTCTACTGACACTCTCTTTTTTATTCTCTAGTTCAAATATTTTGATTAACCATAAGTTAAACTGATGCGTATTAAATCTATCTTATGCTTTAATATAAACATAGATAGTGTGCCTTCAAATAATTTCTCTTTCCTACCAGGGCGACTTGAATTGGAACGGTATGAGCAGGTCATTTCTTATAGATTGATTTAAAGATTATATCGACCGAAACGAATAATTATGAGGTTGGTAACTCAATATTCTGCTTATGGACATTGTTGAAGTTACCAACTTCCAATTACTACTTGAATAACTGTAAGAATAAGTCCAATAAGGATAACATTTGGACCATGTCCCAGTGGTTGAAGATATAAGCTAGATGAACATCAGAATGAACTACCCCTTAGGTCGATGGAATCACTTACTTGTATCAAATGTTTTGCCATGAATCAACAGAGAACCATAAGGCCGAAAAATTTTGTATCTATATACGTATTTTTGACTGAAAAGAAATAGAAAAAAATCACAAAAGATGAAAAGATAAAAAAGAAAGATCTGATCATAAAATGGGGTCGACGTGTTTTTCTCCTATGCCCTTACCATTTTTGACAGGAGTCACCATCTTCCAACTTTCTGGTTTTTACTGAACCCAGCTGTGGTTTTTACGTCAACATTTACATTCATTTAAACGCATCACATAGTTCCTCAAGATCTAATCATTTCCTCCATGGCATTTCCTTTCAATTTACACGCATTATTGGCCCCATGCTGATCCACGAACCAGAAAACATTATAGACAGCTAAAGACATGTGTACTATGAAAAGCTTCAGTTGCAGATGTAACTAATCCAATGTCATCTTTTCTTCTTCTTGACCTTACCGTTACAAAACAGTGAACCAAGACCGAAAAGATTTATAGTTCCTCTGGAAATGTAAGGAGGCGATATGTTCAGAACAGGACTAATTCTAACCCCATTACCATAGGACTTGCACTTCCTTAATGGAGGATTCTTCTGCGACGAATTATAATGATAAGACAAACCAGAATTTGAATTGTAAAGCTTTCTACTTGGTAGAGAAGGCTGTTTCTGCAACTTTGGTTTCTGGGTATCCTTGGCTAGAGTCGATTGTTTTTGAGGATTTGGAGCTGACCCTGTAGAGTTGCTTCTTGACAGAAACTGTAGCGAACGTATCAGACCTTTGCTTCTTGCACCGTCAAAATTAAGACTGCTGCTTCTCTTGAACTGCCAAAATGATTTTGGAGCAGGCTTTTCTTCAGGGTCGGTACTCATTGACAAAAACTCTTTTAGAAGTTTCCTCTCTTTAGTCTCGCTACTTGTTTGATGAGGACGAGAAGGTGGCAGTAGCATTGGCTGATCGTCCTTGTCCTTGGAAAAGTTGAGGCTTTTCTTGATTTCCAAAGGACGGATCTTACCATTTGCAAAGAGCTCATCTGCAGAAGATAGTTCTTGGACGAAATTGTTGGCAAAGCAGAAATTGAAATCCGATTCCAGCAGAGACGTATCCTGTCCATTATGATGTTCTCGAATAGATGAACAATCTGTTGGTGGTTTGAGATCGTGAGAAAAAGAGATTCTTGGACTAATTCTTGCACTTGGAAGCTCTGAACAGACATCTACTGCCATGACTAAAGATCGGCAAGCACTAGCAGTACCAGAAACAGGAACTTGGGTATGAGATAACAAGACCCTTTTGCTTTGCAATTCTCAGACTCAAGAAAAAGCCGGCAAAAGTTTCAAATGCCAAACAAACAAGAACGGCATTAAATGCCCGCAGATTCAGAGTCAAAATGAAAATTAAAAAGAAAAAGATTGCAACAAAAAGGGAACGCAGATATTGTATTTGGAAGTCAGAAACAGCAGCTTTAAGCTTTTGCTTTTTGTCTAAGTTACTGCAATCAGAGGATTAGAGAATGATACAAAAATCTAAATATGCAGGATTGAAACATCGTAGCAATATGATTCTACCTTTGGAAGCTATCGGGTTAAGAAAAAGAGAGAATAAAGGGTAACAAAGTGGATTCAAGCACCGAAAGGCTACAAAGAATCCCTCTTTAGGAATGGAACTTTTTCACTTTACGCAATGCCAATTAACCCAATTGAGAGTGACAATTTGTGAGTGACACCTTCACGACGTATGTAGTAGAAAACTACTATGATTTCAACATATAGGTATGTGTACATTCTCATCTATATATCTTTAAATGTCTGATAAGATAACTTCAAATTATCATGGAATTCTTGATTTTTGTCCAAACTGTCGCCAAGATTGGTTAAGTTTCTGAACATAATTTAATTTTGATTATATCACCAAACTTGTATCAGATCTGCAGATTAGGCACTCACATTTTACTTGTTGGACCATTTAATAACAATTCCTTCTGGTAATGTTCAAAAAGAAGCTCTGAAGTCGCTATCGGCTAACTGCTGGAGACGCAAGGATTGATAATTGAGCGGGCTAACCAATTGTGTGTCAAACCAGGTAGGGTTCATTTGAGAAATGATTGACTTAGTGAAATACATGAACAAACCCTAAATATAAGTTAATGCACTTTGCATATCCAGGGGCAGTTACTGAACACAAGTTTGCACATGGAATTTTTTACGTTAATAGTGCTTGATTTATGTCAATAGAAGGTGTTAAGCTCAACTTCATAAAGACACAAACGTGTTATGTTCTTAAATAAACTAAAATAGAATGATAATTCCAGGGAAGTTCCTATGCTACATTGATATATATATTTTTTTGAAAAAGAAGAATTGAATTAAGCCTTAAAAGGTATTCCAATTGTACAAGTCAAAATACAACGCTGATAACCACTAGTAATTAGAAAGGATTACAACTATAAGCTTAAAATAAAGAGAGTAGAGATTCCAAAAGGACAGAAGATGTCGTTCATCATGAAATATATGTTTGTGAATGTTGATTTGAAGTCTTAGGAGTTGTATGAGTTGATTGCAAAATTGTACCTTAGGCTCTTATCTTGAAAAATTCGATTGTTTCTCTCATCCCAATTTGCAGTGACTATAGAAGATAGGATTAACCAGAAGCACCTTTGTGTAGTTTTGTTAGGACATCTGTTTGTTGAGTACTAGGTTTTAATGTTGCTAAAGTTGATGAAATCATGAGAAAGAAAACATTTTCTCAGTAGTGCTTTCCAAATTTCAATGTTGAACTTGCTGCTGAAGAATAGATGATCAACTTTTTCTTCAACATCTCGGCAAAGTGACCACCAGTTGGTAAGATTCAAGAATATAGCTAGCTTGTCAACAGTTAGCAACTTGTTATTCATTGCAAGCTATATAGTCAAGGAGGCTTAAGGAATAAGGTAGCTAGACCGTACTGCTTTAGTCTAAGGCAAAAGTGTAAGATTATTGAAAACTAGTTTTGTACAAACTGGTTAGTAAACTTGCCATCATTAGTGTGTTTCTGGATGTATCTTCCCTCATTTGCACTGATTATAACATGAGATATCTCATTTAGTAAGGAGTTGGTGATTGGTGTTTGTTGGAAGATATCAATGTTTGAGAAAGCTGTTGCAACTGATGCATATGGCTAAATAACAACCGTGAGGGGTAATGCTTTAGTCACATAAATCAACTGACCCATAGATAACTGATTGTCTTACCAAAATTTGATGGATTCCTTAGTTCCCACTGGTAGCACACTATAACATTATACAAAATAACTAGACTTAAAACTATAGCTAGTGGTAAATTTAAGGCGATCCCATAAAGAGTGTTCGGTTAGCTTTTGTTATGAAAATAAAAGGTGATTAGGTTATGAGCATTTTGGTTTTTAAACAAGAAAATAAAATGAAACTAAACTAATAATAGAAAATTAAATCAAACAACATGAAAATAAGAAAAGTGATGAATACGCTAAGGACCCGATCATCAGTTCAATCTTGGCCTACACACAATTAAACATGCTTCATAGAATTGTTATTCTCATGCCTCACCTAGCAAATATTAATAATAGGTTAACGAAAAGCTCTATCAACCCCGATTTTTCCTTAAGTCGTGTTTAATTAAGAGAAGCTTGTCAATTAAACCTAACTATCGAGCAACCTAGGGTAAGCTTTTTAGATTTAATTGGAGAACTATATTATGAGTTAGGAAAATAGATTAATCAAGGTAACAATTATCTATACTTAATTTTGATACATTTAATCCTTGAGACTTAGTGATTAATACTTTAAAATGCTTAAGACACTCACTTTAGTTTATATTTGATTTTAGGTACAATTTGGAAGCATAATAGCTAAAGTGAGTCGAAAGTATACTCGTTGAGCCATCTTCTTGGGATTCACACTCAATTGGCCTTATAGAGTAAGAAGGTTAGAATAAAGAGGAAGTAAGAAAATACCAAAAGAAATGGAAAGATGCAAGTGTTATGGCTATGGAGGTGTCTTACGACCATGACAGACCATGACAAATTTGTCATGGCCGTGAGACTAGTGTCACACCCATGACAAAATTTTCATGGGTGTGACACTATTATCATGTGTGTGACAGTCTATATCACGCCCATGATATAGGCTAATGGGCATGACACACCAAGTCACGCCCGTGAAATTGCCACCTTTACCTTGTTTGACCTAGGTTTTTACCATAAAAGCATTAAGTTATGATGACAGACATTATTCTAAAACTAGAGGCAATTTTCCTCGTTCCTTCACATATCAGAGGCTATTTATGGATGTTTATTTGAAATTGATTGAGAACATAGAGGGCTAACCTTCCCTATGCTAGTTCGGAGGTAAAGTCGATGTCGAGAAGCATATTTGAGCATATCGTCATTGTGTATCATTTTCTTTCCCTCTTTTCAGATTGTTTATGTTATCTTGTATGTACCGATTGGGTATTATATCACACCCAAATACCACCTGGGAGGATATGTGGATGCCACGCAAGACAGTATAAACAAACCAAAACATTTCGCGAAAGCATAATATTCAAAATCTTCCATTGGAAGCCATTTAGAACAAACATACATCATATTACACACTGAACTTAAAACAAATCTTATTTCAAACCATACATACATTATATCACGTGAACTTAAAACCAAAAATTAGCCTAAAACATAGCTATTAAAAAAACATACAGCAATTTAGAGTCATACACTTTATATACAAGCCAAAATAAACTCAAAATACATTTTTGTTAAAACAAGACTCAGACTCTATTGGCCATTGCGCTTGACTCGTCTCAGTCTTTATAATCCTCATTCTGAACCTACACGGGGCAAATCCACCGTGCTAAGCATATAGCTTAGTGAGTAATAACTAATCTATATATAAATTGATAACTAATTATATGGAATCATGATATAATAGAAGCATGCATTAACAGTTTATCGAAACAAACAATTCAAACATATTATATTTCAGAACATATTTTATAATTAACAGAACTGAATATCAAAAGAGGGTATAAACCCTTTAGAATCAGAGAACAATTAGTTTATGTCAGAATTAAACAGATATCAAAATAAAAAATCAGATGACTGTTAAATCCATTTACAGAAGCGAATAACAGGATTTATACAGAAGAGATCAAAGTTTCGACATCGAAGTGTCAATAATAGAGGACACCAAAGTGCCATTAACAGAAGACATCGAAATGTCACAGAAGTAGCTGCAGACCCTTCTAGGTATGCCTATTTACTCACAATTAGGGCTTAACAGATTCAAAAACAGAAATGTATGAAATTTAATTCACATATCAATCAATGTTTTCATACCATGTATTCAAGCATATCACATTCTTACAGTTTTGCAAATCATTCAATGTTCCAAATCAATAGCAAACAAAACAGTCAAAGCAAAACGATAAAAAATTACTTACTGAATTACTTACAAAAACTGACCATCTAAATTACTTACAAAATACTCAAGGATTACTAATTGAATTTCTTACGAATATTCATCAAGAATCATTTACAAAATTTCTTACTAGATTACTTACAAAAGCTTCCTTATTACTTATTGCCTCGAAGTCCTAGCAATATCTGGGATCGATCGCTCTATAGGTTCCTCTAAAACATTTAATACAAACACATATCACTATTGTGCGTAATTATGAATTTAATTATGCACATTCATGTATACTGAACATGTATGATGCATGTTCATAACAAATTCCTAGGTTTCTTATTCTTATTCTTAACACATTGTCAATCATGTGAAACCATACTCAATTGCTCAATCCAAATTTATCTCATAACTAACTTTTGGGTCTAATTCGCTCAATTATTCACTTCAGGAAGATGAGTTAATTTGAAAAAAATTCCTTTTAAAAATTGTTCTCTTAAGTTTATAATGTTACCAAGTTCATTCCATTTGGTTCTATATACTGAAAGTTATACTCAAAATAACTCAGATTGTACTTAAGCTTCAACAAAATTCTTATCTTAACTTCCAATTAGATTATTAAATTCTTAGAGGAAGAATTTGAATTCAATCTCTTCAAAAAAAATTTTAATTTATGATCTACTTTAATTAGAATCAATAATCATCTCATTTGGAGCTCTACTGACCAAGATATAATCAAAACACTGAAGTATGTTCAGTGAAACCATCCCAGTTATCATACTTCAGTACAGTCACAAATTCATTTTTAATTATTCAATCAATACATTTCATACGGTCCTAATTTTTAATGGAGATAAAGATTAATGTATTATAAGTATATTGGTTCAATTCCCATGTCAATTGGATGTCTGGAGAAGAAGTTGTAATAAAAAGATCAAAGTATGTTCAGAAAACAACCCCTTTAGAAAGCATGGAAGTCATGATCGTTCGCTTGCACGACCGCGACTTTCTAGATGGACTAGGAATGTCGCGATCATGCAGAAGTACGATCGCGAGTTGCCATGCCTCTCAGCAAAGTCATGATCATTGATTGAGCCCAAGTTTATTACATTAATTGGCGGCCTTTTCATGACTTTTGTTACACTTTTTAACTCCTATCTCTAGCTTTTGTGCTTAAATTGATTCTTGAATGTGTGCTTTTATTTTATGTAGTTTGAAGATAAAAATTGTTACAAATCAGTATTCATTGCACTAATTAATTTTCTGAGAACAATTGATATTACAAACTACCATTTTTTTTATTGTAGGAGACTCAAGGAAAAGGAAGTCAAGAAGAAGATGCGGAATGAAAGAAGGCTAAAGTGAAGTCAACGAGAGAATGAGGCGCAACAAGAAGTTCACTGCGGCAAAGTGGATCCGTCTCCACAGTGAAGTTTAATTCTTTCACCGTGACAAAGGAACCAGCAACAGAGCAAAACATTTCGCAAAAAGTTTTCCGTGGCAAAAAACATTTGTCGCTATGTTGAGCCTTCGAAAATCCAGACCAATTTCAAAAAATCACCTACTGTGCAACCCAACCCAGCATCCTTCTTTTAAAAACTTACCAAATTAGGTTAGAGCTGACAGACACGACAAGAACAAAAATTTTTAACAAGCTTACAGAGGATACACACACTCAGGACTCTTCCTCTCCACTTGACCATCATTAATCACTTCTTTCCAATTTTCTATCGCCACATTCATTATCTGCTGCTGCTGCCATAGATGCTCTTGGTCGGTTTCCGGTTATGAGTTCTCCCAAAGCAATGCTTGGCTAAGCACCATTTTCTTTTGAAGATGTAGCAATGGCTTGAGTTCAATGGGCTTCAAAGGGGAGTAGTTTGTTTATATTTAAATACATTGTTGTGAACTCCTTAGTTAGGATTTATGCTTTGTATTTGGATTTTCTTGATTATAATTTAATCAAGTGTTGAACAATGTATGGTGTTATTGGGTTTGTTGATGTAGAACTTAGAGCTTGAATATATGAAGTCTCATTTATGTCATTTCGTGATTTTGTTAATTCTCTTTTATCTACCTAGTTGTGTTTGATATTGAGATGATACTTGATCACCA
>JANSVA010000003.1:18386143-18403531 GCA_025504915.1 Erythroxylum reticulatum
TGAGTACATATCTGATACTGTGGTTACATTGGTTAATAATATGATTGAGTACATATGAGATGTTTGGATATAGTATAGGATGTAATCTATGATCCCTATAGTAAAAAATTATGAGATGAATTAGAGTAATACGATGGAAGTATAGTATAGTTGATTATGTTAAAAGGGTAACTACTATAGAGGAGTAATTTTTGAATAGTCGTAGAATATTCAGAGGTTGTTCAGAATCAATTGCAATTGATGTATCATTAGCATGAGATATAAATTGGTGACCCACTGAAATTAATTTTACATATAAGATGTAATGATCTTGATGATGGTATATACCAAAATATAAGAGTAAACAAATATGCCTCCTATTTTAATGAGTTTTATTATAAAGGATATTTTGATTATGTAAAGGGTTATTTAAATTGAAATTATTAAAATATCATGAACAGTTGAAATTGATCGCATTGAGGTGTTAAGAATGGCTGAAACAGCATTGGTGATGTTAACGGTTGATTAAAAAAGATTGCAAGAACAGTATAAATGATAGTAGCCAGAAATCTTCTTTTAAAGAAGAATTTCATTAAACTAGGTTAAATAGATCAGATAGTTTATATTAAGAATGATCAATGAAAGAACAAATCATAAATGAATGTGTAATGAGTCAAAAGTGAATATTGGAGTTATATCACTAGTGGAGACTCAAGCATAAGAGGTAGATTATGCTACTAAGAACATGTATATTTTGTTTGATGTAAATTATTCAACTACATGAGTGGATTTTTGGAAATTGAGGTAACACTATTGCTAATATGAGGAGAACTTAGGTCCAGATTATATTCTATATGAATATGCACAGGAGATATAAATTAGATTTTGATGAATATGTTGCCAACATAGGAAGTTTGGTTTGCAAATAAATTGAAATGTGTGGAGAAAATAATATGAATGAGCAAACATTAGAATAAGTCAATGTGAAATATGGGGAAGTATAAAGAATGGAGAAGATCATTTAAGAAGGTAAGTTAATTGGGAAATTGAAAATAACGTGAGATAATGTTACCTTATCGAGGAATTAGTTATTTAAGGAATTAGAAGAACTAATTATGGGCATATGGAGCTTTGGAAATATTTGTTCGAGTAACAAATACCCCGATAGTACTATGGTATTGAAGATTAAAGCGATCCAAGCAAAATTTGATAATATGTTAAATTTATTTGAAAAGTTGAGAAGAAACAGTTTGAATACTTGAGGAAAATTGTGTAAATCATGTAAGTAATGAAAGTAAAGAGAATTTTGAGGAATTATAGCATTGATATTAATTATATCGTATGAACTTGGAGATTTTATAGTATATAATGATGTTGTACGAGAGATTAGGATAAAATCTAATGTAGCATAATAAAGTGATTTCATATGCACGGAGACAATTGAAACCTCATGGGTTGACTATTTGATACATAAATTGAAACTTGCTGCAATAGAGATTGCTTGAAAGTTGGAGACATTATACGTACAGAAAAATTTGGGATATATATAAATATACAGATGATTAAAATTTGAGGTAATTATTGAGTTGAGAGAATTGAATACGAGAGTGAGACAATGGATAGAAGTACTGAAACATTATAATGATACAAATGAGCATTTCCCAGTAAATTTAGTGTTATATCTTATACGTTAAGCAACAATCCCAATAGCAATGAAGCATGAATTCAGATATTGAGGTTATCAGATATAGTGCAAAAAGGAGCATAGAGTATGGAGTTGAATTTTAGGAAAATCAAAGTACTATTTGCTATGAAATTGAAGATAAGTTTCACATGGAAGGATTAACAAAGCCCAAATTGAGGATTCAAAAATTGAGAATCTTATTGAGGAAATTGAAAACAAATATGAATTTCGAGTTTGAATTGGAAAATGATGCTTTGTGGTCAGAATGAGAAGTATGTATACTCGATAAAGAAGATTAAGCAAAGAAATTACTAGAGAAAGCACAAATAACAACTTAAGTTATACATCCTCGTAGCAATGTGCAGAAACGATATTTAGTGGTGGAGAATGTAGACTTATGTGATTGAATGTTTGAATTTGCCGACGGTCTTAACTATCAGTGATATGGTGAAAACTTATATTTTGGAGTTCATAGGAATATGAGATCAATATATAACTTTGATTGACTTTAAACATCACAATCATTATCAAAGTGATAACATTAAAATATAGCGTGGTGTTATGCGATAAAAAGAGTCATTTGCCTTTTTATTTGGATGAATAGAGTGAAAGATGGTTGAAGGCTAGAATTGATTGGAGATGTTACTGATAAGTGAAATTGATCTGTATTAAGAATTAAGTGACGCAAAAAAAAAAGAATGAATTAGGTGGATTAAGATCAAAGGTATGGAATACAGTGAGATAGATATAAGAGTTAAGCATACTGACACTATAGAGATGTGAACTATGAAGCAAAGGATGAACGTTTCTACGAGTATCACATTCTAAAGGTGTACTTAGATTAAGTGCAAGATATGCTCGAGTTAAGATAAAGAAGACAATAAGCTTGAATTGTATCGGTCCATATAAGGTTGTTAAGAACTGGATCATTGACTTATGATTTGGTATTACTAACAGAGATGTCTCAAATTCATAATGTGTTATATGTGAGTATGCTAAGAAATATCGATATGATTTGATATTGGTGTTACCGACGCAGGAAGTGGAAACATTGTGAATAATCTGAAGCATATTGAGGAATTAGTTAAGAAAGTGAATGACTAAAGGAGTGATTGAAAGATCGAGAGAGTCTATTGACTATGGTCATTTGAAAGAAATTATTTAAGTGAATAAGTTACTTTAGACACTGAGGAAAACATAAGACATGATTATCCCCATTTGTTTGATCACTCAGGTAAGAATTTCAAGGATGACATTCTTTAAGGGGGACAATTGTTAGACCCCAAACTTTTCTTTGAAGTTAGAACTATTAAGTAAGAATTTCTGGCAATTAGTTATGTGTAAAGGAAAGAATAATTCTTGAATTGGAAATGTAGTAGAAAAGATAGTAATGTACAAGATGGGTTATATGTGAAATGTTGGAAGTTATAAGTTGAAACTTCTTCACTGAATACGTTTCAGTTTTTTATCCATAACTTTTTCTATAGTTATCCAAATGAGGTGATTATTGATTTGGACTAAAATAGAAAAATAGTAATACAAATTATCTATTGAAATTGAGTTCAAATTCAGTCACTAGGAATTTCAATTTTTGGATGGAAGTTGAGCATCGAATATTGTTTCAGTATAAGAATAGTTAAGAAATGTTTGACATATAATTTTCATATTTCCTAACCAAATTGAATTATTTTCATGTCATTAGAAAATTAAGACAATGATGAACATTTTTTGAGAAGGAAGAGTTATCAAATTCCTTTTGGATTTTGGAGGGATTTAGTTAAGGAGTTAGAAGTATAAGATGTTTGTTTTAATAGACACAAGGGGTAAAATGGGAAGGACTAAGTAAATGAAGGGCAAAATGGGAATAAAGACAAATAAAATGGGCTTGAAGTAGAAGAAGGGAAGAGAGTGTCATGAGAACCAAAGAGAAAAAGAAGAAAAAACGTGAAAAAGAAGAAGAAAAGAAGGAAAATCGTGGGAAGATTGGAAGGAAGACGAAAGAAGAAGAAAAAGAAGGAAATCATCTTATCAAGGTAAGGTCATCTTTTCTTCTTGCTTTGTTAGAGAAGGAGTTAGAGAGAGAAAGGGGTTTTGTGTAGAGAATGAAGGGTTTGTGTTGGAAGAAGAGGATTTAAGAGAACCCATTGATTCTTAGGGTTCCTAAACTAAGATTTGGCTTTTCTAACCTAAATGAATTATGGGTATGTTAGATTTGAGCTTGATTTGTGTTGACTTCATTTTTTATGATTGTTAATTTCAAAATGCCCTGTGTGTGTATTGTGCACTAAAATGACTTGCTTTGAAATTTTGTGATGTGGAAATTGCATTATAATGTATGAAATTTGATAAAATTGAATTGTGAGTATGATTATGCTATGCCTTGGAATTGTAGCATGGCATTTGGATTAAATGGAAAGAAGAAAAAGCATGAGAATATGAACTTGTGATTGATTAAATTGAGCAAGAGATTTGATTGTGTTTGGGCGAGAGAGGAATCATTTCATAGTCACGTGCACGTTGACAAAAGCCTTCTCCCGGTTGCCCGCTTGTGGTATGTGAGATCTGAAAAGTGGACCCATTTTGTTCATAGTGTAAACTTCGATTTCTCCATTTTGTTCCAGAGAATCCTTGAACCATTTGTTTGTGTATTTGCCTTTTGATATGCTAAGTTATGCTGCAAATTGTGTGTTATGCTTTAATGATCAATTACATCCAATATGGTTTATGTGATGATGTATTGAATCATGAGTTGTGAATTGGAATTGTGAATGTTGAAATTACATTGTTAGATTAAGATATGACGAGTATGCTTATATGAATTGATGTATATATGTTTGATTATGTGGCCCATTCCCAATGGCTATAAATATATTAGCCATTGAGCTATGTAGCTCGATCCATCATTTTTCCCTCCTCAGGTGCAGAACGAGAAGATTAGCGATTCTTGCAAGGCAATTGGACAAACTCCGAGATAGTTAGCTTTTGCACTAAGCTAGTTCGAGCACTTTGTATAGCTTATAAAGCATGCCAAACATTGATCATCCATTTGTATTTGTTTTAAGTTAATGACGTGTATGTTGTTATGTAAGTAAAGCTTGTTCAAATATTTACTTTGTTTAGTAATGAGAATTTTAATTTGTGGATTTCCTTTTGTGTATGATTATGTTATTTTATAGGTTGAGTATGATGGTTGTGGAAGTAGAATATGCATGTGCATATTCTTCTTTATTGATATTGCAAAATTGTTGTTTGTTTTAGAATAACATGTTAGAGATTGGAAAGGTTGTATGGAATGAATCATTTGAGGTGAGATTTAAGAGTTTAACGAAAGGTATTTAGTAATTGAATTGATATGAGTAGATAATGCATTTTGCAAGTTCATAGGTGTGGAATTTATGTTTTGAACTCAAGGGAAAAACTATATTGATCTAGGTAGAATTAGCTATAGTTGCCTGCATGAAAACTGTAGCTTATCTTTCTAGCTTTCTAACGATATAAAATATGAAATTTTTGGATATCGAATCTAAAAGATACGATCAATATAAGTGATGATGTTGCATAGGATGCATATAGGACAACTAGAGTAAGTTTTGAGAATTGTTTGGATGTGATGAGTCATTTGAGTTAACATTTGGGAGTTTAATGCAACCAAATTCATAATTGAATGTTTACGGCGTGATATTTCAATAGAAGAAATGAGTTTGGGAAGACTATGAGGAAAAGTGATGTTAGAATGGATATAGGAACCATTGGAGAGGCTTAGGAGGGAGTTTTATGACACATATGTCCATTAGACGGACTTTAGGTCTGTTAAACGAACCTTCTGGGTGTAAAAACACCCTCATCCTAGTCCATGTCCATTAAACGAACCTTCTTGGGTCTGGAAGGCACTCCTAAGCCCGTCGATGTCTGTTAGGTGGACATGTATGTCCGTTTAACACACATTCACGGGACAACTACCGTAAATCAGTGATTTTGACTATCTAGATGGAAAAATCTCTCTTCAAAGTCTTCATGAAAGTTGTATATCTCGAAGTCTTATTTGAAACCATTTTAAAATGACCTTAGTATGATCCCTACATTGAAAGTTATGCCAATTGTCCCAAGATAGGTACAATACAATTGAGGATATAATCATGTCTGATTCTTTTGGACACAACTTCATCATCCGACCTCCAAATGGAGTGATTCTTGAAGCAATAGATTCCCAACACATTTTTATACCTCTCCATAAATAGTGGTATCCATTAGTGTTTATTAGGAAAATATTGATGGAGAGAAAGCGAGGAAATTGATTGGAAGAGCATGAATTGGTTGTTAACCAAACAGGCTTTGGCATTTTACTTATATATTGAACCGTAGAGCTCTGATTGAGATGGTTCTTACTTCAAAATAAACTAGAGACTTAGAGTTACACTTTCATTGAAGAATTCAAATTGTGATTTTTTTGATTGAATGGTGTGGGCACACCACGCTTGTTGTTTGAGATGTTATGAGAATGATGACTAAGGAGATTTCATCAATCCCTATGTGGATACAATCCCTATTCACTGTGGATACAATCCCTATTCACTGTTACTATATGCAGAGTTAGGTTTCATTTATAGTACATTTGATATGCATCAACAATTTTGGTGCCATTTTCGATGAAAGTGATGCTTTAGTTTTTGTTTTTTTATTTCAATTGGTTTTTTGTATATATTTGTTTATAATTAGTTTTGTCAGTTATTTCTTGATCTTCTCATTTTTTTGTGTTTGTGTAAAAAAAGGACATAGTGAAGGGAATATGTTATTGCTGGATATTATTAGTGCTATTGGTGAAAAATTTTCCCATAACTCATGTTCCCAATCCTATAACCAAATTTGGAGTGATCATACGAACTTTAGTTATGGAGGGGATAGCCAGTAAAACTACTTCCTAGATAGGCCATAGGATGTGCAATAATTCATATATAGATCAAAAGTCTCTTATTCCAACTCAAGTACATCTTTGGAAGACTTAGTTATGTCTCTTGCTACTGATATTCTGCTATTTCAGTAATACGTGATACAATTCCAACAAAGTATAATGTCTAGAATCCAAAACTACCAGGGAGGTCAGATTATGGAAGCTATCAACTGCAACGCCCAAATACCCCCTGTGAGAATAAGTGGATGCCACACAAGACAGTACAAACAAACCAAAACATTTCGTGGAAGCATAGCTTTCAAAATCTTCCATTAGAAGCAATTCAGAACAAATATACATCATATTAAACGCTGAACTTAAAATAATCTTATTTCAATCTACACATACATTATATCACATGAATTGAAAACCGAAAATCATACTGAAACATAGTTATTACAAAAACTTTCAATAATTCAGAGCCAAACACTTTATATATACAAGCAAAAATAAACTCAAAATACATTTTTACAAAACAAGAATTTGACTCCTTTGGCCATTGCGGTTGACTCATCCTAGTCTTTATAGTCCTCACTCTGAACCTACATGAGGCAAATCCACCATGCTAAGTATATGGCTTAGTGAATAATAACTAATCTATACATAAATTGACAACTAATTATACATAAACATGATATAAAAGAAGCATGCATTAACAGTTTATCAAAATGAACAATTCAAACATATTGTATCTTAGAACAGATTTTATAATTAACAGAATTGAATATCAAAAAAGGGTATAAACCCTTCAGAATCAAAACATAATTTAGGTTATGTGAAAATCAAACAGATATTAGAATACAAAATTAGATGACTGCTGAATCCATTTACATAAGCGGGTAACGGGACTTATACAGGAGATACCTTGATTGGTATCATAAAATATGAGAGACTTACATCTTAATAACAGGAGACACCGAAGTGTCAATAATAAATGACATCGAAGTGCCAACGATAGTAGACACAAAAGTGTCATAGGAGAGATAAAAGTCTCAGCACCAAAGTGCCACAGGAGCAACTATAGACCCTTTTAGCCTTGACTATTTAATCACAACTAGTACTAAATAGAT
The DNA here is from genome assembly GCA_025504915.1 of Erythroxylum reticulatum. Taxonomy (NCBI): domain Eukaryota; kingdom Viridiplantae; phylum Streptophyta; class Magnoliopsida; order Malpighiales; family Erythroxylaceae; genus Erythroxylum; species Erythroxylum reticulatum. The sequence continues at coordinate 18,393,825 of JANSVA010000003.1, forward strand.
TCAAAAACAGAAATGTCTGAAATTCAATTCACATATCAATCGATGTTTTCAAATCATGTTTTTGAGTATATAATATTCTTACAGCTTTGTAAATCATTTAATGATCTAAATCAATAACAAACAAAAAAGACAAAAAAAAACTATCAAATATTACTTACTTAATTACTTACAAAAATTGACCATCTAAATTACTTACAAAATCTCCCTTTTTGCTTATTGTCTTGAAGTCCTAGCAATATCTAGAAATGGCCGCTTTATGCGTTCCTCTATAGCATTTAATATAAACACATATCACTACTGTACATGATTATGAAATTATTCATGAACATTCATGCATACTGAATATGTATGATACATGTTTATGACAAATTCCCGGGTTTCTTATCCTTAATATTGTCACATTATAAATCATGTGAAACCATATTCAATTGCTCAATCTAGATTTATATCAAAACCAACTTTTGGGTCCACTTTGCTTAATTATTCACATCAGGAAGATGAGGTAATTTGATAACACTTCCTTCTAAAAAGTTGTTCTCCTAAGTCTTAATTTTCTAATGATAGAAAGTTCATTCCATTTAGTTCTATATACTTAAAGTTACACTCAAAAGATCTCAGATTGTTCTTAAGCTTCAACAAAATTCTTATCTCAACTTCCAATCAGATTCTTAACTTCTTGGAGTCAAAATTAGAATTCAATCTCTTTAGACAATCTATAGCCTTATGTATCTAGTTTAATCGGTTAGAAGCTCTACTGACCAAGATATAATCAAAACATTGAAGTATGTTCAGTGAAATCATCCCAGTTATCATACTTAGTACAGTCACAATTTCATCTTAAATTTTTCAAACAATCTATTATAGATGGTCCTAATTTTTTGGTGGAGATGAAAATTTTCAATGTCTTATGAGTCTATTGGTTCAATTCCTATGTCAATCAGATGTCTGGAGAAGAAGTTATAACAAAAAGATCAAAGGATGTTCAAAAAATAACCCCCCTTCAGAAAGCATGGAAGTCGCGATCGTGCACCTGCACAACTGACATTCCAGATGGACTAGCAATGTTGTGAGCATGCAGAAACACGATCGTTAGTTGTTATGCCTCTCAACAAAGTCACGATCGTGCTTCCTCCTTCATCACGAACCAGAACCATATTTTTTTCCCTTCTTTCATTCTTTTCCCATATTTATACACTTACATTTACCACTTTATTTCATTTCCAAAACATCTTAACTCATTATCAACACAACTCAACATCAAGTGTATATCAAACATTAAAACCAATGCATGCACATGAAACCATTTTCAACTTTCTCTCTCTATTGTAAATTCCTATCTTTCATCTAATGCTTTTCTTTTCGCTTTTCATTAATTCTTACACTTCATTTAAATCATTATGCATCACGACCTCATCTAAATCCTCATTCCTTATCATCAAACTCATTTAAATTTATTTCTTCCGATACTCAATAGATTCATACATGTAGTACAAAACAAAGTATATATATATTCATCGATTTTTCATGACTTCTGTATCATTTTCAATCTTTTTCCCTTATCTCTAAAACATCGCAAATGCAAGATCAAATTCATGAATCGAAAAGAAAATAGAACATTAATCACAGTTTTCATTATTTTCTAAACTTTCGTTCTCACTACCGAATTTATTTCTTCCCATATCTCTTATGCATGAACCCATGTACAGGACATTAAAATATCATCAAATGTTATTCACAAAAAACTTACTTGATTTAATCAGATTCCATCTCAAAATTCCAGATTTTCTAATCCTCTCATGTAAGAAGACATTAACTCAAACTTATAATTATCTTCAGTTAGTTCTCCAGCAGTGAAGAGTCAGGAGCCAAATTCATAAACCTGCATAGCAAGTAGTTTCGGTGATGGATGAAAAGAACAAGGATAGAGTTTTAGTTGGTGTTTTTGGTGGTGAGCAAACCAATTGAGCTACAGAATATTTCTTCCATACCAAACTTATGACTACGTGCATTCAAGATACACAGCCACATGTCACCATGCATGTGTACAATTTGTCATGCACATAGGACTACCACCTTGCATAATGCCATTTGTCTTTTTTTAAATATAAAATACTCCAAAATTTTAAAAAAAATTCCTAAAATTACCTAAAACTTATGAAATATTACTAATAGTCTCCAAATAAATTTTTGACACCTAAAAACCATAATTCTCAATCAAAATTTTAAAACCAATTATACTTGGAAATGTCAATGTATGTATGTACAAATATTTGTTTGTGTCAAAAATACTTATTCACTTGTAAGTGAATACTCAAATATGCAAAGCATACTATGCATTGTTAATTCCTCAAAATTACAATTCTTCTCTCCTTAAGAAATTTTGTCCTGGAAATTTATACCTGGATAACTCGTTCAGAAAGCAATACTAAACTTGATTTTAGTATCCAGGCCCTTTTATAGAGTTTTCCAGAATCTCGAAATAAATCGAATATCATGATCAGAAATAATAAATAGTGGCATCCCATACAACCCCATTATCTCATTTGCATATATATATGCAAACTTATCTAATGAATAGTCAGAACGAGCAGGCACATAATGAGCAGGCTTGATGAACTTATCCACTACAATGAATTCATATCCCCATCACCTCAAAAATATACAATCACAACATGATACTGATATCATATTCAATTTTATATCCATAAATACAAATACACCAAATCTATGTCTAACATATCGAACCATGTAGTATCTCCTGTTTCAAGATATCAAAAAAAGTTTCATTTTTTTACACTTTGGCAAATCATCATTTTTTATAGTCTCCCAATTGATTTCTTTTCTCAAATGATTTTCTCTAATCATTCAATGTCTCAGATTCCTTAACAACTTAACCTGATGTTTGATCACTTTTTTTCTCCACAATTCAAATTATTTGAAATCTCAACTACCTGAGCTAAAAACATCTATATGGATCAAACTCGTACTTCTTGAACATACTGACATAGAATTCATTATAGAGCTAAGTCCCTCTAACAGTAATAATAATGGAATCACAAATTCAAGAACCTAACTTTATAATGAACAAAGTACATGCACTCTCAATAGTATATTCAACTTCTTGTGTCTGAATCTTATACTTATCCGACTCTAACATTCACATCTGATTCATTCAATACTCATTCATTCATTCATGCTCAATTTTCAATCATTCATATCTAAACATATATTACATCTTTACATCGTAACATCATTCGCTAAAGTAACCACTTTATTAGATATACACTCATAATTGATCAACTTAATCTTGAGGCCTTCTATATATATTACTATCATTGACTTCATATTACTTGAATATATTCTCAAATAATTCATAAATTTAAGAAATGTAACCATCACAAAATTCTAATAACAAACTAATGTTATAATCTTATACAGAATCACAAACTCTCAATAAGATACCTCATTAATAGCCTTGTGAGATCTTTCCATACGGAAATTCTAAAACCAAAATATGGGACAAACTGCATTCGGCTAAACACAACGCTTTTATTGAAGGATAAGTAATAGTTAAGTGCTGGTTAAACCAGAATCGCCTAAACTATGCTCTGATACCAAAAAGTGTAATGCCTAAATACCCCCTGGGAAGATATGTGGATGCCACACAAGATAGTACAAACAAACCAAAACATTTCGTAGAAGCATAGCATTGAAAATCTTCCATTGGAAGCAATTCAGAACAGATATACATAATATTAAATGCTGAACTTAAAACAAACTTGTTTCAAACCATACATACATTTTATTGCATGAACTTTAAACCAAAAATTAGCCTGAAACTTAGTTATTACAAAAACTTACAACAATTCAAAGTCATACACTTTATATATACAAGCCAAAAAAAAACTCAAAATACATTTTTATCAAAATAAGACTCAGACTTTATTGGCGAATGCGGTTGACTAGTCCTTGTCTTTATAATCCTCACTTTGAACTTACACGAGGCAAATCCACCATGCTAAGCATATAGGAGTAATAACTAATCTATACATAAACTGACAATTAATTATATAGAATCATGATATAACAGAAGCATGCATTAACAGTTTATCGAAACGAACAATTCGAACATATTGTATATCAGAATGGATTTTATAATTAACATAACTAAATATCAAAAGAGGGTATAAACCCTTCAGAATCAGAACACAATTTAGTTTATGTCAGAATCAAACAAATATCATAATACAAAATTAGATGATTGCTAAATCCTTTTACATAAGCAGGTAGACTTGTACAAGGGATACCGTGATTGGTATCATGAAACAGGAGAGACTTACATCTCAATAATAGGAGACAACGAAGTGTTAATAATAAATGACACCGAAGTTTTACTGATAGGAGACACTAAAGTGTCATAGGAGAAACAAAAGTCTCAGCACTGAAGTGCCATAGGAGCAGCTACAAACCCTTCTAGGCATGCCTATTTACCCACAACTAGGACTAAATAGATTCAAAAACAGAAATGTCTGAAATTCAATTCACATATCATATGTTCAAGCATATCACATTCTTATAACTTTACAAATCATTCAATGATCTAAATCAATAGCAAACAAAACAGTCAAAACAAAACTATCAAATATTACTTACTGAATTACTTACAAAAATTTATCATCTAAATTACTTACAAAATCTCCCTTTTTGCTTATTGCCTTGTAGTCCCGGCAATATATGGAAGTGGTCGCTCTATGCTTTCCTCTATAACATTTAATACAAACACATATCACTATTGTGCATGATTATGAAATTATTCATGCACATTCATGTATACTGAATATGTGTGATGCACGTTAATGACAAATTCTCAGTTTTTTTATCCTTAATCTTGTCACATTATCAATCATGTGAAACCATACTCAATTGCTCATTCTAGATTTATCTCACAACCAACTTTTAGGTCCACTTTGATTAATGATTAAAATCAAGAAGATGAGGTAATTTGATAACACTTCCTTTTAAAAAGTTTTTCTTCCAACCCTTAAGTCTCTAATGATACCAAGTTCATTACGTTTGGTTCTATATACTGAAAGTTATACTCAAAAGATCTCAGACTGTACTTAAGCTTCAACGAAATTCTTATCTCAACTTAAAATCATATTCTTAAATTCTTAGATGCAGAATTAGAATTCAATTTCCTTAGATAATCTGTATCCTTATGTCTTTAGTTTAATTAGAATCAATAATCATCTCATTTGGAGCTCTACTGACCAAGATATAATCAAAACACTGAAGTATGTTCAATGAAAGCATCCCAGTTATCATACTTCGGTCCAGTCACACTTTCATCATATATTATTCAATTAATCCATTTAATATGATCCTAATTTTTGGTGGAGATAAATATCAATGTCTTATGAGTCTATTGGTTTAATTCCCATCTCAATTGGATGTCTAGAGAAGAAGTTAGAATAAAAAGATGAAAGTATGTTCAGAAAACAACCCCTTTAGAAAGCATGGAAGATGCGATCGTGTGACTACATGACCACGACATTCCAGATGGACTAGCGATGTGATGATCATGCTTCCTCTGATCAAAGCACAATCACGACATCCTCCTTCTTCACGAACCAGAACCAGATTTTTTTGTTCTTCTTTCATTCTTTTCCCAAATTTATACACTTACATTCAGCACTTTATTTCACTTCTAAATCATCTTAACTCATTCTCAACACAACTCAAAATCAAGTTTATATCAAAGACTAAAAACCAATGCATTCACGCAAAACCATTTTTAACTTTCTCTCTATACTGTAAATTCCTATCTTTCATCTGATGCTTTTCTTTTCACTTTTCATCAATTCTTACACTTCATTTAAATCATTCTGCATCACAACCTCATCTAAATCCTCATTCCTTATCATCAAACTCATTTAAATTTGTTTCTACCGATACTCAACAGATTCATGTATGTATAATAAAAAACAAACCTTATGCATATTTCACAGTACAAAATAGAGTATATATATATATTCATCGATTTTTCATGAACTTTTGTATCATTTTCAATCTTTTTCCCTTATCTATAAAACATCTTAAGTGTAAGGTCAAATTCGACCCTAAAAAAGAAAACAGAACATTACTAATAGTTTTCATTATTTTCTTCACTTTCATTCTCACTATCGAATTTATTTCTTCCTGTATCTCTCATACATGAACCCATGTACTAGGCATTAAAAATATCATCAAATGTTATTCATAAAAAACATATTTGATTCAATCAAATTCCAGCTCAAAATTCTAGAGTTTCTAATCGTCTCAAGTAAACAGACGTCAACTCAGACTTATAATTATCTTCAGTTAGTTCTCTAGCAGTAAAGAGTCAGGAGCCAAATACTTAAACATGCATAACAGGTAGTTTCGGTGATGGTCAAGAGTTTTAGTTAGTGTTTTTGGTGGTGAGAAAACCAAATGAGCAGTATAATATTTCTTCCATACCAAGCCCATGATTATGTGTATTCAAGATACATGGCCACATGTAACTATATATGTGTATCACTTGTCATGCATACAGGACTGCCACCTTGCATAATGCTGTTTGTTTATTTTGTTCTAATATAAAATACTCCAAAATTTCCAAAAAAATTCCTAAAATTACCCAAAATTTCAAAATGTTACTACTAGTCTCCAAATAAATTTTCGACACTTAAGAACCACAATTCTCTTCTTAATCAAAAATTTAAAACCAATTATACTCGAAAATGTCAATGTATGCATGTACAAATAATTGTATGTGTCAAAAATACATATTCATTTGTAAGTGAATACTCAAATATGCAAAGCATACTATGCATTACTAATTCCTCAAAATTCTAACCCCTAATATAGGGTGTTACATCAATTGCTTAGAATCATAAAACAGAGAGATGCAACCTTCTTAACTCAAGGTAAGTCCAAGGGACATTAGTACGGAAATCGTACGGAGCAAAAAGGAGCTTGAGAATCTTGAGAGGACTACTCAAGGGATTGCTTGTGATGAAGGACTTAAGAAGGATCTTGAAGGAGAAAAGGATATATCATTTAGTTCGAAGGTGAGTATTAAGTCCCTAATTGTTGTTGAGACTAACCCTTCACTTTTACTTAGTAGGTTAGAGAAATTGAACAAGGAAGAAAAGGGTGAAGAGATATTCGAGGTGTTCTAAGAGTGCAGGGACTTAGTAGAGATTAAGACTCTGAAGATAAGGAAGATGTTGAATGTGAGTGATCATCAACTTAGGCCCTATCCTAAAGAACCTCAAATGGAGGGAGAAGAAGTTGTGACACCTGAAGATCATAATTTTGTAACGTGATGAGAGAAACAAAGAGTCGAGCTAGTGACAATAAACAAAGCTTTTACTTAGGAGGCAACCTAAGGGAAGTTTATTTCTTTCCCTTTACATTTTCACATTTGTTAGGATATGTTTGTTTCTTACATATTTTTAAGTTTTCAAACAAAAAGAGAGAGAACCAAACAAGCAAACAAACATTTTCTCTTTTTCTATTGCTTCCAGAATTATATAGTCATAATTAGAGAGTTAATTTACTATAAAATTCATGGCAACTTGAACATCTACTTTTATTCTTGAGATTTGTCAATATACATTATTTTTAGAGTAGTGACTAATGGTTAACGTAAGCTAGTGAGATTTTAAGCCTTTATAGACTAACACATCTATATCAGTCTTTTGTTTATGTGTGACCATCATGACATGTACATCCTAAGTTTGTTTTGATTTTCTATTAAAGACCACATTTTAATCACATACATTAATATACAAATCATATAGTTTTTTTTTGTTTCACAAGCTACATTAGCCAAATATCCTACCTATTGATGTGATTTTGCCTTTGATAAACCCTCTTGAGCTTTATTATCCTTTTCTTATTTTTCTAACCAGTTTTTATCCCTTAAACCTGACCAAATGTCTTACCTAAGCTTTAAAGATAGCTAAGCATTTATTGATTATTGATGTTTGTTGATGCATAAAAGTATAAGTATGAGGGTGTGCATATATACGGGTTGGTTATAATTTATGGAATTCTATTTTAAGCCTTATTAATGAATTCCATTGTTAATGTAGCTTCTTTCAATTTTTGTTGAAAAAAAAGAGAAGAAAAAAGTAAGAAAAACAAAAGTGATAGTTCTAGTTACATGATGTTTTAGTAGGGATTTTAAATTTTTTAGTTGTTAATTAATTGATTCATACATGTTTAGGTTTAGAATTGTGTTAGTTGGTTAGATATTTGTGATTTGAGTGTTATGTGGAGCATGCTATTGAGCTTTAATTTTTGGTATTTGAGGTGTTTTGATGTGTTTATTAGTGTTTGAGATCAAATATCGAAGTCCAAAGAATATTTGGAGGAAGCTTGGTGGAGGAAGCTTGGTGGAGGACCTAGGGCCAAGATCGCGATAGAAGGTGATTTTATGATCATGGTCTGCATGATGACAAATGATAACCAGCCTCTTGAACATTATTTTTCGCAATTATTTGAGACTTTTTATACCTGGGTAAAACCTTGTTTTTATCCCAATTAGTAAAGGACTGGAGAAGAGCAGAGAAATGACCTAAAAGGGTGGCTTCCATCTGCCACTTTGGAAAAGTTAAGGAGGACGAAGAAGGAAGAGGGAGAAGAAGAGATAGAAGGTAGAGTTTTTATTGCTGCTTCAACCTACAGTCCACCTAAGTTGTCTTTTCTTCTTTCCATCTTTTATGTCGTTCATTTGATGTATAAGATGGAATTGATGATGATGAACCTTTGTTTAAGGATTTTCTAACTTCTTTTAGGGATTTACACTTAATTTAATGTCAATCTAGTTGCTTTTGTTATTACTAATGCTGGGTGTTGTGATTATTTGTGGTAATTACATGCTTCGTTAATAAAGAAAAAGAGTGAACCAAATGCAAAATGATTAGGTTGGTTAACGAGAGTTAAAAGATTTAATAGACCATATAAATAATCAAATTAGTAATTATATAGAGAGATCTCGTGTCAGGACTCGACTGTTTATTAGAACGCTTAAGAACTAATTAGGTTGTCGGCTGTTTTGTTAATTGAGAGGTTACATGTTCGGAATCTAAACTTAATTAGGGTTTATGATTTAGGGCTTAGTGATTACAACTCAAAAGAAACTAATCCACCATTTGAAAGTCTAAGACTGACACCGCATTAACACAAAAGTGACTAAGTTAGCATTAATGATATGGTAAATCCCCTTTCTCATAATTTCTTAATCTTCCTTGTTTGAATTTCAATTATCAACTGGTGGCACTTAAATTTGAATTCTTATATTAGTTTAGAATTCTCATTTTAATCACTCTATACTCGATTGTTTATTTTTCTATTTAGTTTTTATTTTCATTTTAATTACACTTTTAGGCCTTAGACAAATAAGGATTCAATTAGTTCACTAATTCCTTGTAGGATCGCTTATAGACTACACTACATGTTGGCCCCAGGAAATTTTTTTTATGAATAAGCATGATTAAATTCATTTTGAGGTTTTGCTAGAGTAAATTGTGTTGGAGTTAATTAGCATGTTATTGTTAGTAAGATATTATGTTATAGGTAAAGGGAAATAAAGTGTCAGAGTGATAAGACTTCATAAGGGGCATTGTTGGAACATCAATTAAGTTATAAAGTCTTAAAGCATTGAAGGAAGGGCAAAA
>JANSVA010000003.1:18415259-18448691 GCA_025504915.1 Erythroxylum reticulatum
CTAAGTGTTTTTCAATTATCTGAGCATTCGTTGTATTAGTTTAAGTGAGCTGATCCTTCCTGATGTTAAAATGATAAAGTGGTTATTTTAAGTTACAAGCTTCCATTAGGGTTTATATTTATTATATTTAGGAGGTGCTCTAATTGACATTGAGATTCCTCTTCACCTTGAAAAAATCTTCAATCAATCATCATCAATACCCAATTGTAGTCTTGCAGAGGCGTGGGGTTTGAGGAGATTTGATTGTATGCAGCCTTACTCCTACCTAATAGAGAGGTTGTTTCCAATTGTAAAAAGATTGTAAAAAGTGTTCTTTTTCTCTTACCTAGTAGAGAGGTTGTTTCCGATTGTAAAAAGATGGTAAAAAGTGTTCTTCTTTGCTAAGTAAAGTTTATATAAAGGTTATTTTTCAATTTGGAAGAAGAATTATAGTAGAAATCTAATAAGAGTCTTAAAGGTGGACACAGGCAATGGTTGTTTTCCAAACTGTTATAAGTCAATTTGAATCTCTCTTCCGTTACTCTTTTAACTTTCTTGTTTAAATGCATTATTCAAATTCATTATCTTATTTCATATTTTCATCTTTTGTAAAATATGATCTTTAAAATTTTAAGTTAGTAACTTTTACTTTAAAATTTATAGACACCTAATTCATCCCCCTATTAGTACTATCAGAGACTAAAAATGGTGTCATATTAGATCTATTAAGCTAGCATTTTGAGCAAATTTATATTGAAAAGATCATAGTGACATATTTAGGAGTATATTATCATCATCCAACTAAGAGGGACAAAATATTAGTAGATCCACCTTCTTTGATGAAAATGACTATATTTATTGGAAAACATGAATAAATTTTTTCTTAAAGTCTGAAAAATATTGATTTGGGGGAAATAGACTTAAATGATTTGTTCATTCCTACTAAATTTATAGATGATATAAATGTTTCCCCAGCTAAAAAAGGAACGAGATCCTTAAAATAAGATATTAACTTAGAATAACAAGGTCTTTTTTACATTTGGTTTTATACATTAGCAAAGAAATGAATTCAATAAGGCCTTTATATATGAAATGACCCATAAAATTCAACATATTTTAAAATTTACACATAAAGCAATAAATTAATAAAAGGAGAGCAAAGTTAGCATGCTAACACACCAATATGCATTGTTTTAAATGAAAAATGATGAAAGCGTATCTAGCATGTAAACTAGATTTATTGATATTACTAATGCTTTCAAGAGACAGGGAAAGATATATACTAGCATCAAAATGGTAAGAAAGTTGCTTAAGTCACTTTAAAAAATGTGGGAAGCTAAAGTGATGGTTATAGAAGAAGTCATAGATCTAACAACACTACCATTAAAGGAGCTTATTTGATCTCTTATATACGAAATGAGGGTCCAAGAGATGTAAAAAGAAATGACGCTTCTAAAGAAAAAGAACTTAGCATTCAAAGTCTAAAAAGAAGAATAAAATAAAGAGGAAGAGATATCAACAAGTAAAAGCGATAAAGGAAACATTGTTAAAAAAAAATGATGAAGAAGAACTCTTAAGAAAGAAAGGAATTTAAAGGTGGTAAGATAGATTGAAAAAGCAAATCACATTATATTATTTACTTTAAATGTAAGAAACCTAACCATACGAAATCTCAATGCCCTCTCTTCAAGGAAAATGACAAATATAAGAGAAATGATAAAAAGAAGAAGAGGAATAAAAGTAAAGCAAAGGCACTTAAAGCCTACACTTTAGATGACATAAATGATTTTGAAAGTGAGCATTTGGAAGGAAGTGTAGCTCATATTTGCTTTATGACTAAAGATTGATGAAGTGCTCTCCAACTCCAAATTTTGTGATAGCGATAATGATAGTGATGCATGTATAAGTGAGAATGAAAACATAAAGAGTGAATTATATAATATCAAAGCATCTAAGAGTGTGGCCATCATTAATAATCATAAATTAGATGCATTAAAGCATGAGAATGAAACATTGAAAGAGGAGGTTGATACCTTAAGGACTCATTATCTAAGTTTACAAAGGAAATTGAGAAACTTAAAAACATGATAGGAGTTTAAAAGAGTTCAAATAATAAGCATAAAATTAGATGTAGCTATAGGAATGCTTCTAACACTAAAATTACATTTATCAAAGGAAAGCATTTGTACAGTGAAAATCCATTGTTTAGAATGATAAATAAGCATGTGGCATTCACATCTAAGCATATATATGTATATGTCACATCTAATAGGACTCATTTTGAGAGTATACATTATGCTTTCATATATGGTTCACAATCTATACCCATAACTCAACACTTTAAAGGAAAGAATAGACATAACTTCTTTACAGAAACACATGATAGCATGAAATCTCACTCATACTCCATTAGGCCATATACTAAGCATAATGTCATGACATGTGTTTACACTCCTTATAGTCATTAATATAATTAAAGAAACATGCCTCATATATACAATTATATTAGTTCTCTTCATTACCAAAAAAGAGCATTCAATTTATTTATCCAAATGAGAAATCCCCATCACTCGTTTATATATAGAAGAACAAGGAATGTATTTATGCACCAAAATCATAAGGTTCATCAGCATACCAGCAACCTATATTGCTCATATAACATAATGTGCTAATTTTATAGTAAATATGGGCACATTGACAATTTTTTTCTCACAAAACAAAGGTTAATAAGTAAACCCTAAAGGAAGTAGGTTGAAAAGAAGGAGAATAATAATCAAGGACCCAAGCTCATTTAGGTACTTAAAACACATCAATTAGGCTATTTGCTATTCTCCAAGAAAAGAAAAAACAAATCGTACATAGATAGTAAAAGCTTAAGATATATGGCCATAATGCATCTTGATTTTTAACTCTTAGACATAAAGATGGAGGATTTGTTAGATTTGGAGACAATGCTAAGGGTAGGATAATTGGCATTGCAAATTTGGTAAGGAATAACACTTTATTATTGATAATGTGCTTTTAGTTAAGGCTACAAAGTTTTTTTTTTTTGAATGAAGATCATGCATTGTAGTTGAGGGGAATATAAAGTTGTGAAAGATGTCATTGTCTTCATAAAAGGCTTCAAACTTTTCATTCTCAAAGTCCATACCTTAGTCACTCCTAATAGATGCAATAGAGAGGAAACATAGGATATTGTAAGAAATGGCTATGATTATGATAAATAGTACGATCTCCCTAAGTATTCTTTTCTGGAGGTTATGGTTATTGCATATCACATTTCAAATAGAGTCTAGATAAGCCTAGCTTTACATATAACTCCTTATCAGCTTTAGTATATGAAGAAGTTAAAAAGTAGTTGCTTCAAAGCTTTTAGGTGTAAGTGCTACTTAAATACTAAGGTAAATTAAGGAAGTTTGATTCCAAAGTAGATGAAAGAATTTTTTTGGTTATTTCTTAACTAGCAAATTTTATAAACTATTTAATAGGAAGAGCCCTATATTGAAGAGTATATGCATGTTATCTTTGATGAATCTAATCCTCTTATATCCAAGAACGATATTAAAAATGATAATGTAGCCAAAGGAATTATAAAAATCAATTGTTAAAGAAAATGAAAGTGATCACCATCACACCTCATATAAACACTTTGTTTAACCAAGTGACAGAGACCAGAAGGATGGGAAACTTTTAAGATATTGGAAATTTAAGACAAATCATCCTTTATATCAAATTATAGGTAATATTAAACAAGGGTTAACCGCTATATTTCATCTTAGAGACTTATATAATCTTGCTTTCATTTCTCAAATTGAACCTTAGTGTATAGAAGAAGCTTTGAGTGATGAAAGTTTAGTTATTACTATGAATGAGGAATTGAACCAATTTGAGAGAAGTAAGGTGTGGATTTTAGGACCTCAACCCAGATATCACCAAATCATAGGTACCAAGTGGATCTCTAAAAATATATTAGATGAATCAAGTATTATTGGAAGAAATAAAGTTAGATTGGTGCAAAAGTGTACAATTAAGGGGAAGTCACAACCTTCAAGGAAACTTTTAAATTAGAAGCTAGGTTAGAAGCCATTAGATTATTACTTGCATTTACATCCTATATAAACTTCAAATTGTTTCAAATTGATGTTAAAAGTTCCTTTTTAAATGGTCTTACTTAAAAAGAAGTTGATGTTGATCAACCTCCCAGTCTTAATAATCACGATCCACCTAACAATGTTTGCAAACTTACTAACACCTTATATAGTTTCAAAAAAGCTCTCAGAGCTCGAAATGATAGGTTAAGTTCATTTCTTTTAGAAAATGGTTAATCTAAAGGCAAGTTTGAAAATTTTAATTGTTTAAATTTATATTGATGATATTATCTTTGGTGTCAGTAATGAAAGTATGTGTAAAATTTTTTCCAAGTGTATGAATAGGGAATTTGAGAGGAGTATGATGGGAGAGCTTAACTTTTTTCTTAGACTCCAAATTAAGCAAATGAAAGGACATATCTTTATCAATCAAACAAAGTCACTAAAGAATTATTCAAACACTTCTAAATGGAAATGGATTATGCTAAATCATTATGGACACCTATGAGCATCACAAAAATTTTAATAAGGATGAAGAAAGCAAGTTGATTAATGTCAAGCTCTTCGAGGTATGATTTGTAGTTTACTTTACTATACAACAGGTAGGCCTGATAAACACATTCTTAGATATTTATATGGTACCATTTCATTAGGGCTTTGATATCCTAAGCATACATTTTTTTTGACTTAATTGGTTTTTAGGTGTGGATTATATCAATAGTCTTTTGGATAGAAAGAGTAAATTTGGTGCATTAATATCATAGTTTAATAAGAATCAAAATTCGATTTCCTTATTAATCACGAAAGTCAAATATATGGTTTTTAGTAACTATTATGCATAAATCCTATAAGTTATGCAAAAAAATTTGGACTATGACATGAACCTTACAAAGATACTAATGATGATGCTAGTTTCATTTGCCTTATAAAGAACCCCATAAAAACTATAAAATCAAGAATATAGAAATAAATATCATTTCATTAGAGATCATGTGCAAAATGAGGATATTAAGTTAGAATTCATGGATACATAATATAAATTGGCTGATATTTTCACTAAAAATAAGATTGAGGATATATTTTGATTAGTTAGAAGAGAATTATGCATGAATGGTGAAAATTTTATATGATTAATGACTATTTTGATGTTTATAATTATTTTTGATTTGCTTTTCCTTGATTTATTGTGTAGTTTATATTAAGAAACTAACTGAGATCCAACGACTAGCATAATAGAAAAATAAAAATTTACATTTTCTCAATGGGATATTAATAATTGAATAACTTGAAAAAACTTAACCATAAAAGTAACTAATTGTACCTTATTCAAATTACTACTAAAATTTTTCAGGAGGTGTCAACCATGGGCTATCTAAGCTTCCAACGTCTAATAGTATCCACGAAGCGGAGAAAAAGAACTCAATATTTGAGAGGAATAAGCAGAAGTGCCAGCTCCTTTACTCTTATTTCTTATTAAAATTAAATCTCTTAATTAAAATTAAATTCAATCTCTAATTATAAGTATAATAAAATCAAATATCTCATATTTTATCCTTGAAGTTTCTCAAAATTTACAATTATTAATTTAATGAAATATCTCTTTTCAATAACTCTTTATGATTTTAAATTTTAACTCATAATTATAATTAAATAAATTAATTTTTTAAATTTATCTTTAATTCTCAACTGATGCATATGGAAGTAAACTTGTTATAAGGTAATGTTAGGCTCAATATGTCAGAATAGAGAACTATGGAACAACCTAAGAAATATCCACTCTTTTATGGTTGGGCTATAAAAAACTATCGATGACTTTAATAACATAATTCACTTTTTAAAAGCTGATGGTAATTTGTGTTAAGCCTTCGTTTAAAATGTTATTATATAATTAAAGTTATGTATGGGCTTCTGTTAATTTGGCAAATGAGTTTAAAACTGAAAAGTTCCCCAGGCACATGTGCATGTTTCTTTAGTAGTTGTACATTTCATAAATAAGTCTTTCATAGGTGTATAATTTATGTACCGACTTCAAGAAAAAAACTGGACTAATTTAGGCTAAATTAGTCAAAGTTGTCTTCTAGAAAGTTGTAGCTTATCTTTCTAACTTTCCAACGGTGTAAAGTATGAAGTTTATTGAATATCATAGTCAAAAGTTAAGGTCTTTATAAGTGGAGATACTCAGGAGTACAAGACGTATCGCCTGATGAAGACGTATCGTCTTGTGAGGACACATCGTCTGGTGAGGGCGTATCTTTTGGTGAAGACGTATTGTCTGGTGATGACGTGTCATCTTGTGAGGACACTTTGTCTGGTAAGGATGGATCGTCTTGTGAGGACACTTCATTTTGTAAGGATGCTTCCTTTGATGAGGATGCTTCGTCTTATAAGGACGCTTCGTCTTATGAGGACACCTCGTTTGGTGAGGGCAGATCGTCTTGTGAGGACGCTTTGTCTTGTGAAGATGGATCGTCTTGTGAGGAAGCTTCGTCTGGTGAGGACGGATTGTCTTGTAAGGGCGCTTCGTTTTGTGAGGACGCTTCATCTAGTGAGAACGCTTCGTCTTGTGAGGCCGTATTGTCTTGTGAGGACACTTTGACTTATGAGGACGCTTCGTCTGGTGAGGACGTATCGTCTGGTGAAGATATTTCGTCTGATGACATCATATCATATCATCTAGTCCACTGTTTATCTGATCCTATCGTTTAGTCTCATTTTTGACCCTCTAGACAATAGAATCTACCTTTGAGGTCTTCATGAAAGTTTTAGATCTAGAAGTCCTCTTCAAAACCATTTAAAGAAAACCTTAATCCTAAATCTTTAGTGAAAGTTATGCTAATTGTTCCGAGATAGATACAACATGATTGAGGACACGAGCATGGTTGATTCTTTTGTCTATAACTTCATAACCCAACCTCCAAATTAAGTGATTCTTAAAGAAATAGATTCCCGACACATTTTCCTATCTCTCATTAAAATTTATAGTTTTTTGGAGTTGATTTAAAAGAGATTAATGAAAATAAAATGAGGGATCGTTCGGAGGAGCATAACTAGGTTATGAACACACTTGGGATTTATAAGCATATCTTAAGCTATAGAGCTCCGAATGAGAAGGTTATTGTTTAAAAATAAACTAGAGCCATAAAGCTACAATTGGGTTGAAGAATTCAAATTGTGGTGTTGGTGATGGGCTGCTGTGGGCAAGCCACCCTTGTGAGATGAGAGCAAAGTGAGGGTTCGTTGGAATAACCCTACAAGGTTACCCGCTCAAGCTTTTCAACTCCCAATTGATTGTTGGACCCCGGGCTAAATTAGTCAAAGTTGTCTTCTAGAAAGCTGTATCTTATCTTTCTAGCTTTCCAACGGTGCAAAGTATGAACTTTTTGGATATTAAAGTCAAAAGTTAGGGTCCTTATAAGTAGATATACTTAGGAGTACAAGACATATCGTTTAGTGAAGATGTATCATCTGGGGATGACATGTCATCTTGTGAGGACGCATCATCTGGTGAGGACGTATCGTCTAGTGAAGACGTATCGTTGGGTGATGATGTGTCGTCTTGTCTTGTGAGGACGCTTCTTCTTGTGAGGATGCCTCTGCTGAGAACGGATCATCTTGTGAGGGCGCTTCATCTTATGAAGACGCTTCGTCTTGTGAGGATGCTTCATCTAGTAAGGGTGGATTGTTTTGTGAGGTTGCTTCATCTTGTGAAGACGGATCATCTTGTGAGGACACTTCATCTGGTGAGGACGGATCATTTTGTAAGGGTGCTTTGTCTTGTGAAGACACTTTGTCTTGTGAGGATGCTTCATCTGGTGAGGGTAAATCATCCTGTGGGTATGCTTCATCTTATGAGAATGCTTCGTTTGGTGAAGATATATCGTTTGATGAGGACATATCGACGTCATATCATCTGGTGCACTGTTCATCTAATCCTATTTTCTAGTCTCATTTTTTACCCTCTACATGATAGAATTTACCTTTGAAGTCTTCATAAAAGTTGTAGATCTGGAAGTCCTCTTCGAAACCATTCAAAGAAAACCTTAATCTAAAATATTTAGTGAAAGTTATGTCAATTTTTCTGAGACAGGTACAACGTGATGGAGGACATGAGTATGGTTGATTTTTTTGGCCATAACTTCATAACTCAACCTGCAAATTAAGTAATTCTTGAAGCAATATATTCCCGACACATTTTCCTATCTCTCAATAAAATTTATAGTTTTTGAGGTCGATTTGAAAGAGATTGATGAAAGGAAAATGAGGGATCGATCGGAGGAGCATAACTAGGTTATGAACACACTTGGGATTGATAAGCATATCTTGAGTTATAGAGCTCCGAATGAGAAGGTTCTTGTTTCAAAATAAACTAGAGGCATAGAGCTACAATTGGCTTAAAGAAGTCAAATTGTGGTGTTGGTGATGGGCTATTGTGAGGAAGCCACCCTTGTGAGATGAGAGCAAAGTGAGGGTTCATTGGAATAACCCTACAAGGTTACCTGCTCCGGCCCCAGTCAAGAAGGGGAAATAATTTGATAAGCTCAAGAAGTATAGGGCAGTGGATTTCTATGGGACAACAGATCCAGAAGAAGTTGAGTCCTGCTTGAGAAATACCGAGAGGATACTAGATCAGATAGAGTCTGAGGATGATGAGAAAGTCGTGTATACTGCAAGTTTGCTACAAGGAGATGCTCTGCATTAGTCGGAGAGTGTGTCAGGGAGCCAGATGAGACCACCAGTGCTGGCATGGAAGGACTTCTTAGTAGCTTATAAGAAGAAGTACATGGATGACGTGTACAGAAGTAGAGAGAGTTTATGAGAAGATGACAGTGAGCGAATATGAGCGACGATTTACACAATTGACCTGATATGCGGCTGGGTTAATAATGAGCAAAGCGGCTAAGTGCCGAAGGTTTGAAGCGGGATTGCATCTAACCATTAAAGAGAAAGTGGTGGTTCAGAATTTTTGTGATTTTCAACAGCTTGAGAACATTGAGAACATAAAGAGCGTCGTGAGCAAAAAGAGAAAGGGGAGAGAACAATTCAAGAGGGGAGGTGGTATCTCTATGCCTGAAAGAAGTTCCAGGACTTTCCTTGTGCAATATGAGGCGAGGAGCAGTGGGGTAAGCAGGTTCAAGCCGATAAAGACTTCTACTATTTGTCATCCAACCTCAACGACGGGAGGCAGTAGAAGAGGAGAAGGGGATAAGTCTTCCATACCTAAGTGCGATCATTGCAGAAGGTTTCATAGAGGGGAATGTTACTGATTGACAAGAGCATGTTTCAACTGTGGAGAGAAAGGGAACATGGCAAGAGAGTGTCTGAAGTATACAAAAGGAGAGGGAACACAGATGCAAGCTTCGAAGAGAACTGAGACACTGGGGCACAAGACTACAACCGAAGTGGGTAGCTCTGATGCAGTTAGGAGGGTGAATCTTCTAGGAAGATCAAAGGGGCAAGCACCAGGTAGAGTGTTTACAATAACACGGGAGGACACAGAGACCACTCCAGAAGTTGTGACTGGTATGTTTAAATTATTTGATAATGATGTGATTGTTTTGATTGATCCGGGTTCTATCCACTCTTTTGTTTCATTGAGTAGAACTGTGTATGATAAAGATTTAAGCCCATTGGATGCTCCTTTGATGGTGAGTACTCCAATCGGCCAGTATATCATGATCAGTCAAGTTTATAGAGCCTGTGAGATACATATTGATGGGGGACACATAGTGGTGGATTTAATGCCATTGAAGATGGGAGGATTAGATGTAATTTGGGGTATGCATGCCTTAAAGAAATATAATGCCAATAAAGTCTGAGCTGGATAATGGAAGAAAGGTAATGTTTATGGAAAACAAAAAATTTAGCTCATTAAGGATTATTTCCGCTTTGATGGCAAAGAAAATGATGAGGAAAGAGTATGAAGCATTTTTTGCCTATGTGGTAGACACGGGGGCAGATAGAGGGAGGTTAGAAGATATAACAGTGGTTATGGAATTCCCAGATGTATTTTTCGAGGAGTTACCAGGACTACCACTACTTAGGGACATTGAATTTCCCATTGAGCTTCTTCCAGGCACAACGCCAATTTTGATTCCGTCTTATAAAATGGCTTTGGCAGAATTGAAGGAGCTTAAGGAGCAATTGGAAAATTTGTTGGAGAAAGGTTATATAAGGCCGAGCTCTTCACTTTAGGAAGTTTCGGTCCTTTTTATGAAGAAGAAAGACGGATCATTGTGAATGTAAGTGGATTACAAGAAGCTCAACCATGTCACCATCAAGAACATA
The DNA here is from genome assembly GCA_025504915.1 of Erythroxylum reticulatum. Lineage (NCBI taxonomy): Eukaryota > Viridiplantae > Streptophyta > Magnoliopsida > Malpighiales > Erythroxylaceae > Erythroxylum > Erythroxylum reticulatum. Next base: position 18,425,612 of record JANSVA010000003.1, read on the forward strand.
TATCCGCTTCCATCATCGATGATTTGTTTGATCAGTTGTAAGGGGCAAAGGTCTTTTCTAAGATAGATTTGAGATTAGGTTACCACCAATTGAGGATAAAGGAGTCTGATGTGTTAAAGACTACTTTTAAAATACGGTATGACTACTTTGAGTTCTTGGTCATACCTTTTGGGTTAATGAATGCACCTGTAACTTTCACAAACTTGATGAATCAAGCCTTTAAATCCTTATGAGGCCAATTTATCATTATCTTTATTAATGATTTAATGGTTTATTCTAAGAGTGACAAGGAGCATGAGGAACATTTGAGGGTTACCTTAGAGACAATGAGAAAGAATGAGTTGTATGCCAAATTCAACAAATGTAAATTTTGGCTAAAGAAAGTGACATTTCTTAGACATGTGATTTCAGAGCAAGGAGTACATGCGGATCTAAGGAAAATAGAGGCAGTTGTGAAATGGGAAGCACCTAAGAATGTAGATGAAGTGAGGAGTTTCTTGAGTTTGGTTGGATATTACAGAAGGTTTGTGGAGGGCTTTTCTATGATAGTAGCTCCACTTTCCAAATTGATAAAAAAGAATCAGAGATTTGTATGGGCAGAGGAGTGCTAGCGTAATTTTGAGGAATTGAAGAATAGACTTACAACTACATCAGTTTTGACTTTGCCTTCGGGTAATGATGGATATACAATGTATAGTGATGCCTCAAGGAAAGGATTGGGCTGTGTGTTGATGCAAGGTGCTAAAGTGATTGCTTACACTTTCAGGCCATTAAAGCCTTATGAGATGAATTATTCTACACATGATTTGGAGTTGGCTGACATAATTTTTGCATTGAAGATTTAGATACATTACTTGTATGGAGTCATTACTAGGGTGTTTACAGACCACGAGAGTCTCAAGTATCTGATAAGACAGAAAGAGTTGAATTTAAGACAGAGAAGATGGTTAGAGTTACTTAAGGATTATGACTTGATGATAGAGTATCATCCAGGAAAGGCTAATGTAGTAACAGATGCACTAAGTAGAAAATCCACTATAGCACATGTGGAGACAGTATATCTTCCTTTATTGGAGGAATTAGCTAAACTTAAGGTAACATTGAGGTAAGTCGAGTCTGATTGTATATTGGCTAAATTTAGAGTGCGGCCAATATTGAATGAGAAGATTAAGGAATTATAGGAACAAGATGAGTATTTGAGCAAGCTTTGAGAAGATATTAAAAATGGTAAACCTTTTGAAATAGAGATTAGAGAAGATGGATTGATGGTGGTAGGTAACAGATTGTGTATTCCTGACATGTTGGAGTTAAAAGAAGAGCTTCTAGATGAGGCACACAATGCGCCTTATGCAATGCACCCAGGAAGTACGAGAATGTATAGAGATTTGAAAGAGTATTTCTAGTGGAAAGGTATGAAGAAAGAAGTTACGAAATATGTTAAAAGATGCTTAGTGTGCCAGCAAGTTAAAGATAAACACCAGGCAACTTCAGGCAAGCTTAAACTTCTGCCGATTCCAGAATATAAATGGGAAAAGATTACGATAGATTTCTTGATGGGATTGCCGAGGACTAGCAGGAAGTATGATACAATATGGGTGATTGTGAATAGGTTAACCAAGTCCGCACATTTCTTGCCAATTAGACAGACAGATTCTTTAAATGTTTTGGCCAAGAAATATGTGGATGAAATAATCCGACTTCATGGGATTTCAAGCTCTATAGTTTCGGATAGAGACCCCAGGTTCACCTCCAGATTTTGGAAAAGCTTATTGGAGGCTTTGGGAACCAAGTTGTACTTTAGTACAACTTTCCATCTAAAAATTGATGGTCAATCAGAAAGGACAATACAGACATTAGAGGGAATGTTAAGAGCTTATGTTATAGACTTCAAAGGTTCATGGAATGATCATTTACGTTTAATCGAGTTTGCTTACAATAATTTCTATCATTCAAAGATTTAAATGACACCTTGTTGAGCTTTGTATGGTAGGGGGTGTAAAACTCCTATTTGTTAGGATGAGGAAGGTGAAGGAGACTAGTAGGACCTGAGTTAGTACAAGTCACAGTTGATAAGATTAAACTAGTAAAGCATAGACTTAAAGCAACTTAAGACAGAATGAAGAGCTATACGGATGCACATAGAAAGGAGATGGAATTTAAAGTTGGAGACAAAGTATTTCTTAGAGCTTCTCCATAGAAAGGAGTTTTGAGATTTGTTAAGAAGGGCAAGCTTAGTCCAAGATACATAGGCCCACATGAGATCATTGAGAAGATTGGGCCTTTAGTCTATAAGTTAGCTTTGCCACCAGAGTTGTCTAAGATTCATAATGTTTTCTATGTATCGATGTTACGGAAGTACCGATCTGATCCTTCACACATAGTTCAACCTTCAAAAGTTCAATTAAGAGAGGATTTGACTTATAAAGAACAACCAATAGAGATCGTAGATTCAAAGGAAAAGGTTTTGAGAAACAAAACTGTGAAGTTGGTTAAAGTTTTGTGGAAGAACCATTCTATGGAAAAGGCTACGTGGGAACCCTTGAAGGCCATGAGGGAGAAGTATCCACACCTCTTCAATGTCTCAAGGAAGAATTTCGAGGACGAAATTCTTTAAGGGGGAGAGTTGTTAGACCCTGAAATTTTTTCTTTAAGTTAAGCATGATTTGAAATAGTTTTGAGGTTTTAATGGATTAAATTTTGGAGTTATAATTATGTCAAAGCAAGTGGGATTTATTGAATGGGCAAGTGGAATTAAAGTGTTAATGTAATAAGGATGTTCAATGACATTTTTGGGAGATCATATAAGCATAAAAGAACATAAGCTTATAAGGAAGGGTAAGATGGACTTTTTGGGCTCATTAAGGGTACAATATAAGAGGAGAAAAACATGAATTGAAGAGGGAGGAGAGTGAAAAACAAAAATACGAGAGAAGAAGAGAGGTTTCAGTGAAAAATAAAAGAAGAGAAATCAAGTTTGTTAAGGTAAGTTAACCATCTTTTCTTCTTGCTTTATTAAAGGAATAGGTTGTATTGAGGATGAAGGAGTTAGAGAGAAGAAAGGTTTGTGTGGGAAGAAGATGGATTAGGAGAACCCAATTGATTTTAGGGTTTCTAAACTATAACTTAGGTTTTCTAACCTAGATGGACTGTGGGTAAGTTAGATTTGAGTTTAATTTGTATTTATTGCAATTTTGTGATTTTTTTGAAGTTTATGAATTGTATTGGAATGTTGTTTTGAATAGAACCTTGGTTGTTATAGGAAACCAAGGGAATCCTACCCAAGAGCAAAGGGAAAGACAAACTTGAATTGGATTTTCGTAAGCTAATTAGGTGGGTAATGTATTTATAATTATTATGTAATTAGGCAAATTCTTGCCTATGTGTGTGTATGTTGATTTGCTTGAAATCGATTTGCTTGAAATTGAAATAAATGTGAATGTTTGGAAATGCATGATGCATTGTGATTATGTTATACCTTGAAAAAGGTTATAACATTTGGAATTAGATGAAAAGAAGAAAAAGCATGAAAGTATGAGCATATAATTGAATTTAAGCATGTGATTTGATTGTTTTTGGGTGAGAGGGGAACCATTTCCTAGTCACGTGCTTGTCGACATAAAGCCTTCTCCCGACTGCCCGCTTATGGCACATGAGATCTAAAAGGTGGAATCATTTCATTCACGGATTAAACTTTGGTTTATGTGTTTTATTCCACAGAACCCTCTAGCCATTTGTTTATGCATTTCAACTTTAAGTGTTCAAGTATGGTGCATAATTGAGTGTTATGTTTAATGGATGAAGTTTATGCTATGTGTTATAAGTTTGAGTTAAATTTATCAAATGCTTAAATTGCTTAAATAAAGTGAGAATGCTCGAATTGCTGGATATACATGCATGTATGCTTGAATATGTGGCCAATTGCCAATGGCTATAAATATATTAGCCATTAAGCTGTGTAGCTAACCCCAATGTTCCCTCATCAGGTGCAGAATGAGAAGGGTAGTAATTCTTGCAAGGCATTAGAAACTCCAAGACATTAGAAGCTTTTGTAACTAAGTTAGTTCAATCACTTTTGGATAGCTTCATAAGCATGTAAACATTGAACACACTATATATGTTGTAATTTATGTTAGGCCCTCGTTTATAATGTTATTATGTAATTAAAGTTATGTATGGGATTCTGTTAATTTAGCAAATGAGTTTAGAAATGAAAAGTTCCCCTGGAATATGTGCATGTTTCTTTTGTAGTTGTACATTTCATAATCTAAGTCTTTCATAGGCGTATAATTTGTATACCAACTTCAGGGAAGAAAATTGGACTAATTTGTGCTGAATTAGTCAAAGTTATCTTCTAAAAAGCTATAGCTTATCTTTCTAGCTTTCTAACAGTGTAAAGTATAAAGTTTTTTAATATTAGAGTCAAAAGTTAGGGTCCTTATAAGTAGAGATGCTCAGGATTATAAGACGTATCGCCTGGTGATGACATGTCATTTTGTGAGGACGTATCATCTAGTAAAGACATATCGTTTGGTGATGATGTATTGTCTTATGAGGACGGATCGTCTTGTGAAGATGCTTCATCTAGTGAGAGTGGATCATCTTATGAGAACGCTTTGTCTGGTGAGGGCGAATCATCTTATGAGAATGTTTCATCTGGTGAGGACGTATTATCTAATGACGTCATATTGTTTGGTGATAATGTCATATCATCTGGTGCACTATTCATCTGATCCTATCGTCTGGTCTCATTTTGGACTCTCTAGACAATAGAATTTTCCTTCTAGGTCTTCATAAAATTGTAGATCTGGAAGTCCTCTTCGAAACCATTCAAGGAAAACCATAATCCAAAATATCTAGTTAAAGTTATGTCAATTGTTCCGAGATAGGTACAACATGATTTGGGATATGAGCATGGTTGATTGTTTTGGCCATAACTTCATAACCTGACCTTCAAATTAAGTGATTCTTTAAGCCATAGATTCCGGACACATTTTCCTATCTCTCAATAAAATTTGTAATTTTTGAGGTCAATTTGAAAGAGATTGATGAAAGGAAAATGAGGGATCGGTCGGAGGGGCATAACTAGGTTATGAACACACTTGGGATTTATAAGCATATCTTAAGATATAGAGCTCCAAATAAGAAGGTTCTTGTTTCAAATAAATTAGAGGCATAGAGCTACAATTGGCTTGAAGAAGTCAAATTGTGATGTTGGTGATGGGTTGCTGTGGGCAAGCCACCCTTATGAGGTGAGAGCAAAGTGAGGGTTCATTGGAATAACCATACAAGGTTACCCGGTCACGCTTTTTGACTCCTAAGTGATTGTTGGGCTCCAAAAATGGGGTCCAACATCTTGTGGTATCAGAGCTTAGGTTTTTCCTAGGCTTAGAATGCATAGTAGGATAAATTGTTATGTTATGTCATTACTTGTTGCATTGTGAATTGATTGAATTGCATTAAGTGACATGCATGTCATACATAGATGTAGGTATTAAGATTTTAAACATGAAATGTAGTTAATCATTAATGTTTCCATTGAAGGAGTAAGATGCTACCTTGTAGAAGGATACGAGAAGTTCTGCAAGGATTAGTTGCACCTGACTCTCCGACAAGAGAGGAGAAAACTTATGAGTCAGTAGCCTGAGAAAATACTAAGGCTTTTGTAGGGCAAGGTAGTGAGCCCATTCAATCACAGACGTGGGAGTGTTCTTTTCCGCGGGAGCAAGTGCCTGCTCCATTGGATTTGAGGATTTTTTAGACATTTTTTAGGCCTTTGCTCAGGCCATGGGTAGATGCCACAATCTTTTGCTTGAGCACCAATTAAGAAGGAGAAATAGTTTTATAAGCTCAAGAAGTATAGGGTAATGGAATTCTATAGAACAATAGATCTAGAAGAAGCCGAGACCTCGTTGAGAAAGACTAAAAGGATACTAGATCAGATGGAGTCTGAGGATGATGAGAAAGTTGTGAATGCTACAAGCTTACTACAAGGAGATGCTCTGCATTGGTGGGAAAGTGCACCAGGGAGCCAGATGAGACCACTAGTGCTAGCATAGAAGGATTTCTTAGCATCTTATAAGAACAAGTACTTGTCTGATGTGTACATTCAGCAGAACCATAGAGAGTTTCTGAGTCTCACCCAAAGGGATATGACAGTGAGTGAATATAAGTATCGATTTACACAATTGGCTTGATATGCGGCTGAGTTAATGATGAGCGAAGTAGCTAAGTGCTGATGGTTTGAAGCGGGACTATATCTAGCCATCAGAGAGAAAGCGGTGGTGCATAATTTTTGTGATTTTTAACAGCTGGTTGAAGCGGCTCTGAGGGTTGAGAACATTGAGAACATAAAAAGCGTCATAAGCAAAAGGATAAAGGAGAGAGAACAGTTTAAGAGGGGAGGTGGTACCTCTATACCGGAAAGCATTTCCAGGCTTTCCCTATGCAATCTAAGGAGAGGAGTAGTGGTGCAAGCAGGTTCAAGCCAATGAGGACTTCTACTATTTCTCATTAAGCCTCAACGATGGGAGGTAGTAGAAGAGGAGAAGGGGATAAGTCTTCCATACCTAAGTGTGATCATTACGGAAGGTTTTATAGAGGGAAATATTACCAATTTATAGGAGCATGCTTCAACTGTGGAGAGAAAGGGTACCTGGAAAGAGAGTGTCTGAAGTATGCAAGAAGAGAGGGAACACAGATGCAAGCTTTGAAGAGAACTAAGACAGTGGGGCTCAAAGCTGTAACTAAAGTGGGCAGCTCTGATATAGCTAGGAGGGTGAATCCTCCAAGAAGACCAAAGGGGTAAGCACCAATTAGAGTGTTTGCAATGACAAGGGAGGGCGCAGAGATCGCTCCAGAAGTTATGACTGATATGTTTAAATTATTTGATGATGATGTGATTGTTTTGATTGATCCAGGTTCTACCCACTCCTTTGTTTCATCAGGTAGAACTATTTATGGTAGAGATTTGAGCCCACTGGATGCTCCTTTGATGGTGAGTACTCCAATTATCCAGTATATCATGATTAGTCAAGTTTATAGAGCCTGTGAGATAAATATTGATGGGGGACACATAGTGGTGGATTTAATGCCATTGAAGATGGGAGGATTAGATGTAATTTGGGGTATAGACACCTTAGAGAAAGATAATGCCAACTTAGATTGCAAACAGAAGACAGTGGATTTTGAGCTAGATAATGGAAGAAAGGTGGTGTTTATGGGAGACAAAAAATTTAGCTCATCAAGGATTGTTTCAGCTTTGATGACAGAGAAAATGATGAGAAAAGGGTGTGAAGCATTTTTTGCCTATGTTGTAAACACGAGGGCAGATAGAGGGAGGTTAGAAGATATACCAGTGGTCATAAAATTCCCGGATGTCTTTCCTGAGGAGTTACCAGGACTACCACCACCTAGGTAGATTGAATTTCCCATTGAGCTTCTTCCAGGCACAACACCAATTTCGATTTCGCCTATAGAACGGCTCTAGCGGAATTGAAGGAGTTTAAGGAACAATTAGAAGATTTGTTAGAGAAGGTTTATATAAGGCCGAGCTCTTCACCTTAGGGAGCTTTGGTCCTTTTTGTGAAGAAGAAAGACGGATCATTGTGAATGTGTGTGGATTGTAAGAAGCTCAACTATGTCACCATCAAGAGCAGATATTCACTCCCACATATCGATGATTTGTTTGATTAGTTGAGATGAAGTTACCACAGTTTGAGGATAAAGGAGTCCGATGTATTAAAAACTTCTTTTAGGACACGGTATGACCATTTTAAGTTCTTGGTCATGCCTTTTAGGTTAACTAATGCACCTGCAACTTTCATGGACTTGATGATTCGAGTCTTTAGGTCCTTCTTAGACCAATTTATCATTGTCTTTATTGATGATATATTAGTTTATTCTAAAAGTGACAAAGATTATAAGGAACATTTGAGGGTTGCTTTGGAGACATTGAGGAAGAATGAGTTGTATGCTAAATTCAACAAATGTTAATTTTGGCTAAAGGAAGTGACATTTCTTGGATATGTGATTTCAGAGCAAGGAGTACATATGGATCCAAGGAAAATAGAGGTAGTTGAAAAATGGGAAGCACCTAAGAATGTAGCTAAAGTGAGGAGTTTCTTGGGTTTGGCTAGATATTATAGAAGGTTTGTGGAGGGCTTTTCTATGAAAGCAACTCCACTTTCCAAACTGACAAGAAAGAATAAAAAATTTGTATGGACAGAGGAGTGCCAGAGCAATTTTGAGGAATTGAAGAACAGACTTACAACTACACTGATTTTGACTTTGCCTTCAGATAGTGATGGATATAAAGTGTATAGTGATGCCTCGAGGAAAGGATTGGGTTATGTGTTGATGTAAGGTGATAAAGTGATTGCTTACACTTCTAAGCAATTAAAGCCCTATGAGATGAATTATCCTATGCATGATTTGGAGTTGGATTCCATAATTTTTGCATTGAAGATTTGGAGACATTACTTATATGGAGTCACTACCGGGGTGTTTACAGATCATAAGAGTCTTAAGCATCTGATGAGCCAAAAAGAGTTGAATTTGAGACAGACAAGATGGTTAGAGCTATTAAGGATTATGACTTGATGATATAGTATCATCTGGGAAAAGCTAATGTAATAGCGGATGCACTGAGTAGAAAATCAACTATAGCACATATGGAGACAGTATATCTTCCTTTGTTGGAGTAATTAGACAAACTTAAGGTGACATTGAGGCAAGTCGAGTCTGATTATGAATTGGTTAACTTTAGAGTGAGGCTAGTATTGAATGACAAGATTAAGGAATTGCAGGAACAAGATGAGTATTTGAGCAAGCTACGAGAAGAGATTAAAAATGGTAAACGTTCTAAAATAGAGATTAGAGAAGATGGACTGATGGTGGTAGGTAACAGATTGTGCATTCCTGACATGTTGGAGTTGAAAGAAGAGATTCTTGATGAGGCACACAATGCACCTTATGCAATGCACCCAGGAAGTATGAGAATGTATAGAGATTTGAAAGAGCATTTATGGTGGAAAGGTATGAAGAAAGAAGTTGCAGAATACGCCAAAAGATGCTTAATGTGCTAACAAGTTAAAGCTGAACAACAGGCACTTTCAGGCAAGCTTAAACCCGCGTCGATTTTGGAATGGAAATGGGAAAAGATTACAATGGATTTCTCGATAGGATTGTCGAGGACTCGCAGGAAGCATAATGCAATATGGGTGATTGTGGATAGGTTAAACAAGTTTGCACATTTCTTGCCAATTGAACAGATGGATTCGTTAAATGTTTTAGCTAAGAAATATGTGGATGAAATAATCCGACTATATGGAATTCTAAGCTCTATAGTTTCAGATAGAGACCCTAGGTTCACCTCCAAATTTTAGGAAAGCTTATAGGAGGCTTTGGGAACTAAGTTGCACCTTAGTACAACTTTCCTTCCACAAATTGATGGTCAATCAGAAAGGACAATACGAACATTGGAGGCAATGTTAAGAGCTTGTGTTATAGACTTCAAAGGTTCATCGGATGATCATTTACCTTTAATCGAGTTTGGTTACAATAATTCCTATCACTCAGGAATTTAAATGGCACCTTATGAATCTTTGTATGGTAGGAGGTGCAAAACTCCTATTTGTTGCGATGAGGATGGTGAAAGGAGACTAGTAGCACCTGAGTTGGTAGAAGTCACAGTTGATAAGATTAAACTAGTGAAGTAAGGACTTAAAGTAGCTCAAGACAAAATGAAGAGCTATACTGCATATAGAAAGTAGATGGAATTTGAAGTTGGAGACAAAGTGTTTCGTAGAGTTTCTCCATAGAAAGGAGTTTTGAGATTGGTAAGAAGGGCAAGCTTATTCTAAGATACATAGGCCTATATGAAATCATTAAAAAGATTGAGCCTTTAGTCTATAAGTTAGCTTTGCCACTGGAGTTATCTAAGATTCATAAAGTTTTCCATTTATTGATGTTGCAGAAGTACTAGTCTGATCCTTCACACATAGTTCAACCTTCAGAAGTTCAATTAAGAGAGGATTTGACTTATGAAGAACAACCAGTAGAGATCATAGATTCAAAGGAAAAGGTTTTGAGAAACAAGACTGTGAAGTTGGTTAAAGTTTTATGGAAGAACCATTCTATGGAAGAGGGCACGTGGGAACCCTTGGAGGCCATAAGGGAGAAGTATCCACACCTCTTTAATGTCTTAGGTAAGAATTTCTAGGAGAAAATTCTTTAAGGGGGAGAGTTGTTAGACCCTGAAATTTTTTCTTTAAGTTAAGCATAATTTGAAATAGTTTTAAGGTTTAGATAGATTAAATTTTGGAGTTATAATTATGTCAAAGTAAGTGGGATTTATTGAATGGGTAAGTGGAATTAAAGTGTTAATGTAATAAGAATGTTCAAGGGAATTTTTAGGAGATCACATAAGTATAAAAGAACTTAAGCTTATAAGGAAGGGTAAGATGGACTTTTTGGGCTCATTAAGGGTACAATATAAGAGGAGAAAAACGTGAATTAAATAAGGAGGAGAGTGAAAAAGGAAAATAGGAGAGAAGAAGAGAGGTTTCGGTGAAAAAGAAAAGAAGAAAAATCAAGATTATTAAGGTAAGTTAACCATTTTTTCTTCTTACTTTATTATAGGAATGGGTTGTGTTGAGGATGAAGGAGTTAGAGAGAAGAGAGGTTTGTATAGGAAGAAGATGGATTAGGAGAACCCAATTGATTTTAGGGTTTCTAAACTAAACCTTAGGTTTTCTAACCTAGATAGACTGGGGGTAGTTTAGATTTGATTTTAATTTGTATTTATTGCAATTTTGAGAATTTTTGGAAGTTTATGAATTTTATTGAATGTTATTTTGAATGGAACCTTGGTTGTTATAGGAAACCATGGGAATCCCACCCACGAGCAAAGGGAAAGGCAAGCTTGACTTAGATTTTCGCAAGCTAATTAAGTGGGTAATGTATTTATAGTTATTGTGTAATTGGAAAAATTCTTGCTTGTGTGTGTGTCTGTTGATTTGCTTGAAATCGATTTGCTTGAAATTGAAACAATTGTGAATGTTTGGAAATGCATGATGCATTGTGATTATATTATACCTTGAAAAAATTTATATCATTTGGAATTAGATGAAAAGATAAAAAAGCTTGAAAGTATGAGCGTATAATTGGATTTGAGCATGAGATTTGATTGTGTTTGGGTAATAGAGGAACCGATTTGTAGTTACGTGCATGTCGACATAAAGAATTCTCCCGGATGCCAACTTATGGCACACGAGATCTGAAAAGTGTACTCATTTCATTAACGGAGTAAACTTTGGTTTCTCTATTTTGTTCCACGGAACCCTCAAGCCATTTGTTTGTGCATTTGAACTTTAAGTGTTCAAGTATGGTGCATAGTTAAGTGTTATGTTTAATGGCTGAAGTTTATGTTATGTGCTATAAGTTTGAGTTAAATTAATCAAATACTTAAATTGCTTGAATAAAGTGAGAATGCTTGAAGTGCTGGATATACATGTACGTATGCTTAAATATGTGGCCAATTGCTAATGGCTACAATATATTAGCCACTAAGCTGTGTAGCTCACCCTATTATTCCCTCCTTATGTGTAGAACGAGAAGGGTAGCAATCCTTGCAAGGCATCAAAAACTCCAAGATATTATAAACTTTTGTAACTAAGTTAGTTTAATCACTTTTGAATAGCTTCATAAGCATGTAAACATTGAGCATCCTCTATATGTTGTAATTTGTGTTAAGCACTTATTTATAATGTTATTATGTAATTACAGTTATGTATAGGATTTTGTTAATTTGGAAAATGTGTTTAGAACTGAAAAGTTCCCTAAGCGTATGTGCGTGTTTCTTTTGTAATTGTACATTTCATAATCTAAGTCTTTCATAGGCTTATAATTTATATACCAACTTCAGGGAAGAAAACTAGACTAATTTAGTCTAAATTAGTCAAAGTTGTCTTGTATAAAGCTGTAGCATATCTTTCTAGCTTTCCAACAGTATAAAGTATGAAGTTTTTAGATATCTGAGTCAAAAGTTAGGGCCCTTATAAGTGGAGATGCTCGGGAGTATAAGACGTATTGCTTAATGATGACATGTAGTCTTGTGAGGAGGTATCATCTGGTTAAGACATATCTCCTAGTGATGACATATTGTCTGTTGATGACGTGTCATCTATGAAGAAGCTTCATCTTGCCAGGACGCTTCATCTTGTGAGGAAGAATTATCTTGTGAGGATGCATCGTCTTGTGAGGACGCTTCTTCTTGTGAGGATAATTCATCTGGTGAGGATGGATCGTCTTGTAAGGGTGCTTCGTCTTGTGAGGATGCTTCATCTTTTCAGGGCGAATCATCTTATGAAGATGTTTCATCTAGTGAGGGTGAATCATCTTGTGAGGACGCTTCATTTAGAGAGGATTTATTGTCTAGTAAGGACGTATCGTCTGGAGATGACATCATATCATCTGGTGTACTATTCATCTGATCCTATCTTCTAGTCTCATTTTTGACCCTCTAGACTATAGAATTTGCCTTCGAGACCTTCATGAAAGTTGTAGATCTAGAAGTCCTCTTCAAATCCATTTAATGAAAACTTTAATCCAAAATATCTAGTGAAAGTTATGCTAATTGTTCCGAGATAGGAACAACATGATTAAGGACATGAGCATGGTTGATTGTTTTAGCCATAACTTCATAACCCGACCTCCAAATTAAATTATTCTTAAAGCAATAGATTCCCAACACATTTCCTATATTTAAATAAAATTTTTAGTTTTTGGGGTCGATTTGAAAGAGATTGGTGAAAGGAAAATGAGGGATTGGTCAGAGGGGCATAACTAGCTTATGAACACATTTAGGATTTATAAGCATATCTTGAGCTATAGAGCTATGAATGAGAAGGTTCTTGTTTAAAATAAACTAAAGTCATAGAGCTAAAATTGGCTTGGAGAAGTAAAATTGTGATGTTGACGATGGGCTGCTATGTGCAAGCCATCTTTGTGAGATGAGAGCAAAGTGAGGGTTCATTGAAATAATACTATAAGGTTACCCACTCACGCTTTTCGACTCCTAAGCAATTGTTGTGCTCTGAAAATGGGGTCCAACAATTAGCTGCTTTTGATTTTAATCATCAATGCTTGTGCATTGATTTTCTTACTATTTATATTTCTTTTGAGCTTAAATCTGGTCTAACTCATTTTTTGCGTATTTCTCGTAGTAAGCTAGATGAAGATCCTCATAAGCATCTCAAGGAGTTCCACATAGTGTGTTTTAGAATGAAGCCGATAGGAATATAAGAAAAGTAGATTAAGTTTAGAGCGTTCCCATTCTCTTTGGGGGACATCGTTAAGGATTGGCATTATTTCTTGCCATCTAGATTAATCATTACTTTGAATTTAATGTAGAGAAATTTTCTAGAGAAGTACTTCCCTACTTCTCCAGCTATAAATATTCAAAAGAAAATTTATGCAATTTGACAACATCATAGGGAGACAGTATATGAGTATTAGGAGCATTTCAAGTGGTTGTGTGCTAGCTGCTCGTACCATTAGATCAGTGGGCAACTCTTAATCCAATACTTCCATGGGGGGCTTCTGCCATAAGAAAGAAGTATGATAAATGATGCAAGCCGGGTTGCATTGGCAGATAAGATACCCATTGAAGATAGAAATCTAAATTCTAATATGGCTACTAACTCTTAATAGTTCAACATTCGAGAGGAACTCAAACCATTAAAAGTCAGTGAAGCTAGTACTCCAACATTGGAGCAACGGGTCTCTAGGTTGACATCTTTAATGAGACAAATGGCTACAAATGGTGCTCAACAAGTCAAGGTATGTGGAATTTTCACAATGGTAGGACATCCCACTGATATATGTCCAACCTTGAAGGAGACTTCAACGGAATAAGTGAATGCTCTTGTAAGTTTTCTAGGTTAACCATAGAGAAAGTATGGTCCTAGGTACCCTTATGCATATAAATCAAGATGGAAGAATCCTCCATTCAACCATTATGGACAAAAAAGATAACAACAAGACTCTTACCAATAACCTTATCAAAGACAAGGTCAGTCATCAAGCTCTGGACCTTCAATAGAAGAAATAATGAAAACATTTCAACAAAAAACAAGACTTAGCATTCAAAATCTAGAGAATCAACTGAGGCATACAGCTACTGCAAAGAGACGATTGGAAAATCAGAATTCGAGTAAGTTTCCTTCTTAAACTATTTTGAACTGGAAAGAGAATGCAAGTGCTATCACCTTGAGAAGTGGTAAAGAAATAAAGGGACCATAAAAGACTCCTGTTATTGGCAATGATGAAGAATCTGAAAGGGAACTTGAAGTGTCTCCAAAAGAAGTTAAAGAGGGAATTAAGGTAAATTTTCAATCTCTTGTGATTAAAAATTTTACTAAAAATTTGCCTCCTTTTCGTAGCAGGTTTGCTAAATCAAAGAAAGAGGAGCATAATAAGGAGATTTTAGAAATTTTAAAAAAGGTAGAGGTGAGCATACCTCTAATTGATGCCATAAAACAAGTTCCTCAATATGCAAAATTTATTAAGGAATTATTCACTTCTAAGAGAAAAATGAGAGGACATGAGATAGTGAGTGTGGTGGAGAATGCGTCTGTGGTTATTTAAAGAAAGCTCCCTACAAAATGTAAGGATCTAGGTGCAGATCTAGGTATGTTTACAATTCATTACAAAATCGTTGATACTATATTTTAAAAAGCAATGTTAGATCTAAGAGATTTAATTAATGTCATGCCATATTCCATTTATACTTAATTGAATTTGGGATCATTAAAAGAAACACGTGTTATAATTCAATTGGCTAATAGATCTGATGCTTATCTAGAATGGGTTGTAAATGACGTTTTAGTGTAGGTTAACAAATTAGTTTCCCTAGTTGACTTTTATATGTTAAACATAGAGGGGGAGCCTTCTTCTAATTCTACACCTATACTTTTGGGTCGATCATTCTTTAAGAAATCAAATAGAAAGACTGACATGGATGCCAGAACATAGGCTATGGAGTTTGATGGTGAAATTGTTCACTTTAATTTTTTGAAGCTATGAGGTAACCTAGTGATGTTCATTCTGTTTTATCAATTGATGTCATTGATTTTGTATCTCAAGAAGTTTTTGATGCGGATGGTAAATATGAGTTAGAAGTCATTCTTTTCATGAGTTTACTGAAAAATAATTTGCAAAATTCTAACTTATTCATTATAGATGAGATGGAAGAAATTATGCTGGCATTGCAATCATTGTAATCAATACCAAAAAGGTATGTGTTTCTAAGTATTAAACTGCTAATATCTCATACGGAATCTCTACCTTTGGTTATGCAGGCACCTATGATTGAACTGAAACAATTATTGAAGCACTTGAAATACGTGGTTTTGGGAGAAGGAGAAACACTTCTAGTAATTATAGTCAGCAACTTAACCAACCTTTAAGAAGAAAAGCTCATTCAAGTGCTTAAGGACTAGATCATAGCTATAGGGTGGACTATAGACAACATTAGGGGTATTAACCCTTTCACATATAGGTACCAAATTCTTTTGGAAGAAGGATCCAAACTATCAAGGGAATCATAAAGAAGATCTTGAATTTAGTGAATCTTGAAGTGGTAAAAAAGGAGATCTTAAAGTTGCTTGATGTTGGTATGATCTATCTAATTTTGAATAGTAAATAGGTGAGTCCAGTTTAAGTAGTACCAAATAAAACTGGGATTACAATGGTGAAGAATGAGAAAATTGAGTTTTTTCTTACAAGAATTCAAAATAGATAGAGATTATGCATCGATTATAGGATCACTTTCCACTCCCATTCATTGATCAGATGCTTGAACGACTTGCAGGACAATCTCACTACTATTTTCTTGATGCGTATTCAGGTTATAATCAAATTGTGATTACTCCATAGGATCAAAAGAAAACAACCTTCACATGCTCATTTAGTACATTTGCCTACAGAAAGATGCAGTTTGGACTTTGCAATGCCCCAACCACCTTTCAAAGATGTATGGTAAGTATTTTCTTTGAGTATGTTAAGCATATTATTGAAGTCTTTATGGATGATTTTACTTTTTATAGGGATTCATTGGATGCATGCTTAGATAATATGAATTGTGTACTTGAACTAAATTCTAAAAAATGTCATTTTATGGTTGAACAAGGAATAGTTTTGGGACATGTAATATCATCTAGAGGAATTGAAAAGTAGATAAAGTTAAGCTGGAAATTGTGTGAAACTTACCTTATCCCACAATTGTGCGGGAAGTTTCTTCTTTTCTTGGGCATGCAAGTTTAGCAAAGACATCAGCAAGATCTCAACAAATCTTTGTCATTTGGTACAAAAGGACGTGTCATATGAGTTTGATGAGGGATGTAAGCAAACATTTGAAAAGTTAAAAGAAAATTTGACTTCGGCACCAATCTTTCAGCCACCTAATTAGAGTCAACCATTTGAGACTATATATGAAATGAGCAATTTTGTTGTGGGTGTTGTTTTCGGTAGAAGATATGGCAAGATGACTCCTCCCATATACTATGCTTCTTGCACACTCAGTCCAACACAATGCAATTACTCCACTATAGAAAAGGATCTTTTAGTTATTGTGTTTGCTTTAGATAAATTTAGACCTTACTTGCTTAGTTCTAACATGATTATATATTATGATCATACAACATTAAGGTATCTTTTATCGAAGAAGGACACGAAGCCAAGGATCATCATATGGATTCTTCTACTCCAAGAGTTCAATTTGGGGATCAAAGATAAGAAAGGATTGGAGAATACAATTGTGGACCAATTAAGTTGAGTTATGAAGGAAACGAAGTTAAAACCATTGTAAGATTTGTTTCCTTATAAGCAATTACTCACTCTTCAAGATAAGGTACTATGGTATACTAATCTTATGAAATATCTAGTGAACCATGAAATAACTAATGACTTGAGTAGAGCTAAACATAACAGAATAACTCTCGCTTAGGATGATCCTCATTTATGGAAGTGTTTTTCTGACCAAGTGATAGGAGATGTGTGGCTGAACATGAATGTGAGTCCATTTTGAAGTTTTGCCATTCATATGCTTGTAGTGGTCATTTTAAGCCTAATAAAACTGATAAGTGTGAAATGCATCGTATTTTAGGGTATAGTTTGATATGTGTTTAGCAGTTTATTTAATTGCTTAGTATGTATTTAGGCTAGAATTGTGTTAGTTTGTGATTTATTTTTGTTTTAAGTGTTTTATAGGTTAAAGCAATCCTTTAAGCTTAAATATGAATTTTTAAGGTACCTTAATGTGTTTGGTAGTGTTTTAGGGTAAAGATCGAAGAACAAAGGAGTTTCGAAGCAAATTGGGCTAATTGCATGGCCCATAATTGTGATAAAAAAGCCTAACATAGGCCATGATTATAGCCTACATTGGGCAGATGCGCAGCCACTTCTAAACCTCACATTTCAAGGAATTTTTTTTGGACATTTTAGACCCTGAAAAAACCCTTGTTCAACCCTAAACACAAAAGAACATAAAAAGAATAAGAAGAACATAAAGAGGGAGCTCTACATTCAGTCACTGTTGGAAAACCTAAAGGGAGAGAAAAAGAAGAGAGAGAGAAGAAGAGGAAGAAGGAGAAAGAAGAAGTGAATCTCGATGCCATTGCTCTTCAGATCATATGGTATCCTGACGTCGCTGCCTTCTCAATTTGTCCAACCTAAGTTCCATTTTCTCTTCATTTCTTTTTTCATTTAAATGTATTAAGTTGAGATGGATTGTATGGAACTGGATTTCGGGTTACTGATAATGTTTTGAACTCTCCTTTGGGATTTTACTTTAAATTAATGTTGATTTAGTTATTTTTATGTCTATTATTTTGGATGTTGTGATTGATTAATGTAATTGCAAGTTTCGGTAACAAACCGAGAGGGTGAGCCAAATAAGAATGATTAGATCAGATTAATGAGAGTTAAGCGATCTAATTTACCACTTAATCAATCTAGTCAATAATTTCATGAAGAGAGATCCCATGTAAGACCTAGTTGTTTATTAGAGTGCTTTAGAATTAATTATATTTGTGGATAGTTTGTGAATTGAGAGATATCAAGTTTCATAATTCAATTAAGGTTTACAATTTAGGGTTTAATGGTTATAACTCGAGAGAGATTAATTAACCCTATGACCGTTTAGAATCGACACCCCATAAACACATAAATGGTTAAATTAGCATTAATGATAGGTAAAATCTCCTCTCCCATAACTTGATTAACTCTCTTGAAGGATTTCCATTGTGACCTGTGTGACTGCTTAGTTTAATTCTATTTTTTTGAAATTTTCGCTTTACAATTCTTGAATTAAATTCTCATATTCACTTTTTGTGATCACTTGTGCATTTTTTAATTCTTTTTTTTAGCTTGAAATGACTTAGGATTAGGCTAGTACCCTCCTCAAAAGATCGTACCTCTTATACTATAGTCATGAACCATGCGCTTATGGTATTTAAGGGCTTATAAATTTTAAAGCTCAAATGACATGATCAAGTTTTTGGTGTCGTTGTTGAGGAGGCGTAGCTTAGTTTAATTCTTGTAATCTAAGGCTTTTTTCCTTCTTTTTGAATAAAAAAATTGGGCATAAAGTATATGACACATCAACTTGGATATCACCAGACAACAATAGGGAATCTCAAGAGTAAAATGCTAAAAAAAGATGGAAAGAATGATGGTGGAGGAAATACATTATGGAGAGAAACAAACCCTTACGAACGTCATGAGGCCATAACTTAATGCATATAGTCATGGGATGATGTGACCACCTGTGCAAGAAAATACGTTTGAGATCAAACTATCATTGCTAAACATGCTGCGAACTAATGTGCAACTATACGGATTAGCCAATGAGGATCCCAATACTTAATTAGATAATTTCTTAGAAATTTACAACACCTTTCAATATATTGGGATGTCGGAGGATGTTGTTATGATTTGGATCTTTCCTTTTACACCTACGGATCAAGTCAAGGCCAAGTTGAATTCTCTCCACCTAGCTAACATCACAACTTAGGTGTAGTTGGTGTAAGTTTTTCTAGATAAGTATTTCCCTCTAAACAAGACAACAAGAGTAATAAAGTAAATTATCAATTTCCAATAAAATGACGAGGAGTCTTTATATGAAGTTGAGGAGCAGTATAAGGAGTTGTAAAGGAGTTGTCCTCGTCATAACCTACCTAACGAATTCCTATTGCAAACCTTCCATACTAGAGTTAATCCACTCACAAAGAGCACTATAGACGCAACTACTGGAGGATTATTCATGAGGAAAATAGATTAAGCAGTACATGATCTGTTAGAAAGACATGACATACTCTAGTTGTCTTTGGACATTAGAACGAGGTAGAAAGTAGTCAACCTTTTGGGACCCAAAAGGAATGATTGTTACTGCAAATTCAATAACGACATTGTAGAATGAGATTTACAACTTAACTAAGTAATTGAATAGCTTGAAAGCCACCTCTTCCTCCCTAGTCACAGTAATAGCACGAATGTGAGTCAAATAGAGAAGAGAGCTATATCGTAGCTGATTGTTTCTTAGGGGAAAACAAAAATGTGGAGCAAATGAACTTCAATTAAGCATAAGTTGGTCAGGGAGATATCAACATTCATTGGTTTAACAATACTGAGATTCATTTTAGAAATCAAGGGTCGTATGAATATTAATAGGATAAATACAATGACTATGATTCCAAACTGAACAAGATCATACATGAGCTCAAAAGTGTGGATGAGTCCCGGAAGAGGTTACAAGAGCAAATTGACCAAGTAATAAGGACTCATACCTCTCTTATTCTTAGCCTGGAGGTTCAAGTGGAACAACTTGTTAATGTGATATCTACAAAAAGTGTTGGAAGTGTTTGGAGAAACACGGAAGAATATCTAAGAGAGTAAGTTAAGCCTATCACATTTAAGAGTGGGAAAGAGTTAGGAGAACTAATATATAGACCAGCTAAAACTCACTCTATAGAAGACCAAAAGAAGCAAAAAAAAGGATGAAGAAAAGAATGAGGACCCTCCATATGTTACTCCTCTGCCATACCCATCGAGAATGCCATTTATAAGATTTATGATGTCGAATCTTTAAAAGAGTATGAGGATGAAGAAAAAATGACAATAAACATAGAGTTTAAAGAAGCTATGAAAGCCTCTGTTCGTGAACAAAAAGAAGAAGAAGAAAAGGGACTGACTAAGGAAGAACAAGATCATCTCACCCTTTTACCAAACAAGCTACTAGACTTAATAGAAGATTCAGGGAGTTTTGTTATTCCCTACTTTGTTAATAGTTCACTTGAAAAAAGGACATTACTGAGATTTATTAGTTTTCATAATTTTATCATTATTGCCTTTCTGATTATTTTGCAATTTGTAGCTTACTCATAGGCTACAAAATGGATGTTGAAAGAAAAGGGTGGAAGTAAGTCACTTATAATTGATCCCAGTTGAGTTTTCAATGATATAAGGTCAAGCTAATGACTATAAATTAAAATGTTTTGGTATATTGAAATTGTTATGCAGTTAAAGTTGTTTCATTTCCATACATAAATATCAATGATTTGGAATGCATTACCTTACTAATTCTCTTACTCTCTCTAAATCAATTATAAGATAGGAAAGCTAGCTCGACTTCAAACAGATTTGGTCTCTACCTCTGACACATCACCACCTTAGTCACCATGATGGTTTCTTGTTCTAACCCTTTTCTTTTCATTTTTATTAGTATTTTGTTCTTTTTCCTTCCACTTAGTGTTTCATTCCCCCTATTTTGCTTGTATGTATCCTTCTCACGTTGAGGACAATATGTTGTTCAATTGTGATATGTGTTTTGCTTTGAATGTGAATTTTGCATATTGTATGCTAGTCGATTAGGTTGCATTTTATGAATTGTGTGAATGTGTCAATGGCTTAGATTAGATGGATTGAAATTGATTTAATGTTGATCATAGTCTATTAGGTTGCGAAGAGTCATTAGCTCACAAAATTAGTGAATTAGGTACTTTGGCTAAATATGCAAGTTAATTAGGATTTGGTGTGAGTTTGTCCCCTTTAAATTGTCATACTCATTCATAATTTTTGGTCTTTCGACTTAAGTAGCTCTGCTAGTATATTTTCAAGAAAATTAGTAACTTAAGTAATAAGGTAGGCAATTAAAAAATGTGTTGGTTAAGTTTATATAAATAACTATTCCGCTGGCCTTCAAGTTATGAATAAAACTAGCAACTAGTTGAGAACGTGATGTAACTGAGTAACTGGATCGATATGCATCACAAATGTGTGCCTCCACATCAAAAGTCTATAATGATGTTTCAACCAAGCAACCTAATAAAAATATGATTTAGTTGAGTAATCAAATAGACATTCATCACTAATGTTTGCCTCCGAGTAAAAGACTTGGTCCATGTCTAAAAAGTATTATAAAAAAATGTGTTTCCTAATAAAACCTATAAAACTTGTAGATAGCTTGACTTTTCATAAAAATGTACTTAAGAGTAGTTACAAAGTTTGAATGACTAAAAAATTATTAATGTGTGTGTACAATTGAGTAACTTGACATTTGATTTTTGATTAAAATGCATCTTTATTCTAGAGCCCCTAGTTGTTGATTTTGCATGTTAACAATTTAGAACAACTTGAATGATTGTGTTTAGAGTTAACTTATTTCGTGAAGTTGAAATCATTGCCTCATTTGTTGCATTGTGTGTTTTTTTGTGTTGTTTTTGTTTTGTTTGCTTGAGGACAACCAAACATTTAATTGTGGGGATGTTGATAGGTATGAAATGCATCAAATTTTAGGGTATAGTTTGATATGTGTTTAGTCATTTATTCGATTGTTTAGTATATGTTTAGGGTAGAATTGTGTTAGTTGTAATTTTTTTGTGTTTAATTTTTTTGTCTTAGAACAATCCTTTGAGCTTAAATATGATGTTTTTGAGGTATTTTGATGTGTTTAGTAGTGTTTTAGGGTAGAGACAGAAGAATGGAGGAGTTTCAGAGCAAATTGGGGCCAATTGCAAGTAGGACACAATCGTGACAGAAAGGCGTAACATAAGCCACGATCGTGGCCTACATTGGGTAGATGCGTAGTCACTTCAAAACTTCACGTTTTGAGGGATCTTTTTAGATCTTTTAGACCCTCGAAAAACCCTAGTTCAACCCTAAACACAAAAGAATATAAATAGAACAATAAGAATAAAAAGAAGGAGCTTTAGATTTAGCCACTCTTAGAAACCCTAAAAGGAGAGAAAAAGAAGAGAGAGAGAGAAGAGGAAGTGGATCCGACATCAATGCTTCCCGAATTGGGTGGTATCTAGAAGCCACTGCCTTTTTGATTTGTCCAATCTAAGTTCCATTTTCTCTTCATTTCCTTTTCATTTAAATGTATAAAGTTGAGATGGATTGTAACGATATGGATTTTTGAGTTGTTGATAATGTTATGAACTTTCCTTCATGATTTTTCTTTGAGTTAACATTAATTTAGTTATTTTTTTGTTTATTGTTTTAGGTATTGTGATTGAATAACATAATTTCATGTTTCAGTAATGATTATATCGGATTAATGAGATTTAAGCAATCTAATTAACCACTTAATCAATCTAGTCGGTAATTTCATGGAAAGAAATCCTGTACGAGACTCAATTGTTTATTATAGAGCTTTAGAACTAATTAAAATTATGGTTAATTTATGAATTGAGAGATTGCAAGTTCTATAATTTGATTATGGTTTACAATTTAGGGTTTAATGGTTATAACTCGAGAGAGAGTAATCAACTCTATGACCGTCTTAAACTGACACCCCATAAACACATAAATGGTTAGATTAGCATTAATAATAGGTAAAATCCCCTCTCTCATAACTTTATTAACTCTCTTGATGGATTTCTATTATGACTGGTGTGACTACTCAGTTTAATTATATTTTGTTACAATTCTTGAATCAAATTCTCGTATTTACTTTCTATGTTCACTTGTGTAGTTTTTTATTTCTTTTTATTCTTTTGTCTGAGCCTTAGACGACTTAGGA
>JANSVA010000003.1:18496456-18553401 GCA_025504915.1 Erythroxylum reticulatum
GAATCATTATCAGAAGATGACATCTGTATCAAAATATATAAAAAGATAAATAATAAGCTTATTGTATAACAAGATAATATAGCAATAATCATAACACAATAATAATAAATTACAATTTAATTCATTACAACAAAATTAACCAAACAGAAATCCAATATAACACATTAGAAGTAGCGAAATCCAATACAACACATTACAAGTAGTCCAATATTAGTAACCAAAGACATGTCTAATTCATTACAAAAATCACAATCATTTCATTTTCTTAAGCAATTCGATTTGAAGATCAACATCCTTAAGCTCATCAAACATGTCTCTATTTTCCTTCTTCAAAAATAATTTGGTAGCTAACATAAACAATTCACCTCCCCTTTTATATTTCATTTATACTTCGTAAGATGTTCATCACCTTATAAATGCTATAACCAGGTTCATCTCTTTTAATAAAGCTCATTGAAGTTCTACTCTCTACTGCATCACATATACGGTCCAAATGTTTACATAACCTTTTTTTTGCCCCTGTTCTAGTATCATGTTTCTTTCTTTTTTTCTCCTTTCCTTTTGTAAAATTTCCTAAAGTTGGAGTTGATGAACCAATCTCATTACTAACATTTCCAATTTCTGGATTGACAGCAAAGTCTTCAAAAAGGTTATCGTCAAGATCGGTATCAACTAGGCTTTCTCTACACGCCACATAAGCATTGTTTGGTACAAAACCTGAAGAAGGTGCCCAAGCTCCTTCTCCTGTAGCTGCAACATCTTTAAATAAAATATTCAGCTGTTCAATATGTTTCAAACCTTTAGTTCGATATTTGGCAGCCTCAGGATTTTCCTACAATAATATTGTTTAAATTATTAAACTATTAAATAACATTAGAACATTATAAATCTAAATCTTAAATGCTTACCTTCATTTTCTTTTCCCATCATTTGTCACTTGCATCAATAGTTTGATTAGTAGGATCCCATTCTAGTTCAGTTTCCTTACCTACTAAATTTGTCCAAAGCAGTCAATCCTTTTTTAATCCATCCCATTTATTCTTAAATTGTTTGTATTCATAGTTCTTCTTAGTTTCATGAGCAAACTTTGAAACTATATTTTCCATAAAATCTTGTTAAAGTGATCATTCAGTCGATTTCCAGTTAATGTCTCTTCCACAAAAATTTTGATTAAAATTTCAAGAGTACTATTAGTCCACTCCACTTTAACCCTTTTTTTCAATTTATCCCCACCTTAAATATCTTGATTTGATATTGACATTTTCTATCAATAACAAAATCCCCACTACATATAACAATGAATTTAACAAGCATAAGAAAATATAAAAGCATAACCAAAATGACATAGACAAAAGCATAATAAGCATTAAATATTTTATGAGCTCAGCATTAAAAGTATAACAATGATTATGGAAGTTTATGCACATACAAAAGTAAAGAAAGAGACACACTTCTTAAGGAGTTGCTATCTCAAATACAAATTACTCATCATGTATTACTTTCAGCCTATATTTAAAAACAGTTTTACATGCTTACTTTGAATCATTGAGTGCACTTAAAATAACTAGATAACTACGTTAAGGGACTAGCATCTTCACTCACGAGTTTGATGGAATCACAGTATTAGAAAATTCAAGAGGGTAACATAAGAGACAAAAAGAATACTGTAAATTATGTAGGCAGTGGGCTGCTTACAGAAGCTCTTCATGTACTGGATAATATGAAGTCGCAATGCTGTCAGTAGCCTCAGCATGTTCACAAATGGATCATTTTTCTCTTGAAAAATGTATCCTCAGCATGTTCATAATGCTGGGACAGTGTTTGTAATGCCCTCATAGACATGTATATGAAGTTAGGTAAACAAGCAATGGCTTCTAAAATTTTTGGTCTAATGCCAAACAAGACCGTAGTTACATAGAATTCATTGATAGCTGGTTTTGTTAGAAAAGGGAGTTTAAGACGTTGTCTGCGTTGAACGCAGACGCCGAAACGTCTGTGTTGTAGAAGTTGAAATGTCTGCGTTTAACGTAGACAAAGGTTTGCGTTGACACAGAACACAGACTTATTAAAATAGCATTCGAAGTGGAGGAAAAATAACAAGAAATAGCTTCGAACTAACCTGTGAGTTAATCTGTGGGCGTCTTAAGAAGATGAGTTCTTGCTGCGTGTTTGAGAAGATAAATTTTTGTAAACAAAAGAAAACCAAATAAACATAACAGTCATTTTAACTTTTGATATATACGTAAGTGACACAAAAATGTCTACCCAAAAAAGCTAAAATTTGGGGCTTTTCTGAAATGCACCAAATTTGAGTTTTTGAAAAAGTTGTATTTTAGCTTTTAAAAAAGCTATTTCTACTTCAAAAGTACTTTTGAAGTTTACAACCAAACAGTCATTTTTTTCCTTAAAATAGCTTTTGCGGTAGAAAAAAGTACTTTTTAGCCTCCAAAAGCTGAACCAAACAGGCTCTTATACATGTTCTTTTATTTACGATTTGAACATTTCAATTTGTCTAATAAAGTCTCCAATGGATTATAGAGCAACAAGTACAAAACTAGTGATGTGACGCACAGTTCATCATAGCTTCGTGAACCGATATCAATTATAGGAGAAAATAATTAATATCAATTATTTTAATATTAATTATTGCCAAAATAAAAATAATATAGAAGAAAATAAAATACAAAAATACATATTTTATCAATTTAATGTAAGAAAAATAATATAAGAAAAATAAATGACAATAACCTCGTACAACTTTTTAAAGTTTTTTTTCCCATAATTTCTCATCAAAGTCTTCTAAGGTCTTTTATAAAACACTTACCATACTAATTTCATAATAGGTTTACCGGTAAGAAGTGTGAACCTTTTCCAATATTTGACTAAATGCAGGCAATTTCTGGATCATGTAAAATCTTACATCTTTCATTATAGTCCTCATCTATTTATTTTTCTTTTAACTTTTCTTATTTCTTGAAAAATAGTTATATCCCCATCATCAATAGTTAGAGAATATGTGACTGAGTCTCCCCATCTATATCTTCTTAGCAATTTCACGATCCCGTTTGCTTAATCCTTGGCTATATTGTGTTGATGTTTTTTTGTTTTTAAATTGTTCTATCTCGTGAACTTGAACTTGGAACCTCCTTAAATTTTTTTGATACCGATTATTATCAAAATAGAGGCAACATAGGAGAAAATAAGGGAAC
Source organism: Erythroxylum reticulatum (assembly GCA_025504915.1). Classification (NCBI taxonomy): domain Eukaryota; kingdom Viridiplantae; phylum Streptophyta; class Magnoliopsida; order Malpighiales; family Erythroxylaceae; genus Erythroxylum; species Erythroxylum reticulatum. Next base: position 18,499,666 of record JANSVA010000003.1, read on the forward strand.
AATAATGCAAGAATTTATATGATTAGTCCAACTCATAGGTAAGGAGACATAATTCATTACTATGAAAAAGATGATACAAGAAGAATAAATGGTAGCAACTTTACACAACATCTTAAAGGTTCTCTCTAGAGATTCTCTCCAAGGACTTTTAAGGTCTCTCTTATAAAACTGTTATCAAACTATTTACAGACAACAATTATATATAAAAAGTCTAATTATAGTGAAATTTTAGTTTATATTCTATTTACACATAAACTTAATTTTATTGAAACACTATTCCCATAGATGTCTAATGATACAGAAACTCTATTTCATTAGAATTCTAACAATAAAGAGGTTTTATTTTTGTGCATCCTAAAAAAATGTGTCACAAGTCTAATGTTAGTTTACTTTAGAAATCTTTTCCATCTAGTATAAGATCGGTGTTGATCCTAAACCTTTTTAAGTTTAGATTATCTTCTATAATTATAATATTCATGAAATTTAAGTCTATCTCACAATTTCTCACATTGACTTAAATTATCAACATTAAATAAAGAAACATTTTCTGCCATTCAAGCCATTGAAGGCTTCAACTGAGTGAACATTCACCAAGTCTAAGCAATGCTTGAACTTTTTATAGGCAACAACATTATCAACACATCAACAGTATCCTTCAAAGTGTGAGTCTTTTTTGACAAGATTTAACTAGATGTAATCAAAATTCATTGACTTTACCTATTCTCTTGAAAAATAATTTTATTAATATCTCCAATGGTTAAAACATATCAACCAAGTCTCCCCAGCTATATGTTGTTGATTATTTGATAGTTCTTCTAGCTCTATCTTTGATTATATAATGTTGATGCCTTTTTCTTAATATTGTTTTATCTCCTAAACTAGAAATATCAACTTATTTAACATATGTTCTAGGATATTCAAGTATGACCTTTAAACTAGTATTGCTCACTATTGACCATGACATAACCTTTCCAAATGTTTGCATAAATATATGTTGCTCCTTAAACAATATATTCTTAAAGATTACCTTAGAAATTTTACCAAAAGCATAAAACTTTCAAAATTCTATCTTCATATGTTTGTCATTCTTCAATAAGTTCCTCTTATAAAATTTCATTATCTCTTCCTCACCAAGATGACTAACCTATATATGCCATAAGATAGTACTTTCTTCCTTAAAGATTGAGATACAAACATTGATCCTATATTGTCTATCCTATTAAGACATGGATGAAATACTGTAATTTTCGTTCACATAGTCAATATACTCTTTTTAACCTTGAATTGTCTATCATCGCTAGAAAATTGGTACCTTTGTCTATTAAAAGTATCCATAGAAATTAAATTCTTTTGAACATCAAGAACATACTAAGCAATGTTTTAACAATTTCATCATGCATTTTGATCTGCATTAAACACTATCTTTGATAATGCTCTCTATTATCACTAAATCTGGTATAATCATTCAACTTTTTTAAAGAACACCAATTCTTATGGACAATTATATAATAATCGACCCCAGTGTCTATTACCCATTAATTTATATAATCAAAATTACTTATTATAAAATTATTACTGTCTTTTTCATCCTCTTTACTGGAATTCTCTTACACTGCAACAACATTTGCTTTTCTATTTGTTTACCTTTTCTCATTTTCATTCTTCTGTTGTGGACGGTTCCTCTTAAGGTACTTTTTAACTTTATAGTTAAAGCATCAAACAATTTTATTCTTTAATTTAGATTGTGACTTACTCATGTTTTTATAACTCTTTTCATTATTCCTTCCTTTGTCGACAACAAGACCCACATTTGATCCATTTTCATATATGCTTGAGACTTTTTTTTTCTTCAATTCCTTATATTAAAGGGAATCCTTCACTCCACTCATATAAATAGTCTCTCTACCATATAACGTGGTATCAACAAAATTTTCATATGAATTAGGTAAGGAATATAAAAGAATTATGACTTAATCCTTATCCTTATTTTTAATCTGGACACCTTATAGATTTAAAATGATTTGATTAAAATTAATAATGTGATCTTTCACCTATGTACTTTTTGTCATCTTCAAAGCATACGAGTGTTGCTTTTGATATAAATGATTCATAAGTGATTTCTTATGGTACTTACTTTCCAGTTGTTTTCTTATAATACTTACTTTCAAGTCGTTTTCACGATGAAGTTTATCAACTACTTCTTTTAGGATCTCATCACCTAGACTTAACAACTAGATAGAACCTTTTCTTTCTTTAACGTCCTCGAATTCTCAAAAAATATTTATGCTCCTTTCAACACTTTTGTGCATCTATGTTGAATAAGAACTGCTCTTAAATGAAATTATTTGACACATTGATCTTCCTAATATCAAACATATAAAAAGATCATGACAACTAACTTTATAAATGAAATTATTTGACATATTGAACTTCCTAATATCAAACTTATAAAAAGATCATGACAACTGACTCTAGATTTGCAAAGACAACCTAAGCTTTAATACCGATTATTTTGATATTAATTGTTATGAAAAAGGAAGCAATATATGAGAAAATAAAGAAACAACAACATAAAAATTTATGTGTTTTGGTCAATCTATATGACTGACTTATACAAGTAATGTGATATATTAAGAAAGATGGTGCAACGAGAATATATGATAATAACCTTATCCAACCTCCCAAAGGTTCTAACCAAAGTTTTCTAAAGTCTTTCTATAAAATAAATTTTTATTACCATATAAGTTTAAAGTTATTGACATTTTATTTCCACAAAATTTGATTCACTAAAATTCTATTTTAAATGCTAGAAATACCGAGAAGATAATTGATAATTGAAGGCATATCTCACCCTTCGTATTGAAGAAGGTATATAACTGGGCTAAGGGTATCGTACGATGTCGTCCTAGCGATCGTTCCTTGCACTTTCCCAAACTTTCGACAACCTGCGATGCGAGATCATCTTCGTCTGCTTCCTTTTGCCCATGTTCGAGAATATGCGACGGACTCCATTGCCTTAGTGTGTCGTTGAGAGGAGATATAACGGCGCCGTCACTGATGGAAGGAGCGGAGGTGTTAGAACTGGACGATCTAACTTACTCTGACTTGATGCTGCTATCATCTCCTTCGAACGGTGACGAGTCGACTAATAATGAGTCAATTGAAGAATTTGAAAGATTGGAGACAATAAGGAGAAGGTTGATGGAAACCCTAGGGCCCAAAGGTCCCGGTCTTCTCTCCATCACTGCTGTCCCTAAAGCTTCTCTTCTACGCCGAAAGCTTCTTCCTTTAGCTCGTAAGCTCGCTCTTCTCGACCCCGAACAACGCAAACAACTTCTTAAGGCTAGTTCGATGTCTTTTTTCTTTTCTATTTTCTTCGGAGGACTTTGGATGTTTCTTAATAAATAATGCTTTTGAAAAAGAAAAAAAACCATGTTTTCAGGAACACAAGTTGGGGAGTGATGTTCCTTTGAAAAATCCTGATAGAAACGTTTCGTCTTTTGCTATGCAACTCAAATACGATGAAGCTCTGGATTCTTGTATAGGTACAGAAAGGCCTGAAATGAATTCAAACTTGGCCTCTATAGATGTTTATAACATCGAAAAATTTCAGGATAATGTGTTTGGGAATCTATCTGAGACCTTCAAGGAGCTAGGATTTTGTATGATGGACATGGGACTTCGTGTTGCGCAAGTATGTGACAAAGCCATTGGCGGCAACGTGTTGGAACAGAGCTTGTTAGAATCAGGAACAGCGAAAGGAAGGCTTGTACATTACCATTCTGCTTTGGATAGTTTTGTTATCAAAGAAAATGGGAGAAGGAAGGGCAAGAAGAAGTGCAAAGAACAATCGATAAGAAGTGACCTAAGTAATGTTGAAGGTTCAGACTTGGTTGCCAATGAAGTTAGATTGTGTGGACATCGAGCTGATCTATGGCAACAATGGCATTATGATTATGGTATCTTTACCATTTTGACAGCACCTATGTTTCTTGCTTCTTGTTACTTGTCAAATGATATAAGAAAAGGTTCGTCACTTTGTGATCAAGAATGTCGTTATCCTAATGGGTGTTCATATTTGCAAATCTTTGATCCCAACAAGAATTCTGTCTTCATGGTAAAGACATCTCCGGAAAGTTTCATCATTCAGGTTGGGGAGTCAGCTGATATCTTATCAAAAGGGAAACTCCGGTCTAAGCTTCACTGTGTCTGCAGACCAAGAAAGTTAGAGAATTTAAGCAGAGAAACCTTTGTCATGTTTCTGCAACCTGCATGGACCAAAACCTTCTCGATTTCTGATCCTGCTGTGGAACAATGCATTTTAGGTGATAGTTTGTCTCATATTGAAAATGACCACCTTGATCAAGGCTTAAATGAATTCACAAGTGAAATTCTTAAACTTGTTCCACCACTTTCATCACGGTTGAAAGATGGGATGACATTTGCAGAGTTCTCACGTGAAACAACGAAGCAATATTTTGGGGGGAACGGTTTGCAATCTAACAAATAGCTGCTTAATTTCTTTGTTTTACAGATGCAACTTTAGGTGATGATTCTACCTCTTATATTGTCATTACATTTTGATCTATTTTTTCTTTTGCAGATTTTTTTTTTTCCTGAAATCCACTTGTCTTCTTACTTGGATCCATTAATGCGTTCATTTCTCCTCACCACGCTGATCCATAATTTGGATTTTGATACAGAATTCCTCTTCAAAGTGAAAGAAAACAGACTTTTTGGACCAATTATGTTTATCTGCTTAAGGTGTTTGCTGTAACTTCTACTTGATAATTTGATTGTTGCCTTACTACACATAATTGCAATTTTGGTCGTCTATATGTGATTCTTGCAACTTTCTGTACATGGTGTTTGTTTTGCTACCATTAAGGTTTTAAAGTTCAACCTTTGGTTCCGGTCAAGAATTGTGTCCATGTTTGCTGCTGCTATCAGATGATGTGATCCGTTATGCGTCCTGGCGCCCAGCTGAACCTGCAAGCTAATCTTAACCTTTTGTCTTTCTTTTGATCTGGTTGAGCTTATTTAACCTCTACTTCTTATTTGCTGCAATACTTGACGCTTAGACTTGAGCTGTTTATGCATCAGTTCCCCTAGTAGTAGATAATGCCCTATACTATCTCTTGAACTGGTTGAGCTTTTACAGAAATGAGGATATTCAACTTTGACTGCAGATAAATGAAACAAGATATTTATCTTAGCTCTTGAACAGCGCAGTTCTCGAGGCTGCTTCGTTGATGTTAACATCCACAATGACTAATCGCTCTTAAGCTTTTGAATAGGCAATTCTTAAGCCAACCCTTAATTGTTTCGTTGGGGCATCATGTTTCTATCTTCCATTTCCATAATTGTTAGTTTCGTAGCTAGTTATTGTGATCATGTTGGACAACGTATATAGGCTGAACGTATTAATGCACTGTATAATTATTTGGAGTTGCGAAGTAATTTTCATTAGTAACAAAAACTTTGGTACCACATTTTTTGTTTTCTATTTTTCTTTCAAATAAAAAAAATGTTTGGTAGTTAACGTCAAATAACAATGTAGTTATATTTTTATTAATGATAACAATTTCATATAAGATAAGATTTAAAAATGAATTATTTTTAGTTAATTAAATTTATTTTAGCTTCTTATATAATATTTATTAATAAAGTGGTAATAAAAGTTATTTTATTTTATTAAAATAAATAATCTGTAATTAGATTTTATTTATAATTAAATTTTATATATTAAACCGAAATTTTTTTCCAAATTGATATATTTTGAAGATATTTAAAGTTAATTATGTTCTATTAATAATTATTAAAGTAAATTAAATTAATTGAACTACAAAAATTAAATAAGTTATTGAATAAAATTAATTATTTGACTTAATTAAATATAATATTAAAATAAATTATTCATATGTTTATTAATAATTAATATATTAAATATATATTTAGTTGAGAGTAATTAGATTATAAAAATAAAAATCACTTTTGTAGTTTTTCGAATTGCAAGAAATTGAAATAAAATACGTAAATTAAAAATTCAAACAAATACTTTTTTACAAAGCTTAAAAATATAAATATAAATGAAACAAACATATTTGAAAGTTTATTAAGGTTCGCAATTATGAAGTTGGATTCAAGCCTACACAATTACTAATAAGTATAAGTAGAATAATCAATATTCAAACAAGTATTTAATTTAATGTATGTTTTTGGAACTATAACAAAAAGCTTTAAATTAAAATTTAAAAGCAGTTACTCCAGATGGTCAACAAACAACTTATCTTTACAAATAATTATAAAGGAGATTTACTTTCGTCAAACTGATGAATCTTGGAGAATATTTCTGATAAATAATAGAACTTACTAAAATGACTTATCTAATTTTATAACTAATAGATGCATTATATTTTAAACAATGTATTTAATCAAGGGGATTTATATATAAGAGCTATTTTCTTTGCATATGACAAGTGACAAATTTTGAAAAATTTGTTTAAATTTTATGATAAATAATTTATAGAAATTAATAAGAAAATTTTGACTTTAATGGTGATTTACAAATAATATATATATTATAATTTTAATATTTCATTTTATAGAGTATAATTTCTTATTTAAAATTTTCTATTCAAAATTTTAATCACCATTAAATATTTATATTTAATTCAGAATTTGACATATGGTAACGTTTGAGGAATTAGTTCTAATTTTCCTAATAAGTAGTTTATAAAATCAATAAAACATTATTTATTTTAATCATGATTTATAATTAATTGAATACATTATATTTTTAATATTATATCTAATTGGGGCATGCTTTTTATTCAATTTTTCCATTAAAAGATTAACTATCATTAAAATTTTATTTATAAATTTAATTATCCTATTAATATAATATTTCTGATAGTAATTTTCAGTTGATCTTGATTACATATATTTCTTTAAATATTTCATATAGTTGCATTTACAATAATTTAATAAGTAAAATAGTAAAAAAATTTAGATTATTTATAGTTTTTATTATTAGAAAACATTTGATAGTTTTATATATTTTATTTGATAATATTTATATATTTTAATAATCTAAATATAGTTAATTCAATTCTTATGATTTTCCAAGAGAGGTAATATGGAAAGAGTTAAAAAAATATTTCAAATAAGGTAATTACAACTCATTAAACAAGTATATTGTTAAATATTTGAAAAGGTAAGAACTTTTAACCCAAATTTCGTTAATTTTAAACTTACAATTTATATTAAATATAAAATAAACAAAAATTTTGATTAAAATTTAATTAAAATAATTTATATTTACAATATATAAAGATATTTAAACTTAATTATTTTCAATTATTTCAATTTTCTATATAAAATATGATTGTTTTAATATAGAATTTATTGAAACAAGGAAGGTTCCATATAACAAAACATAATTATTACTAATGATTTAATTTTGGATAGAAGTAATATGAAACGTATTTTAGTCATGCACAAATAAATAGAAATATCGTGAAAACAATAAGGAAAAGTTGGAATCAAATTCAATCAAGTCAAGAACCAAACTAACACAAAAGTACAACAAGATTATAAATAAAATGTAATGATCATTGTAATTTACTTGGATACTTTCGAGGGTCACCATGAATAAATGCAACAACATTAATTGCACAAGTCTTTTAAATCATCAATAATAATTAAAGTTTAGATTTCAAAGAAAATTCTCTTAAATCCTTAATCATACTTTCCGGAACATTATGATAAGTGTTTAAGTTAATTTTACATTAAAAAATTGAACATGTGTAACATTCCGTTATTCATGTTAAGACTATAATATTGCATTATGAGAGATTACTGACAAACTAGAAAAATGCATATCATGTTTAAATTGAATATGACATGCACATACACGAGAATATTAATTTTACACATTAATATGATTGTACATGCATTCATTGACATTTTTTGGGTTAGAATTAATTTTTAAATGGGAATCATGGATTATTTGTGTTGAAATTTTATTTGATGATAATAATTATTTTGAAATTTTTTGTGAATTTTAGGATATTTCTAAAATAAAATTTGGGGTATTTTTAGAATAGGAAAAAAATGTTGAAATTGGACCAATTTTAGTATGGCATGTGGACTGAGTAAATATTGGCAAATGGCTTACATACATAGTGACATGTGGTAGTGAGAGTGTAATACATGTAGTTATGTGTTTAGTAAGGAAATTTTTGCAACTTACGTTGTTCTTCATCCTCACCGAAAACACCAAGCTGTTTCTTTTGTGAAATTAGTTATTGAATCTTACATCAAGTAAGAATTTTAGTTCATAGAGAGAGAAAGAGAGAGAGAGAGAGAGAGTTTGATTTATGTTAACATCTCAGTGTTCATTTATTCACCGAAATCTGATTTGTTGGGAATTTAGCTAACTCAAATAAGTTGAGTTTTAAGCTTTATGATATTATAAATGGTATTTTGATAATGTATGTATTAAATTGAAATACTTGTGATAATTGGAGTAAAATGCAAATGATGCAGAAGTTCATGAAAAATCGATGAATATATATATGTGCTCTGTTTGTATTGTGAAATATGCATAAGGTTTGTTTTCACTGTACATGCATGAATCTATTGAGTATCGGTAGAAATGAATTTAAATGAGTTTGATGATAAGGAATGAGAATTGGGTAAGGTCGTGATATATAGGGAGGATTTAAATGAAGTAATTGTGTTGATAGAAAAATGCAGAAAATGGGATTTACGTGAATGATAAGATAGAAAAATGTAGAAATGGGATTTGTGTGAATGATATACGGCTTTTGATGATTATGTTTACATCTTGGGTTTTGATTTATTAGTGTTATGTTAAACTAGAAGGGAAGTAGAAAAGATGAGTTATGTGTTAGTTGACTAAGATAGGAATGAGAAAATCTTAAGGAAAAAAATGGAAGAAAAAGAGAGGGAAATTTTCCAATTTCGGTGAAGATGAAGAAGGAAGATGCACGATCATGCCTCTGCACAATCGTGACATCATTGATGGATTTGGAGAAGCATGATCGTGACTTTGCAGGAAGGATTGAAAACTGAGGCACAATCGTGGCCCCGAAGCTGTCTAAAGTGAGGTTGTTTTCTGAACATCCTTCGATCTTTTTGCTATAACTTTTTCTCCCGACATCTAAATCACTTGATTCTTGAATCAAAAGACTCGTAATACATTGATCTACATATTCACTAAAAATTATAGCAATCTAAAATCATTGGGGAGAGATTGAGTGATAAAATTGGGACAGAAATTTGTTTTGGAGATTGGGTGTGCACAAGCGTACGTTATGGTTGCACACCTGTGAGTTGATTATTTAGGAATGCATATCCATACACTGATGTTGCACGGTCATGACTTAATTCTATTTGGGTTAAACAACTCAAAAGTGCACGATCGTGCCCGAGAGATTTTTGCATCCCGAAAATCCTTCCTTCTTTTGCCTATAACTTCCTTTATAGTCATCCAAATGGAATGATTTTTTATTTAGATAAACTAGAGACATAGGGTTACAAATTCTCTGAAGAAATCTAATTTAATTCTGTCTCTAGAATTCAAATTTTGAATTAAAATTGAGTATAGGATACTGTTTCAGTATAAGGAGAGATTGAAAATATTTGGGGTATAACTTTCAGATTACTGAACCAAATTGAATGATCTTGGTGTCATTAGAAATGTAAGAGATAGGGGGACAATTTTCTATGAGAGAGTATTGTCAAATTACTTGATTTACATTGTCTAAATGATCAATAACAGTAGACCCGAAAGTCAGTTTTTGGAAAAATTTGAGTTTGACCAAATGAGTTAGGAATGGTGATTCTAACGGTTTTATTGAGGCATAAACCATAAGTATAAATGATACTTATGTGAGTTTGGATAAATGCATGTTTATATGAAGAAAATGATAGAGCGATACCCGAGATTGTCATGAACATGCATGATGCATATTTCATATACATACATATGCATTAATAAACATTTATAATTGTGCCAATTTGTGATATATGTAAATGTGTTTTGTATGATATAGAGGAGAACATTAGACACCAATCAGACATTGCCTGGCCATCCAGGCAATAGCATATTGGAGTGTACTATGAGTCAACCTAGATGATTTTTCCTAGGATTGATTGAATTTGTTTAACTTCCAATAATTGAACTATTTGTGAATTGTTGATGAATTCTAGACTTGAATGATTCGAGGAGTTTGTTATGAACTGGAAGTGTTCTGGTTGCTTTTAAATTCTAAATGATATTTGTATAATCAACGAAAGTTGAATGCCAGACTTGGGTCCGATGACTATGATATTTTAACTATGCACTATAAATGACTACTCTACATGGCATATTCTATTATTTGATGCATTTCATAAAGTGCATGTTCAGATAAAGGCGCTAGTTTGAAAGAGCTTTAAGCTCAGTATTCTGCACGTAGAGCTTTGTTTCGTGATTTTTGTTTCTGATTGAGCCCAATGGGCCAGTATCTATATTTGTATCTGAAAGGCACTCAATCACAACGATAATAAAGAATCTGGTGTCTCATATGCATTTGTATTTGTATGCATCTATTTTGAATTTGTGATGATATCATGATATGCTATAATAATGTGAGTATTTGGATTATTCATGTTTTGAAAGAATATATGTGAAATGTGTGATATTGTGTTTTTAACTTGGGTGAAATCATTAATGATGGTCACAAAGACCAAAGGCTAAAAGCTCGGATCTAAGACGCCGAAGCTTCTGGTTCTTTCTTTCAAGACCACTCTTTCACTCATTGAGTTCGCAAAACTAAAAAAAATTGCAATGACTTTTCAAGTATGAGACAGGAGACCTAGTTTCTAAGACTAGACTAAGGGAACATTTTGGATTAAGTTATGGTTCAAAGGTCTATCAGCTAACATCAGAATAGTTGTAACTTGTATTTTGTAGTTTCTTGTCATATATAGCTTGTATAAGGACTGTAAGCTTTTGTCAATGAATGCAAGAAATGCTTTTAAATTTGGTGACTTTTAATTTTGTTAAATGATGCCATGTGTAAGTTGGAAGCTAAAGTAAAGGCCATCCAAGAAGTCAAAGATTTATAAAAACTACCATTAGAGGAACTTATTAGATATCTCCTTGCCTACAAAATTAGGCTGCAATAGATGCTTCAACGAAACAACATTTCAAAGAAAAATAACGTAGCATTTTCCCCCTAACATTTCTTAAAATGTCTAAGTTAGTCCTTACCGTTATCTATAGTGTCATGTTACACTTTAACATTTTCAAAATAGAACTAATAACATCCTAAATATTATAGTGATAATGATGATGAGATACTCTCTAACTCTAGATCTTGTTATAATGATAATGATGTTAAATTATCATATAATAAACTAGTTGAGAGCTACGAATTTAAGAGCATGAAAAAGAAAAAGTTATCTTCCCAACTCAAAGAGGTTTAAAAGAATATATATGTATGTATATGTGAAAATGAAAAAAAAGAGTGAATTACATAATGTCAAAGCATCGAAAAGTGTGGCCATCATTAATAATCATAACTTAAATGTATTAAAACATATGAATGAAGTATCAAAAAAGGAGGATGAAGTTTTCGAAGACTTATTGTCCATGTTTACAAAGGGAAGCGAAACTTGAAAATATTTTAAAAGTTAAAAAGAGTTCAAATATTATGCATGGAATCATATATAACTATGGGAGTTTTTCAAACATCAACATTTCTTTTGTCAAAATAAATCACCTTCATAGTGAAGAGTCATTGCCTAATATAACAAATGAGTATGGAGCATCTAAGCATCCATATAAAACATATACACTTCCAACATCCACAGGAGCTCACCCTAAAGCAAACCTCATGTTTTCATATATGGTTCCAAATTTTAGCCTATAACTCTAACACTCTTAAAGCAAAATAAGCACAACTTTTAGGCAAAAACATATGATAGCATCCAACCTTACTTATACTCTATTAGCCTTATACTAAGAACAATACTATGACACATGTTTACACTCCTCATAAACATCAATACAATTAAAGAAACATGCATTAGATATACAATTATGCCAGTTCTCTTCACTATCTATAAAATCATTAAACTCTTTTATCTAAAGGACATATTCCCATCACTCATATATATGTGTGTGTGTGTGTGTGTATGTGTGTGTGTGTGGAATTAAGATTCCTTTTTATTATGAAAGAATATTGTAAAAATATTCCTCTTCATTGAGAAAATAATATATAAAGGATATTCTTTTTTTTGAAAGTAGAGTTACAGTGGAATTCAAAAAAGATTTTTGGGAATGAACATATGCAATGGTCATTTATTGAACCACTTTAAATTGGTTTATATGGTTAAAGTTTATACATTATATTATATATAATATTTCCACCTTTTAGAAATTATGTTCCTTAACACAGTAAGTAAATATTTTTTTTAAAATTATCAACACCCAATTCTCGCTTCCCCTCTTAGGTTCCATTATAGACCAATAAATGGTATTAGAGTGGATCTACTAGGCTAAAATTTTATATGAATTCTTATCGCAAAGATTATAATGACATATTTAAAAGCATTATTGTCATCATGCAACCAAGAGGGACAAAACATTATTAGATTCCCTTTCTTTGATGGAACTAACTATCTGTTTTTTAAAAAATCATTAAAATCCAACTTATTTTGAGAGGAGGACTCATCTTTTCAAATACTTGGCGAGCTGTTAAGATTTCTTTAATCCAGCAGTGTATTATGTGTGCTAAGGCATGTTTACCAGTTTTCCCTTTATGGAATAATCTTTGACTCCTTTCCATCCATATTGTATAAACTGAACAATTTAGGTAGAGGATAAGACACATTTAGTCCTTCTTTAACTTTTGATATCGATTTTTAGCCCACTCCAATATGCTATCCCAATTAATAACTGGGAAGAAAATACTTATTGTGTGTTGCATTCTAGCCTAAATAGAGGCTGTGTAGTTGCATTTGAAGTAAAGATGATCAATAATTTCAACTTCTAGATAGCATAATTCACATAGGAGATCATTATTTCCTATATCATGTCTTTTGTTTTCAGCCTTCTCCTAGCTGCTAACCATGTTGTAAAGGAAGCTTTAGCAATCAAAGAACCATTCCAAACAATATTGTACCAAGGTATGAGAGGGTTAAGTGGCCTAATTGCTCATAAGGAGTTAGAGAATTTACCATTATTGTTAATGGAACAGATGTTAATAGTTAAAGAACAATTAGGTAGTTAGTTGGGGAAGTAATTTAGTAGCCTTTCAGCCCCTATTCTTAAAAAATGCCATTTTTTGTGAGCAATGACCTTCTTGACTCGATCTTGAACTTGAATTCTAGTTATGAAAACTGAGATACCTTATTTCAGAAATAGAGGACTTAGATTGTTCTTAGATTGTTCCCATCATCAAACCAAAACCAAGCATCCTCTCCATTCCCCACTTGAATTATAATAAAGGGAAACCAAATTTGTCTCTTTATGAAATTTAAATGAGAGGCCAAGACTGCTCTTTCTATTCATTGATTGAAAATGACTATCTTTATTAGAAAGTAAGGATAAAATGTTCTTAATGGCTAAAAATGTAGACATAGGAAATAGTTTCAAATGGCCTCTTTATACCTATGAAAGTCGTTAAGAAAACAAAAGGCCCCCAAACTATAGGAATAAGAGGAACCTTAATATAAAATATTAATTTCCTAAAGTAGTAGGTCGTACACATATTATTTTGTGTATTATGAAGAAATGAATTTAGTAGAATCTCTATATGTGAAACAATTTATGAAATTTTGCATACATGATAAATTACTCATAAGGGCACAAATCAAGTTAAAGAGAGTAAAATGTGCTTATTAATGCACTAATATGAAAATTGTTTCAAATAAGGCATGATGGAAAATATATCTAGAATCTACACTAGATTTATAGATATTATTAAATCTCTTAAGGGTCTTAGAAAGGCCTATATTAACATTGAAATGGTAAGAAAGTTGCTTAGGTCTCTTTTGAATATGTGGGAAGTTAAAGTAGCAACTATATAAGAAGCCAAAGATTTAACAACACTGTCATTAAAGAAGTTTGTTGGATCTCTCCTCACATGTGAAATGAGACTTTAAGAGATCCAAGAAGAAATAACTCTTTCAAAGAAAAATGACTTAGCATTCAAAGTATCAAGATAGAAATCAAGTGAAGGCAAGATATCTACAAGTGGAATTAATGATGAAGACCTCACCTTTATCATTAGAAAATTTAAGAAGTTTTTTAAGTGAAAATTTTCATATAAAAAAGGACTTTAAGGAAGGTAAAATTAATTCAAAATGTAAATACTTATCATTATTTCTTTTAAATGTATAAAAGTCACATGAAGTCCTAATGTCCTCTACTCAAAGATAATAGCAAGTATGAAAGAAATATTAAGTAGGAGAATATTGAAAGAAAAAGAAGGAAGCACCTAAATCCTTAACTTAAGATGATATAACTAAATCCGAATACGAGCATTTAGAAGGAACAATAGCTTAGATATGCTTTATAGCTAAGGAAAATAATGAGGTAGCATGTAACTTTAATTTGTGTGATGGTGATAGTAATTTGACAAATGATTAAATAGTTAGAAGTTTAGAAATTATCAGTAAAAAAGGTAAAAACTATCTTCCAACTCAAAGAAGTTTAAAAATAATTAGATGCATGCATGAATTAGAATGAAAAGATTAAGTGAATTGTATAACATTAAAGATTATTAAAATGTGATAATTAATGATTAATATATACTAGACAATAAAGTATGAAAATGAGATGTTAAAAAATGAGATAAGTGTTCTCAATGATTCATCATCCAAATTCACTAAAGGGAGTGAGAAACTAGGAAACATGTTAGGAGCTTAAAAGAATTCAAATAATAGGTATCAAATTGGGTATAATTGCTGAATTGAACCTAATATAAAGAATACATTTGTCAAAGGAGACCATATACATAGTGAGGAGCCTTTAACTAAGACAACAAATAAGCATAACACACATATATCCAAGCAAACACAAACATTAAAAAATGTAAACTAGGCACCACCCCAAAAACTAAACTCTTGCTTTATATATGGATCTATACCTAAGAATAAAATTCGATATTCTTAAGGTAAGAATATGTGTACTTTCTATGATAACATGCAAACCTACTATAGGCCTTAAAGAATCATGCATTAAACATCTATCATAGTATAAATCATATATATAACCATGGTAGGACATTTTTACTACCCTAAAAAAATGTTCAATGCCTTTAATATCCAAAGGAAGATTCACCATTATTTATGCAAACATAGAAGTCCAAGTAATGCTTTTATACATCATCATTAATTAAATAACATGATATGTCATTCCTATGGTAAATATGTACATGATGATAGATTTTGTTTCCTAAAAAATTGAAAGATAAACCTGTGAAGGTATGAGTTGAGAAGAACAAGATTAACAACATAAGTTCATTTAGGTACCTAAAATAAAATAATAACTTTGTTATATAGAAAAGGAATATAAGGTCCGAAGGATCTACAATGTTTTTGCTCTTAGTGTTTAATAAGAAGAGTCTTGTTGTTCAAGATTTGTATTTTTAATCTAACCAATTATATTTTAAAGTTGTTGATGTAGGATAGAAAAAAGACCTTAAAAAAACAAAAGGGATCATTAATATTTTTCAAAAGAGCCAATTACTGCCAGAACAAAAAAAGGGGAATGAAACTTGCTCTTATTCAATTCAATACTATTATTTCAAGAATATTATGTAATACTTTCGATTAATTTTTGTACCTATTCAAAATAGGAAAATACCCTCTAATGAGTTATATAATCATTAGAACAGACTAAAAACTCAAGAAGAATCATTATCCAAATTATATCATAGATAATGATTAACATGAAATGATTCTTAGTTCATATTTTAGAAACTTGTTAAATCTTACATTTATTTATCAATTTGAGTCAAAATCTTTAGTAGTGATGAATGTTGGGTATGAACTATGAATAAGGGATTAAACAATTTCTAAAGAAGTATAGTATAGTCCTTAGAACCTAAACTTAGATATCAAATGCAAAATATGGATCTTAAGTTGAAATTCATTAATAAACTACATTAATTTTGTGATAGTTTTACTAAAATAATAAATGGGGACATATTTTGTAAAATTAGAAAAGTATTGGGTACAATTAATGGTAATTTTATATGATAAGGATCATTTATGTGATTTAACTCATTTTTTTATATTTAGTTAATTGATTATGTGTTTTACTATTTTGAATTAAGTTTTAAGGTAGTTTCTTAGCCTTTTGAAATAAAATAGTTGACCTATATTAGAGTATAGTTGACTAGTATTACTAAAAATCATCTCTTTTATCGTTCTAGTGAGTTTGTAAGTAGTTTAGCTACAGTAATGATTGACCGCATGTTATACTAGTGAACAAATACAGTTGTTTGATCAACCAATGTTATAAATAGTAAAAATCGAGTTCCAGTGAATTTTTAACAAGATTGATTGTTAGTGTGGTCCACTAAACATGATAACTTGTATAAAGCACAAATATTTCATATCAATTCCGTATGTTTTGATTGATAAAATGCTTATAATTATAGAATATATATTATAATATATAACTTATGTTTTATGGAGTAGAATGAAGATTTTGATCAAAATATGTTTCTAAGTGGGGATTTAACAAAGAATGAACAAAGATGCAAATTTTGGAAAAACATGGAATCCTGTAGAAAAATTTCTAGAAGAGGTCCCAGACCTTTCTACCTTTGTTTTACTCTATTTAGGAGTTTTAATGCATAAATTGTTTTGGTTGGATAATTCCAATGGAAGTGGGATCATTTAAATTTAATTTTAGCCTTATCCCTCATTTTTAGGAAGATTAAAAAGGGTTTTGAGATTATGTAGAGGATAAAGGTGCAAGAGTAGCCATGCCATCTTCTCTCTTTCTTATCCATTTTTATTTTCTACATTATTTTTTTTAATTTCATGTTGTCTTTGAGAACTGTATGCAACTAAACTCTCTTTTTCTTGAAGTTTGATTCTTTAAGAATTCTGAGATCTAAGTATGCTTCTTTACTCTTTTATTCTTTAGTATTTATATATCTCTTGAGATTATTAACATTTTTTGTTTGATTGAAACAAAAAACCTATTGTTCAATTATCAAAATAATATATTTTAAATACATAATTATTTGATTATTCTAATGTTTAGTGGTAAGATAGGAGGGTTTTAACATATGATATTTGAACCATGTTATATGGATCTATAATCTAGTATAAATAAATCAAGCTTATATGTTTATTGGCTAGAATTAGCGGTCGCTCTAATTTTTTATGTTATCAATAAATTAAATCCTAAGAGCTTGTTTAGGTTATTTATTGATAAGATAATTAATTCAAGAGCTTGTTTCAGTTAACGAGGAAGTAAGGATAAATAGATGACAAAGCTTATTAAAAATCATAACTAGTTTATTAAGGAATAGAAATGTCTATTACTTCAAAGAATCTAAACTGAAACTATACCTTGGTTTTGATATTTGTTGTAATTTTATTTCACTAAATTGTGTTCTTGATTTTTTCCCCGATTTTCTTTTTTAATCTATTTTAATTTTCATCTTAAAATCTCCCTTCATTTATTTTGTTTTATTAACTTGGAGAATGAGATAAGCTTTATGAATTTATGTAGATTCAACCTAGCTCATTGCTATATAAAAATTCATTTGTGACTAAGGTAGGATTATATTTGTTGGAATTGACAGCCACCAAATTTTGGTATCGTTGCTAGGGATTGGTGTCAAAGCAAATGTATTTGTTATATTCCTAACAATTCTTATGCATCTTAACTTCAATATGATCCTAAGATCAAGAAAACAGTTAGGAGATCAATGAAGGAAATGAATTTAGGTAAGCAAGCATCTTCCTTTTCGTCTATTGGATTAAAACCAACATTTGGATTCACATAATCCTCTAGTGATTCCAATGTTTAAGGGACTATGACTGATTAAGAGAGAACCTTGAGAGAATTCATGGAGCTAGATTTGACTCAATAACCTCTTTGCATCAAATTTTCAAACTTGAAGGTAGATTTTAAGCTTAAGTTTGATATGATTCATTTTCCGCCTACCTTTTGTGGCCTTGAGAATAAAGTTTCTTATAAGCACTTAAATGAATTTCATGTGGTGTGCTCAAGTCTAAAACCATAAGGTGTATTTAATAATAAAATTAAGCTACATTCTTTCCCTCCTTCACCAGTTGATAAAGCTAAAGATTGACTATTTTATTTACCTCCTTCACCTCATATGGTGAAGTTATTTTTTGATAAATTCTTCCCTGCCTTAAAAACTACTAGTATAAGAAGGGAGTATACGAAATAAAATAAAAAGATATTGAGAGCCTTCATGAATATTAGAAAAGATTCAAGCAATTATGTGCAACCATCCCTTATCATAGGATTTCTGGAAAACTCCTTATTTAATATGTTTATGAAGGAATGACAACCAATTCTTAACAATTTGACTTTAAACAAGAATCATATTCAAACAAAGCAAATGAGGTAAATATGTCACTAATCTTGAATAATAAAAATTCTAATTTAACCTCTCATGTTTGACAAATGGCCATGGGAAAGTTAATAGATCAATGTTTACGGTATTTGTACTACTCTTGATAGGTTTAAATCGTACTCTGTTTTCAAAGATGTTTAAATGAGTTTTAAAGTTTTTATTAGATGATTATCATGTGTATAAGCTTATAATTATGTTATTATTAATGAATGTATGTATTCTAAGTGTTTTGTTTGGTTTAGAGCAAAAATTGGATTATAATTTTGTGTTTCAAAGGGTGTTTGATGTGTTTATTAGTGATGGAAACTAGGAAAGTAAAGAATGAAGAAGAAGGTAGTTGAATGAAGCAGTGCACAATCATGATAGAGAAGAGATTTCTAGATGCACGACTATGACACCCAAATACATGGTCATGATAGACACTTTCCATACACGACCTGTTTTGTATCTTTTAACGTTTTGAAACTATTTTTAGAACAAAATGACCTAGGTAAGCCCTAAAATTAATCCTAAGATATAAAAGAACAAAAAGACTCCAAAAAGAGGTAGCCACCACCTTACTAAATTGGAGTAAAAGCAAGGAAGATCAAGAAGGGAGCATTTGGATTTCCAGTTGTTCTAGCAACTTCCAGACCAATCCATCTCAAGTTCTTTCTTCTTCCTTTATTTGTTTTCTTTAAGCTTGATGTATGAACTGAGTTTGAGGATGCTCTACATGTTTATTATGTTTTAATTTCATATTAGGATATGTTCTTGATTTATTTTGTGACTTGAACACTTTTGATTTCAATTTTGGGTGTTGTGATATTTGTGTTTGTTTATAGTTTGACAATAAATCGAGAGAGTGAGCCGAAAGTAATCTAATTAGGTTGGGTAATGAGAATTAATGACCTAATAAATCATGTACATATCAAATTGATAATCATACAAAGAGAGATCTTATGTGAGAACTCGATTATCCAATAGATTGCTCAAGAACTAGTTGAAAATGTTAAGCTGTTTTTGTTAATCAAGAGACTGCAAATATGGAATTTGTCATCAATTAGGGATAATTAAATGAGATTAAATTATTAGTTCTTGACAGAGACTAATGAAACCCTTCAAATATCTAAGATCGATGCTAAAATGAATAAAAATGATTAACGGAGCAAAATAACAATAGATTAAATCCTAGACTTTCATACTTGATCATTTTTGCTTTATTGTGATAGCTCAGTTATTTAAGTGGTTAAGTGCTCAATTTTCTTATCATTCCTTTTCATTCAAACCATTTTTCACAACCTTAGACAAAGTTAGGTTCATTTAGTTTTAGCTAATTCTTAGTGGGATTGATACCTCAGTTACTAAAAGTTTACGATCCATATACTTAAGGATGTTGAGGGTTTTATATTAGGTAAAACTTGCTTAACAACTTTTAACTATTCAATTTACATGATCCCGCACTTAAGAGCATGCTAATAGTATTGGAGGATTTATAGTTCCACTGAAAAGAAAATATAATCTTTACTCTAATACTTATAATCTAAGATGGAGAGATCACCCTAACTTTAGTTATGAGGCATAGCCACCAAATTCCCAAAATTTTTAAAGTCAATAAGTTGTTCCACCACAACAACTTACCTCCAAGTCAGGTATGTCTCATAAAGATATATTTAAAGCACTTGTTACTAGTACAACACAATTTTAAGAAGAGACAAAATCAAGCATCCAAAATTTGGAAAATCAAATTAATCAATTGACATTATAGTCAGTTAATTAGAGAATTAAGGTAAGTTGCCTTTGTAAAATATTATCAATATAAAACAAAATGTAAGTGAAATCACCTTGTGAAGTGAGAAAGAGATGAAGGAAATTAAAAGTAAGTATAAGAATAACCTATCATTATGACTTAAAGTAGGGGACAAAAAAAGAAGTGATAACTCGCTAACTACAATTTAATCATTCTAAGGTGGTTAATGATGAACATCTAAGAGCATTGGCGACTACACATCCATTCCCTAAAAAAATTTCGAATTCAAAAATGGGGGGGAAGGAAATTATTGAGGCTTTTCATAAGGTAAAGGTAAACATTCCCTTATTTGATGAAATAAACAAATACCCCAATGCCCAAATTCCTCAAAAAAATTGTATACCAGTAAAGGTGAACTGAAAGCTAATGAAAGAGTAAGTATGGTGAAGAATGGATCATCTATTCTCTAAAGGAAATTATCCCCTACATTTCAAAGACTCAGGTATGTTCATTTTCTTGTATACAATTGGCAATGCTGGAATTAAAATGCTATGTATGATTTGGATGCTTCATTTATTGTCATACCTTTGTCTATTTATCAATCTTTAAATTTAGGGGGCAGTTGGTTCACATGGACGAATGATAATAGGAATAAGAATGAATATAATGAAGAATGAGAATGAATATTATCAATATAATTATGATGGTTGGTAAAGAGGAATGAATAATTACCATTACTATTGATAATAATTAGTTTATTAAAAAATTGGGAAAAAATTTTATTATATTGTAATTAATTAATTACAATATGTTGATTAATTAAAATATTATAATTAATTACAATATTTTAATTAATCAATGAATTATCTTTTAATTAATTATATTTTAATTAATTAATTAATTATAATATTTTAATTAATGAATAATTATATTTTAAATAATAATTATATTTAATTTAATTGATTAATTGCAATATTTTAATTAATTATAGTGTAATTAATTAAATAATTAATTACACTATAATTAATTGGTTTTATTCTCATTCCTCACTCCCATTTGAATAGATTAATTATAGTGTAATTAATTATTTAATTGATTTCACCATAATTAATTGATTTCATTCTCATTCCTCTCTCCTATTTGAATAGATTATGAGAATAATAGATGATTCCCCAAAATCAAGGAATGGAACTCTTAGGACTTCAATAATAGGTTTATACCAACCATCAATTTTCATTCTATACCCATACCCTTTGTTCATACCCCCAAAACAAGCACTCCCTTAGCGTATCATTGGCATTCTTATCCTTATACTTATGTTGGCATCTGGAGTATTTGCCTAATCAGCTTCTTTCCTTAGATAAAATTGTTATTGTTGGTTTGTCAACATGATGTGACTAGTCAGAAGATTCATAATCAATTGGTACTTGGCAGCCTACAACTTCTTTTAATTCTTTCTTTGTATTTTAACCATCATTAGTAAACTTTTTTTTTTTCCAATTTTTAGTGTACTTCACTTAAGAGTGGTGGAATCATACGTTTTGTTATTTTCATGTCTAGGACCTTGTTATGACATGTTATCCTTTCTATTCTCGCTTCAAGAAGCATGCTTTAGTAGCATTCTGAAATATTTATAATTGTGTTTTTGTGAAGATTGGGGTGGAGCAAATGCATAAGGACAGCAAGTACGTATTGTTTTTGGATGACGATGTTAGGCGGCATCCTGGGTTAATTGGAGCCCTCACTGCTGAGATGGAAAAGAATCCTGAGGTCTGGCCATTATTGTTGTGATAATGCTTGCTGGTATATTGCTCAAAATTACTGAATAGATTTTATGATTTTAATATGTAGTAATGTTTGCAGATATATATTCAAACTGCATACCCTCTTAATCTGCCTTCTGGGAGCTTAGGAAGTTACTGCATCTATGAATATCATATGGCACAAAAACTTTTATGAGATTCCTTGATATTTTCCTTTATCATTATTATAGTCTTATGAACTCTGTGTAGAAGATGCACAATACAGTTGTGGATCAACTTGTGGTTGTAATGAGGCTATATTTGGATGGTCGATGAAAAAACATCTCTCTGATATCTTAGACTATAGAGAACATTTTCTTGAATCACAATTAGAGATCTTACCGATCGTTTAAAAAGTTTGCAAGTCCATGTTTAAACTGCTTGTATTCAAGTTGCATTTGTCTTGATGATACATTTTATACGTTTAAAGCCTTAAAGTTTATTTTCAATATCTTTCCAACGTTATTTTACACAGTAATTGTGACTATATAATAACTATTGTAATTGTGACTATATAATAAATGCTGATATTAGTTGAACCAAATTCACAAAATATTGGAAAAAAATTAACCACTGCAAAATAACAATAATAATAAGAAGAAGAAGAACATTAATAATGATAATAATAAATTAACAATAATAAAGAATTGAATAATAATAAAATTAATAATAAAAAATCTAATAATGATAATAAATTAATAAGAAGAAATTTAATAATGATAATAATAACAATAATACTAATAATAATAAGAATAATAAGAAAGTTAATAATAATAATAATGTATTTAATGATAACTATAATGAATATTTTGATCTTTTTGTTAATTACTCTTTTGTCATTTCAAGTTTATGTTTTCAAACCAAACGTTGACATATAAATTATTTAGCAATAAACCAAAGTAACTAATATTTATTCTATTCTATTCCTTATCTATTTTATTCATACGAATAATATTTCATTCTCTATCTATTCCAATCCAAGGGAAGTAGGGCAAGAACTTCATATTGGCCAAATCTCTTCTAAAAAATTTTGTTATATTCTTATTGTTTTATTTTATACTGTTCATTTTTGTTAGATATACATTCTCAACAACTGACCTTGATATGAATGATGATGCCCAAAAGAAGGCAAATTATGTGATACTTGCAAATAAAGCTAAGATATTCTTTGATCTACTAACTAATTATATTTACTTCAACTTTTAAACCGAGTTCTTCACATTTTTGTTGCCCAAAATCAGGGCATTAATTACAGACTAAAACTACGATTCCAATATGTTGATTGTGGTTACCGCATTTTATAGTAGTGCTACAATCACTGAAAATATTTTAATCCTGCAAGAGTTTTGTACATTGTCACTAACCAAAAAAGATTGTGAGGAAAATCTAACTTAGACCTTTGATCCACCATGCAAATATAAGCATAAGGTGAAGGTCTTTCCATTTCTCAAGTAGAATTCCTTCAATTTTCCTGTTCAATTTCTTTACTCTTTACAGACTATGTACTGCTAAGTATGCCAATGGACGCCTGAATGCACATCAAAACTGATAACACCCCTAAAGCGTGTAATGAAGCTCAGATTGATTTTTTACCTTCCTTATAAAATAAAATAAAATCCATACAACTATAAAGCAAGCTCCAGCCCATGTGACTTGTTCATTTAATAGTTTAATGCTACTCCGCAAAAACATATGTTTCATTCTGTATAATCATAATAGCTAGTTCTTCTATGTAGTATCATAAGAATCATAGGTGCTAAGAATATAGTCGAGTTTAAAAGATGTAAGAAGAAAAAGATCTAGCACTGGTAAAAAAGAACCTTAAATATTGTTGCAGAAATGTCAACCTAACTGATTTATTTTTGCATGAGGTTTAAAAACTGGAAGCTGGGACTTCCTAGGTCTGCCTGGAATCATCTTTCTCCAAACATATAAAGAATTCATGACAGGAACATGTTAGGAGTTTCATCTTAACTACCAAATTGTTCAATTCCTTGGAATAACATTAAGATGAATCCTCATGGCGAATGAATTGAACAAATTTAGATCTCACCTCAGCTGGAATACGAACAGGACGATAATTCTTATCAAGCCAAACAGCAGTACCTTTTGCTTCCAAAACAGGCTGTGCGACATAAATAAAACTAATGAGCATTGAGAAAAGCCCCAAGAAGTGAAATTATAAGTTTGAGGGTAACAATAAGAAACCTCTCCATTTGGCAGCTTCAAGATTAAGTGTTCAAAATATAAGCGTGCAGCAGAGGAGCCAGAGACTCTCACCTTAACAACAAACTTATCACCGCTCTAGTTGAACGAAGGCACCGACAAGAAACAGAAAGAGTAAAATATCTGAAACAGATACTGTTTATCAAAAGCTTAAAGAGATTCACATTTCTCCCAAGAGCAACACATATAACTCTATGCATTCAATCTCATGGTTGAAAGAAATTATAAAGTGTCCTGTTCATGTAACATACATAGTTAAGAAACTATAACATCTGATAGAAGCAGCCATTCCCTTTCTAAGAGCATAGCTCTTGTAAACTGTCCTGTTCATGTAACATACCTAGTTAAGAAATTATAACATCTGATAGAAGTAGCAATTCCCTTTCTAAGAGCATAGCTCTTGTACTAGCAATGACAAAATGAATAATTGTTTGCTCAAAATACCATGCAAGTTTTAAGTTACAACCCTTTTCACTATGAAAAGGCCAGTGTCATATAGAGCACGACACAAATGTAATTAGATGAGAGAGCATAATTCTCTAGAACTAGGCACACATAGAGCTAAAGTCAACGTTGAAGAAGATGAAAGACATACTCTCAGAGGACCAATGAATTTGAGTGACAACTCAGATAGTGCCAATGCCTCACCAGTACGGGCAACAGAATCAGCACTAACGCCAATATATTCCAAAAGTTCATGACGACCTGGTTAAAGCACAGGATTGCAGAAAATGATAAGTATATAGCTCAAGACCCATATATAAGATTATAGCTGCATTCTATTGATTAAGAAAGATGGGCATTAATAATTTTTTCCACTTAATTAAAATTTTCTTTCAAACAAAAATGGGATAGTCCGTAATTCATTGAAATTGGCAACGTTGAATAACAATTGACTAATATGCTCAAATCTGATCTTACCATGTTGACAATAACTGGCGTAAACAGCATTGTTAACAACTCCATATTGATCCAGCTCGTAATCACGCACTTTAAGCTCAACATCGAAAAAGCCGCCCATTCTACAAAGCAGCAAGGTTTCTCAATTTCCCAAATACAGAATAACCAATTTGGAGAGATAAGGAAACAATTGATTCAAAATGGAAGCTACACCCAGAAACAAGATACGGAATACGTACCCTTTACCGCCCTTGACATCAAAAAGAGA
Organism: Erythroxylum reticulatum; assembly: GCA_025504915.1. Lineage (NCBI taxonomy): Eukaryota > Viridiplantae > Streptophyta > Magnoliopsida > Malpighiales > Erythroxylaceae > Erythroxylum > Erythroxylum reticulatum. The sequence continues at coordinate 18,525,241 of JANSVA010000003.1, forward strand.
CAAGGTGACGGAGCGCCTGACGGTGGAGAGAGAACGAAAACGCGGCCGGAGCAGTGGAAAGAATGCTGATGAAAACGGTTGCGTTGATGATATAAGAGGGCGATGATCGGTCCACAATCTGTTGGCACGTGAGACGCCGGCAGGGCAGAGAAGCGCCATCCTGTCGGGTGCGCAGATACTAGAGAGAGAAGTTGGGAAAGACAGATAAATGTGGACTGTCAGAACAATTCACAAAGTTTAAAAATTAAATCAGATCATTAAATTTTAATTTTAATTTTTTTGCGCTTAAAATTTAAAACTTTCTATGTAATATAAAATCAAGTAAACTATTTTTGTCTTTTTTTGGTAGTTAAAATTTAGAAGAATTTGATTACAACTATAAACAAAATAAAAATTAACAAAGCAAAAGGCATAAGAAAATAATTGTTGCAAATTGTATGTATATTATTTTTATATGATAATAAAATACATTTTGATTATGATTAGCAATTTGTAACTTGTAATCTATGTTTTAGAGACTGGACAGGACACCGAATCAGTAAAAACAAATTAAAGGTTTAAAGGTTCGATCGGTATTAAACCGCTATAAAATTAGTATACAATAAATAAGAAGTAAAAATTATAAAAATAAGTAATGCTATTAATGATAAAATAAACTAATAATAAACCTAATAATTTAGATTAAAGCTGAATATAACATAATTTTTTTAAAATAATAATAAAAACAAAAATTATATTTTACATTGTCATTTATTTAAAAACTAAAAAAAGTTTAAGTATGTTTAAAGAAAGCCAATAAGAGTACTCTTAACACATTCTTAAAATATCTTAAGCAAAATTACTTATTTATGTTAATTAATAATTCAATTTGATAAATAAATTCATGATAAAAATAATAATTAATTTTTAACAATAATAATTTATAATTTTAGTTAAAATATAAGGAGATAAATGAAAAACCTAAATTTTGACAAATATATTTTATGTGTGAGATTAAATAAGTTTAGTATTTTTAAGAATAAAAATAATAATTTAAAACCAAATTTTAAATTAAAATGTAAAGAGATGAATAAATAATATAATTTTTAAAAATATAATTTTTTAATTAGAATGTATGAGAAATGAAAAAAATTGATTAAAAATTCAAAAAATTTGTAAAATATACTCATTAAATCTCAACTTTCCTACAACGATAATGTACTTTCGAAGCTCAAAAACTATTTCACTTACATAGGAGGAAGAAATTAGCGGTGGGTTTCACATGCATGGTAGGTAGTAGGTACACATGTTCTTAACATTTTGATAAAGCAGAGAGAGGAAGAAATTTACGGCGGGCAAAGACAATGGGTCTTACATGTTTAAAAAGGTATCTTGGTTTTTATTTTATAACGAAAACATACCAATTTTTTATAACAAATCGGTTGGTTTATTACTTAACTGTTCGGTTTTTTATCATAAGGGTTATATAATATAAATCACACCAGAAACCATATCGGTTCACATTTATTCTGATCGGATTGTTCGATCAAATCCGGTTTTTAAAACGTTGCTTATAACAATCATCAGCTTTGTCACTTAATAGTCCTAAAGCTTTTCTTAATCCTTATACAAATTATCATATTAAATTAAGAGTCGACATCTCTTGCTATTACATCCCTCAAGCCATCAATCATCTATTACTGTCTCTTTCCATTTTCGTTCCATTTTCCAATGTCAACTTTTCAGAGATCCTCCTTTTGCTTAGTGTTTCTTATATTACACCCAGTTTTAGCGTCATCTTTTTTCTTCCCGCTGATTAAGATACTTAACCCCTATCCTTCTTTTCTATGTAAATTCTTAATTTTGTTCTTGAAATTTCAAAAGATCCAAACTTCATAATTTTCAAGCTATAATTGGTGGTGTTATTAGTCCTAGTTGTTGGTTTATGCCCTAGAGCTAATCAGTTGATCATAGTTTAGTGACAAAATAATTTAAAGATATTTTTTATTTTGTACACATTTGGATGTATATGATAAATTCCATTAGATTATTATATAGAGATGAAATTATAATTATGAGATTCATATTATATTTATATATTACTAATAAATGATTATTTAAATATATTTATATACTCATATTTAATGTGTTTTGCTTGTTATTCAATAATTTTATAGTATTTTTGGTACTTAATTTACTTTAAGTGTATTTGTGGGAGATAAATGAGAAGATTATGATGAAATCGTAGCATGGAACGAAGATTTTAAATAATTTAGACCCATATGTGTAAATCTTTGCAAATGTGTGGAAATTTGAAGCATACTGTCATGTAAACTTACACACCCACGTATGTTGATTTGCACAACTGTATATATTGCCTGTGTCAGTCTCACTGCCCGTATAAAATCACAAATTTAGATGTTTTTGGAGATACATAATCACCTAAACAACCGTGTATATTGATTGTCAATATTGTAAAAACCATAGTTTTTACTATAAAAGGATGTGAATAGAGGCAGAACATGGAGAGGCAATTTTCGAACTAATTTCGAGTTGTAAAAAACATAGAAAGGTGACAATTCTGAGCAAAGGACAAGGAAAACACGAAGAATATGTCACAAGATCCAACAAAGAGTTTTAATTAATCCAAATTGTAAGAAAATCCATTAGAAGAAAAAGGGAGATTTATAATTATGATTTCTTCGTTTTCTTCATTTTTATTTTCTATGGATAGTAACTAATTTGTTTGTTGCCTAAGTGTGATGCATCCTAAGTTGTGATAACAATATAATTTGATTTTTTTATTTAATGCAATTTTATTGATTGATTATTAAGATTCACTAATGTGTTATATTCTTATTATAATATATTCATAATATTAGTTTATGATTAGATTTCATATAATTGAGAATGGGAAATCTTTTTGTGTGAATAAATCTTCCACAATTGAAAGGAACTGCGTGCAACCCTAGAGATAGGTTGACATAAATTGTCTAGATTAGGGTCAAACTTAATAATGAAATTCACTAATCAATAATACAACTTTAGGGGCTTTTGATAGGCGTTTTAGTGTGTTTATAGGTGTTTATTTGATGATTATTGCATTTATAGGCTTAGAATTGTGTTAATGTGAGTATTTGCTTATATTCTAAGTGTTTATGTGGTTTTAAGTATGTTTTAAATCTTAATTATATGTTTCTTGAGGTGTTTGATGTCTTTGTTAATGTTGAAAATCAAATAAGTGAAGAATAAGGAAGTTGGATGTGCATGGAGTTGTATGAGCAGAGTCACAATTGTTATACTCATGATCGTGACATAAGAGAATCATCCAAATCGTGACTCCTATGTCATGATCATGACATAAAAGAATCACCCAGAGTCACATTGTCATGATTATGAAAGAAGCAAATTTTCTATAGTCAGGATTATAACAGAGGCTTTGTTTTCAGTGACAAGAAAAACTAGGCCTTTTCTGTTCCAAATGTCATAAGAAATAAGATTAAAGAACCAAATTGTCTTTGATTTGGAGATTTGTAGCGTCTTAGGTATGGATAAGCCATTTAATTCTGTTCTAAGTCAACTTTTCAATAGCCTTGAGGAAAAAGCATAGAAGGTATTCCCTTTCAGGTGATTGGATATCAAGTGCTTTGGAGTTAATCATGATGGAACATAAGCAAGGTCAATAGGGTTGACTCTATTAATTAAACACAATTACCCCTTTTAATACTTTATTTTAGTATTTGTTATTAACCCATCCTTACTCAGTTCAATGTAAATGTTTGAAATCCTAGTTGATTGTGTTAGAGTCAAGCTTAGACTTCAGAGAGGTAATCTAATACAGTTTGAACTAGTTCAAATTAAAAAGATGTTATTTTTTAATAATTAAAGAATACATGATTAAAGTCCTAATCTTATTTGGTAGTTATGGCATATAATTAATTACTTGTTTTCTTACTTTATAGTATGTTTTGAGTGGAATTTACCTTGTTTAGTATAGTTAATACTAAGTTGGTGAACCAAATTTCTTAAACATAGGATATGTTTGAGAAGAGTTCTCAAAGTTAGAAAAGAAAATTGTATACCTATTATTTAATTTTGTTATAATCCTTGATGAGGATTTGATGTTACAGTTTTAGAGATAACTGAAAATCATATAGATGATAAAATTTATTAACATTTTGAGTTGACTAATGTCTAATAAACTTTAATAACAACATGTAAGATATATGTCAACTCCATGATAACAAGATGCAAGAGGGTGCATAGAGTAAAGCTGAAAGGAATAGTACCATGTTAGAATTGTTCCACCTAATTTAGCCTATTAATAGCAAAAACATGGACATCAAATAAAAGGCTTTGTTATATAATTATAATAGTTATCATTAGAAGAAAATGATTGCATGATTGTTCTTATAAATAGGAGATATAATAGAGATCATATATATTTATAGTCCACGCTTGTGAGTATTTGATATTGACTTTAGATTTAACATATTATAATGTTCAAAGCATGATAAGAAATAGATTGTTGAGTAAAAGTAGTTGATCCACGTTTATGCAAATTGTTTGTATATGTTGGATCAAAGGAGACTTATGCTTAATATTAAAGGCAAAGAATAAAGTTAGATAGCCGAGATTATTCTTTTACACCATGTTGGTTAAATCAACATAATGAGAATCATAAAGTTACATATAAAGATATGTGTACCCTGATTATGAATCATATAAAACTTATAAAACTTGTCAAGTTAAAGAAAAACCAAATCGACTTTGGTGAAAGGATGATGATCATATTGAATTAATAAGTTTAAAAATGTGATGTATTGGATGGAATAACAATTCATCAAAGTATAATACTTATATTTCATTATATTACTGATGACTTTATGTGATATAGGAACATGTATTAAATGAAATAATATTTAAAATGTTGAACGATTCAAATTGTTTAAATCTAAGTAGAAACTAAGCATTGAGAATGCTAAAGCATTTCGATAAGATCATTATGGTAAGTTTTAAAATTTTGGTTATCTTTAGAGAATGAGATTCTCTGGTGAATTCGTTCACAACAAAATTTTATAAAATTATGGATTTATATAAGGAAGAAACTAATATGAGATATTGTATCATACAATTTTCTTCTATACTTATGCCTAGTATAATGACTTACCTTGAATAGTTCCAATTAAATAAATTAGCAAGATTTTATATTAGATATGAAACGTTAAGTCTTTAAGCCAAAATTAATGATTCAAGGATGTGATTCTTGGTTGAAGCATACATTACTCGTTAAGTTTAGAACTAAATTGCATAATGAAAGGTTATAAGATATTCAACAGGTTGGATATAATCTTACAGACCTGTTGAATAAATTGTTTGTTTCAATGTGTAATTATAGGAGAATAGTTCTCAAGATAAGTTGTGGAAGTAAGATGAGATTTGAAAAGTTCAAATCTCATAATAGTACATCTAATTAGAAATATCGTCTTTGATGATATATTTGATGTATAATTGAAAGTCTACGAGACATTGACAATTCACTTTTATAATGAATTCAATGAGTCTTTTTTTGAGATGATGGTGAATTTATCGTGTCTATAAAAAGGTTAGTGAGAGTATAATTGTTCTCTTTAGTGGGAGCATATGTAGACATGTTGCTCATAAAGAACAAAAATTCTAAGTTTCAATTATTGAAAAGCATTTTTATGGATCAAGTAAAGAAAAATGATGATCAACCCGAAAGTAGTCAAGGAGGAGAAAAATGAAAAAGAAATCAGCAAGCAACCTATCATTAGGAATCAAAACTAGTTAAAACTGAAGAATTAAATAGATTTGGTTATTATCTCAAGAATAATAAAATCATTATCGTCTAAGAACAACTCTTATTGGACTTGAAAAAGGTAATAACTTAATTCTGGGAATTATATCTATAGAGATATATTGAAAGTTGTTCATATATTCTAAGTCCAAATACATAAATAAAGTGCTGAAGATGTTTAGTATTTGAAATATCAAATACTTGTGAAGTATTAAATATATTCATTATTCTATATATGAGTTGATATTTGAGTTCAAGGAGATAAGGATATTAACTTTAGAAGTAAAGCCTAACTAAGGTTTATTTACTTAGAATGATATCTTTCAAGATTGGAAAGGTTCTAATGTAGCAATGGTAATTATTTAACTTATAATACATTTTTCATTTAGTAGAAATGATTAATTGGATTGATAAGTTCTTTAGTGAACTTGATATAGTTCATTGCATTGCTCAAGATAGTAATGTATTGTGGAACATTAAAGCTATTGAGCATGTAAAAGGAGCTAATGTCTCATCAAAGATTCAATGATTTATTTAGGCAAATTTTCTTAATTATGATTATAACTGAGATAGAAGTTGTAAGATTTAAGCAAGTGCTCACTAAAGAGAATCTTATAGAATTCTCTCATTAAGTCACTATCTCAACAGTAGTATAATCATTATATGGTGATACAATATAATATACTTAAATGATTGGCTTGGTGCAAGTGGGAGATTCTTAGTTTATACCCCTATAACCAATTGGTTTGGTTTTAATTTAGTGATAACTATTTAAAGACATTCTTTATCTTGTATATGTTTAAATGTATAAGATAAATTCCAAGGGATAATTGTACATTGCAAATAAAATTATAATGAGATTATAATTATGAGATTCATATTGCATTTATGTATTATCCCTAAATTGTTTCTAGTCATTGTTCTATTAAGATTAGACATTAATATAACGCAAAAGACTAGCACGTATTATGTTTTACCTTATAAAGGAAGTAGTCGATCTCATAGGCTAAAGTATAGAAATACTTAAACAAACGTGTGGGTGCTTGTTAGAGAACAAGTTTATTAAACAAACTCACTATGAGAAATCTATTTGGAACATTACTTATATGTCTACGAAATTCTTATTGTGATGATTGTATAAGTGATCTTTTGACTTGAGATCTCCAAAGTTATCTTTTATAGGAATTACTATGTTTTGATACTAAATATGACCTATTTAATCATGAGTTGATCAATTGGTAGTCATTAGATGTAGCATTCACTATATGGAGATAGTTGTGTGATCACAATAAGATCTATCACCCTAAAGTAATTAGGGAGAATGTTCTATTGTTACCATTGGTATTGATTCGGGAAACCCTTGGCCAAAGTGGAATAATGCTTTATAAATAGTTTACAAATGTCATTAATTGAATTAAAATGATTGAAGTCATAAGGAGTAGACATTAATTCCATGCTCTATCTAATCGAAACATTTTATGATGAAAAGATTTAATTGTACAAAAAAAATCATGCACAGAAAGTTTAATCAAAACCACTTTAACATTCTTGAAAATTTTTGTGGTCATGATGTATCACTAGACGTCAATCTTGATCTGTGATTATAAATTTTTTAACTGGAGAACCAAAGATAATTAGAATAAGACAAATTAAAAGGAAATTTAATTTATCTTATTCTAATTATGAATTAGAATTATAATTTATAATCGTTGCCAATATATTAGGAATATAATAGGTCACACATTAAAGAATATTTTGTAAAAGAAAAATCAATACTAATTAAGTTGGATTTAATTATAAAGTTTGAGAAAAATTAAGGATTAAATATGAGATATTTGATTTTATTAAAATTAAATTAATTATAATTAGATTATGATTTTAATTATAATTAAGGAATTTAATTTTAATAAAAATTAAAAAAAACATAATGCTTTTTCTATAAATAGGAATAAGCATCAGGGAGCTAGCACTCCTTCTTAATTCCTCTCAAAAGTTGAGAAACTTCTCTGTGGATACTGTTAAAGGTTGGACATGTGAATAGGTGGTGGTTGACACATCGAAAAGCTTGCAAAGGATTTCAACATAAAAAAGAATCAAGTACGATTTCTTACTTTACGATTCGTATTTTATTATTCAAGTTATTCAATTATCAGGATTCGATCAAAAACCATTATATTTTATTTTATTTTATTGCGCTAATGATTCAATCACTGTTGGTTTCCATCACACTCTTGACGAAGGAGAAGAAAGCGATTAGGTAGGATGAAATTGGACTGTACTCTTGAATCATTGAAGGTGGTGATTTTTTATGTTTGACATAAAAGATCTTTCAATATTGTCTTGATATAGTTGTAAACCATCATGGTGTGGGAGTGTAGGGAGGAGTCAGAATTCCCGCCTAAAACATTTTCCTCGACACTGAGTTTTGTGCTTATGTGTTCTAAGTGAAGAACTGATCATTCTTCTTACATTTCACTAAACCCAACTTCTCTCTTTTTCAAATTTCGGTTAAGAATGAAAAAAAATCCTAGCCCAGTGAAACCAAGCCACATGCCATATAAGGTTGGCTCGTGGAATCTCAAGCTAGGCCACAGGCTATAGATCACGAATCACAAACCATAGGCCATAGGCCATTAAGCTTAGGCCAAGCGTGGGCTCGAGCGACCACAGTTATGAAACAAAACTATGTCATTTAGTTTATACCGAAACAACATAGTTTTGTTATAATCAGAACATTACCTACTTGATCATGGTTTTTCGATGTATATAAGTTCTAATTAATAACCTTAACAATCTGCGAGCGTCTGGGTCGTTCACATAGTGCCTAAGGTGTCGATCCCACGAGGAGGGATAATCTAATCCTAAAATCTAAGGCTAAAACAATTCGAAGTAATTCAAATTGTAATAAAACTAAGGTAAGAATTTAATTCAATCACACAACTCAATTCGAAGAATCAATTACAAAAATATTAACAAAGTAGCTGTTGCAACCCACACTCAAGAATCAACCTAAAGAAACTATCAATTGAGAGAAAGGGAAATTTTTACCTATCGTTAATGCTAATATAATCGATTATGAATTATCGGATTATTAGTCTTAGACGATCTTAGGGTTGATTATTCTCTCTCGAGTTATAACCATTAACCCTAAATTATAAATCCTAATCAGATTATGGAAAATTGCAATTTTTCAAGTAGCAATATATCCAAAACCTTAATTAGATCTGAATTTATCCAATAAACTATCAGAAATCTATGCGAGACTTCTCTTCACACAATTACCGATTTGATTAATTTCTCATTCTTATTAAATCACCTAACTCTCGCTAGCCCAAGTTAATTATTTTTCATTCGATTCACCCTCTCAATCTATTACCAAATTATGCAATCATAGAAATCAATCACAATGAATCCAATAAACATAAAATAGTATGATTTTATTAAATGAAAGATTAAAAACCCGAAGATGAGAATAGAATATCTCAACATTCACAAATCCTAAAATCAAACTATTATTCCCAATTCTATATAATAATAAAAGTGGGAAATAATAGGAAATACAATCTTGGATGGAGACAGGAGGCAGAGACGTCGAGAAAATGCAAATCCGGGAAGTACATTGATGTCGATTTCTTCTCCACTTCTCTCTTCCTTCTTCTCTTTCTCAATCTTTCAACAATCCTCTCTAGAGCTTTCTCTCAAAAGTGGCTAATGCAAAAGCTCCTCCTTTTCTTTTGTTTTATTCTTTATACATTTTTTATGTTTAGGGTAGCCCTAAGGTTTTTTAGGGTCCGTAAGGTCCAAAAACTCCCTTAAAACTTGACATTTTTGAGTATCTACACGTCTGTCTAATGCAGGCTACGATCATGGGTCACATCTAAGCCTTCTGTCACGATTTTGGCAAGCAAGACACGATCGTGGGACATATCCTAGGCTTTTGACACAATCGTGGCTTACTTTAGTACTTCTGTCACGATCGTGGCATGGCATGTTGTGCCACGATCGTGGGCCATTGTTTCTGCCAAGTGTCTCCAAAACTTCTCTATTTTTCAGTGTTGACACTAAAACACTAACAAACACATCAAGGTGCCTCAAAAACATAATAATTAAGCTCAAAGATTTGTACTAACCTATAAAAACACTTAAACACAATTAATTAATAAACTAACACAATTCTAACCTAAATATATACTAAGCGATTAAGTTAATAATTAAATGCATATCAAACTAAGCCCTAAAATATGATGCAATTCATAGTTATCAACATCCCCATAATTAAACATTTTCTTATCCTCAAGCAAACAAAACAACAAACATACAAAAGTTCACATAGCACACAATGCAGTAATAAGACAATGGCTTCAACTTTATGAAATAAATTTAATTTTTAACATAATCATTCTTGTCATTCGAATCATTCACATGCAAAATCCATGTCTCGGGGCTTTGAGCTAAATATACGTATTAATCCAGATTCAAGTGTTAAATTGTTTACCCTTTTCGATTGCACAAATACATTAATCATTCTTTGGTCATTCAGGCTCTGTAAATACTCCTAAGTATGTTTCATGAAAAGTCAAGCTATTACACGTTCGGTAGGTTTTTATTCGAAAAAACATTTTTTATTTACTTTTTGTGAACATGGGTCTTTTTATGCAGAGGCAAACATTGGTAATGAATGTCGATCTGGTTACTCAACTAAGATATGTTTTTTATTAAGCTGCTTGGTTAAAATGTCATTATTGCATTTTTATGTAAAGGCACACATTTGTGAGCGTGTTAATCCGATTACTCAACTGCATCATGTTCTCAACTGGCTACTAGCTCTTTTTATAACTTGAAGGCCTGCAGAATATTTATTTATTTTAAAATTAAAAAACATTATTTTTGATTGATTTTTTAAAATTAATTGTATTGCCTATCTTATTGCCTTAGCTACCTGTTTATATGAAAAGTACTAGCCAAGTTAGTTGAGTTGAAAGGCCTCAAATTATGAATGAATGTGACAATTTAAAGGGTGACAAACTAACACTAAATTCTAATTAAGTTGCATATTTACCCCAATTCACTAATTTTGTGAGCTAATGATTATTTGCGACCTAATAGACTATGTTCAAAATTATATCAATTCCAATCCATCTAAGCCATTGACACAATTCAAAAAATGCAACCTAACAACTATTATACAATATGCAAAATCACATTCAAAGTAAGACATATAACCCTCCCCACACTTGATCAACACATTGTCCTCAATGTAAGAAGGGGACAAACAAACACATAAGGAAAGAAGAAACATAAATTAAAGAAAAATAAAAATAAAGATTAAATTTAAAAAGAAAGTGGGTTAGAATAAAGCCTCATGGTGATAGAGGTGGGGATGAATCCACTAGATCCCAGAGATTGTTGTCTTATTTAGGAATTGCTTGAAAGAGTGAGGGATAGCTCAATACAAATTACAAAAGTTTTATTGAAAGCTCGAAACAACTCTAACTAAACCTAATGATTTCAATCAAACTACTAAACGTGCTAATTTATGGTTCTTAGCTTGACCTTACATCTATGGAGGCATCTTAATTGTTTGAAGAGAAGGAAATCACTTCCTTATCCTTGCAAATTGCTCCTCCGAGATATAGCTTGCAACAGTGCTTGTTGACCTTAAAAGTCTCCTTGTTAACATTTTTTAGTTTGAGGTCTCTATGATTGAAAACTTGAATGACCGTAAACGATCCACTCCATCTAGATTTTAACTCCTTAAGAATAGCCTCAACCTTAAATTATATAGTAGAACTGTATCTCCTACTTTAAATTCCTTTTGTTTAAGATGAGCATCTTGTCATTTCTTTACCTTTTCCTTGTAGAGTTTAGCAGTTTCATATGCATTATAAAAAAATATTAAAGTTCATCCAGTTGCAGAAGTCTCTTTTCTCCTACTTATTCCTAATCAAAATTTAATACTTTAATCGCCCAGTATGCTTGATGTTCTAATTCAACCAAAAAATGACAAGTTTTCCTGTACATAACCCTATAAGGAGTTGTTCCAATAAGTGTTTTAAAAGCTATCTTATAGGCCCATAAGGCATCGTTTAGCTTTATTGCCCAATCTTTCCTAGAGTTGTTCACCATCTTTTCCAAAATTCGTTTCAACTCCCAATTGACAACTTCCATTTAGCCACTAGTCTACGGATGGTAAGGTGTGGCAACTTGGTAGTGCACTCCATATCTTTTTAAGAGGGCATCAAAAGATTTGTTGTAGAAATGTGTGCCTCCGTCACTTATTATCATACATGGCACTCCAAACCAGTTGAATAAATATTTAATGAACTTTTGCACTGCCTTCTCATCATTCGTTGGAGATACTACTGCTTCGGCCCACTGCCAAACATAATCAACTCCCACTAGAATGTATATATTTACCATTAAAGATGGGAAAGGAGCCATAAAATCAATGCCCATACATTGAAGACTTCCACTTCTAAAATGTTAGATAAAGGCATCTCATCTCTTTTGGAGATGTTACCTATTCACTAGCATCGATCACATTGTTCTACGAAGGTCTGAGCATCCTTAAACAATTGTGGCCAATAGAATCCACTCTCAAGTATCTGAGTTGCCGTTTTGTTGTCTCCATAATACCCAACATACTAACCTTCATGACATTGCTTTAGGATGTCTAAAATTTCTTCCTTTGGAACACATCGTTGCATTAACCCATCAATGCATGCTCTATATAAAATTGGCTCATCCCATCTATATCGATTACAATCATGCAAGAATTTCTTCCTTTGTTGGTAAGCTAGATCTTATGGAAGTTTACCACTGGCAACATAATTTGTGATATCAGCAAACTATGGTATAGTCTAACTCTTGAGTAGCATCAGGGTTTCATCAGGGAAATTTTAGTTAATATCATCGCTTGACTTCCGTTCCCCTCCTTCCAATTTGGATAAGTTCTTAATGCATTTGAACATCTGACTCCTCCATCTCATTGTCTCCTTTAGATTCAAATTTATGATATCCATTGTCTGTCTTCACTTCCAATGACTGTACTTCTACGATGCAACTCTTAACTTGTTCTTGCATGTTTTGATCCATAATTTCAAACGTCATTCATGCACTGCTTGTTATTGGATTCTTTAAGACCTTATTAATATTGAATTCGATATGATTCTCGCCTATTTGAAGTGTTAATTTCCCTTTGTGAACATCAATTATGGCTTTTCTTGTATTCATAAATGGTTGATCTAGGATTAGTGGACGGTTTTTATCTTCTTCAAAATCAATAACCACAAAATCTATAAGAATAATGAACTTATCCATTTGCATCAGAACGTCTTCCACTATTCCAAACGATCTTTTAATAGATTGATCAGCCAATTAAATTAACGTCGATGTTGACTTGACCTCACCTAGTCCCAACTTTTTAAATATCGATAAAGGCGTAATATTAATGCTTGCTCTTAAATCACACAAACACTTTGTAAATTCAAATTCACCAACCATACAAGATATTGTGAAACTCCCTGGTTCTTTCAATATGGCTAGTGACTATGGAACTGTAAGTGCCAATTAGAGCTATCGTTTAATTATCTTCCTGATGCTCATTTATTCTTACAAATTTGGAATTCTATTGATATTGAAGTCATCTGTCTCATCAATCACTGTGAGTATGTTAAGGAATTAATAGATTATTTGGAATTCTTATACTCTGGCAAAGGAAACAATCTCAAAATTATGAAGTATGCAAAGGTTTGTATAGAGTTGAGCAACATGATCAATCTTTTCAATCATAAAAACTTAACATCAGTTGAAATAAGAAATTTGTTAAGAGTGGGACAATAGCAACGATAACCCTTTTGTAGATGGGTATAGCTGAGAAAAACACATTTTACAAACTGGGGGTCTAACCTAGAGATTTGAGGACGAGTGTCTTGAATAAAGCAAGTACTACCAAAAATGTGTGGTTAAATATAAAACAAGGGTTTAGAGGGAAAGAGGACAGTGTAAGGTATCTCACTGTGAAGGACAGAAGAGGGCATACAATTAATTAAAAAATATGCCGTGGAGACTACATTAGCCTAAAAGGATTTAGGAACTTTTAATTGAAATAATAGTTCTCTCACTGTTTCAAGGAGATGGTGATTTTTTCTCTCAACCACACCATTTTGAGAAGGAATATCAACGCATGAGGATTGGTGGAGAATACCATGTTGGATCATGTAGGATTGAAATGGTGTAGAGAAGTATTCCTTGGCATTATCACTTTATAAAGTATAGATTGAGACATTAACCTATGTTTTAATCTCAGCACAAAAGGTAGAAAATAATAAAATAGTTTAGAACAATTTTTCACGAGATAAAGCCAAGTTACACGAGAGAAATCAATAACAAATGTCACAAAATATTGAAACCCAGTTTTGGACATAATAGGGCATAGGCCCCAAATATCATAGGGTACTAATTTAAATGGAAAACTAGCCCGTTTATTGATTCGAGGAAACCAAGATAGACGATGGTGCTTAGCAAACTAAAAGGACTCACAATCTAAAGAAGACACATTATGAAATTGAGGACAAAGTTTCTTTAACAAGGGTAAAGACGGATGTCCTAATCGACAATGGGCTTGAAATAGGGTTAAGACACTAGGGTAGGCAATAGGTTTAGGTACTGAGGCATCTAGAACATAAAGACCTCCTGATTCCACACCTCTACTAATAATCTTCTTCGTCATAAGATCTTGAAAATTACAATGATCAAGAAAGAATGAGATACAATAATTTAAGGTACAAGTGAGTTTACTCACAAATAATAAATTAAAGGAGAGTCCGAGTAAATTTAAGACAGATGTTAGGGACAAAAAGGAAGTAGGATGGACAATTCTAGACCTAATAACAGAGGAAGTGAAGCCATTAGCTAATGTAACATGAGAAGGAGATCAGTGTCTAGAAAAAGTAAAAAAGATGCTAGAATTACCTGTCATATGATCTGAGGCACCATAATCAATGAACCATTACGTGGAAGAGAAAAGCAGGCACTTAGATGTGTTACCTGAGTCAGCAATAGCAATAATAGGTGAGGATGAATGCTTTAGTGCTTCTTGATATTGAGTGAACTTGGCAAATTCATCAGTAGATACAGTAATAGTCTTCTCAGTAGATGAGCTAGGTGCATCAGTTGCTACAATGTGGAAGGAATATGATTTATGAGATTTATTCTACTGCTTTCGATAGGTGTATTTAGTATGACCGGCTCATGACAATATCGACAGACGATTCCTCTTACATCTTGATTCTTAATGCTCTAATTTCCACTACTTCAATTATGATGTTTATGAGATGACTTTTCAGTGTCAAATTCATGAGTTCAACTCACAAAAGCACTAGAATTATGAGTACTAAGAGGAGCAAATAAAGTCATGTCTATGTGAAGTATCTGAGTAAATACCTCAAGCAGGGACGAAAGTTTAGTACTTGACAGAATATGAGATTTAGCAACATCAAACTGAGAATTTTAACCAGCTAAAAACTCATAACATGCATATGTTCTTGTTGAACTTGTTGAACCTTGATATCAGGATAAAATAGGAGCAAAACATTTAATTCCTCATACATCCTTTCAAAATTTATAAAATATGACTAAAGAGATTGATCATGTTGCTCAGCTTTATAAAAACCTTTGCATACTTCACTTCCCAAGTACACTTCTTTGATAATATGTCCTTTAAAAATTTTGCATATTTAGGCATGTGTTCTAATGCCTCTACACAGGAGAGATTTATCTGTAGTGTCTTTAAGTTCTGAACGAATTTTGCAAATTGTGCATTTAACTTCTTCTTTTGTAATCATTGAAGAAAAGGGATTCTGGGTTGATATGATAGAGATCTGACATAAGGAGGGTATTTACTAATATTCACTTCTTTCTCCTTTTCTTATTCTTTCTAAATAGGATGAATAGGCTCCTCTATTGTCTTTGTGGGTGGTTCAAGTTCCTTTCCACTTCGAAGTGTAATAGCCTTTAGTTGCTCCCTTGGTTTTGTTCCCCGAAGTGCTATAAAGACTTCCCAATTTCTGCCTAAAGAAAGTGTTTGAAAATTGGTGTACTTGGACCTCTAGATTGTGGATTGAAAAGGCATGGCTCTTTGTTGCTTGTTCAAATTTTCCTTCCAGCTTATTTTGTGCATCATCTAAAGTTCCAAGCTTATCTAAAATCCTATCTAACTTGGACCTTGAGGTTAGTTTATCTTATTAGAAGCTTGATTGTCCTTGAGGTCTGAACTAGCCTCCAGCATTGTTCATCCAAGAGAAGTTAGGGTGATTCTTCCATCCAGGGTTGTAAGTGTTAAAGTGGGGATTATTGCCCCCTCCTCATCCATATTGAGATCCCATATAATTCATTTGATCTAGATCACTTTCCTTAATCAAGAAATTGGCCATCGTATCATGGTCTATTTGTCCATAGGGTTCACACTTAAGTTGCACGATCTTCACTAGATCTGAGGATGAAGCCTTGATGTTGTTGAGCTGTGAATTCAAGTTATCAATTTTATCTTGCATTTCTGTCATTTGATCAGTAGTTATAATTCTTATAAGTAGTTATTACTCGTCATCTCCTCGATTAGATCTTCCACTTCATCAACCATCTTTCTCATCAGTGATCCTCCTGAAGCTGTGTCAATTGTGCCTCTCGTATGTGGGGTTACTCCATTATATAATGTTTGCAAGAAGAATTCCTTAGGTAAGTTATGGTGTGGACATTTCTGTTGCAAATCCTTATATTTTTCCCACGCTTTGTAGTTCAATTATACATCACTTTGCTGGAAGTTAGTAATTTCCTTAATGATCTTAATGGTCTTAATCAGGGGAAAATATTTGTCTAAAAAGGCATAAACTAGGTAATCCCAAGTCATGACATTAGCTAGGTTGAGGGAATGATACCAAGCCTTTGCTCTATCTCCAAGGGTAAAAGAAAGAGCCTAATTGTTATTGCATCTTACGATATCTAATGGTACCAAAAAGTATCACAAATTTCAAGGAAGTTCACTATATGTGCTTTAGGATCTTCAGTTGTTAGTCCATAGAACTAGACATTTTGTTGAATCATATTTAAGAGGGCTGGTTTGATTTCAAAAGATGCTGTTTGTACGGGTGGCCTAGCTACTCCTTGGTTAGCCGCATTGAACCCTAGTCTTATGAAGTCCATAAGGGTTTGTTGTTGAGGTCTTTGGTTCAATCTGTGGTCAAAATCTTGCTGAAATTCCTCAGTCATTGTTGCTTTCATGATTTCTTCTTCTTCTTCACGCCGAGCTTTCCTAATGGTTCTTTCTATTCGAGTGATGTCTAAATCTAAGGTTTCGTCTATATGACTCGAACTTCTTGTGACTCTTGTGTTTATGCAAGAGCACAATTTCAAAAATAGAAAGAAAGAACAACACAAAAAACAAAGACTAACTAAAATGCCTTAAACTATAGAATTAAACTAATTGCCTCCCTAATAATGATGTCAAAAACTTGATCAAGTTTTTTGATGTGTGTAAGTTCTAATTAATAACCTCGATAATCTGTAAGCATACAGGTCATTTGTGTAGTAACTAAAGTGTCGATCCCACGAAGACGGATAATCTAATCTTAAAATCTAAGGCCAAAATAATTCACAGTAATTCAAAATGTAACAAAACTAAGGCAGATCTTAATTCAATCAAGCAACTCAGTTCCAAGAAGCAATTAAGAAAATATTAACAAAGTAGCAGTTGCAACCCACACTCAAGAATCAGCCTAAAGAATCTATCAATGAAGAGATTGGAGATTTTTACTTATCTTTAATGCTAACCTACTCGATTATGAATTATCATATTATTAGTCCTAGACAATCCTAAGGTTAGTTATTCTCTCTCGAGTTATAACCATTAACCCTAAATTATAAACATTAATAAGATTATGAAAAATTGTAATTTCTCAATTAACAATCTATCCAAAACCCTAATTAGATCTGAAGTTGTCCAATAAACTATTAGGAACCTAAGTGAGATCTCTCTTCATATAATTATTGATTTAATTAATTTCTTGTTCTTATTAAATCAATTAACTCTCGTTAGCCCAATTTAATTATTTTTCATTCGATTCACCCTCATAGTCTATTACCAAATTATGCAATCACAGAAATCAATCACAATAAACCCAATAAACATAAAAAATAAGATTTTATTAAACAAAGATTAAAAAAAACTAAAGGTGAGTATAGAATATCTCAACAGTCACAAATCCTATCATCAAACTATTCCTAACTCTATACAATAATAAAAGTGGAAAATAATAGGAAATACGATCTTGGATGGAGACGGGAGGCAGCGACCTAGGAAAACTCCAAATCTAGGAAGTACGTTGATGTCGGCATCTGCTCCATTTCTCTCTTCCTTCTTCTCTATCTCAATCTTTCAACAATCCTCTCTAGGGTTTTCTCTCAAAAGTGTATGATGCAAAAGCTCCTCCTCTTCTTTTGTCTTATTATTTATATATATTTTGTGTTATGGGTAGCTCTAGGTTATTTTAGGGTTCGCAAGGTCTAAAAACTTTCTCAAAACTTCACAGTTTTTTAGTGTCTGCACATTTACCCGATACAGGCCATGATCATAGGCCACATTCGACTCTTCTATCATGATCTTGGTAAGTAGGACATGATCGTGGACCGTATCTTAGGCTTTTTTCACAATCGTGACATATTTTTCTTGCATAACAAGTTGTTATTGTTATGTTTTAGAACTTATTTTGTGTGTTTTTGTTTAGTTTCATCTTCATGGTTGTTCTTTTATGTTTGATGTTGGTTTAGGGTAAGAATTGATCGCTTTGGTGTAGGAATGCAAGGTGGCCACCTTTGTGATTGAGCTAGGGACCAAGAGAGGAGAAGAGAAGTGGAAAAGTTGTAGAACAAGAACCCACAATTGTGGGATTCATGCTAATTCCCACAATCGCGAGAACTAGAGTCATAAAAGACATGCAGGTTTCACTTATTTTTAGGATTTTATGACTTGTTTTGTCATACATAAGGGCACAAATCCCTAAGGTCATGGGTGTGATGGGAGAACCTACCTCTCTGAGCTAAAAAACAAATTTATAGCCTAGAGAGAGGTAGAGAATCAAGATTTCCATTCCAAATTAGGTAAAGAGCATACAATTCTAGATTTTCCATATTTGGGTAAAGAAGGGAAGGAGCTTGTTTCATCTAGTTTTCATTCCTTTTTCTCTTCTAGCATCTTTATGATGGATTTTTAGTTGTTGGGGATGTTAAGGACATTATGAATGATTGAGTTATTTGTAGAGATTACTTTTTAACTACTTGTTGAACTCCTACTTTGTTGATTTGAATGAATGATGCTTTTGATTAATGTTGAGCTTATACCTTGCATATATTGAGAAATTAAGTTGGGTAAATTATGTAAGGTTGTACAATGAGAATTGGCACTCTATAGACCTACATTCATCAAGTTAATTGATTAATTAAAGAGAGATCTTGGCCAATTAGTTGATTACCCATAGGATAACTTCACAACTGATTGAATTGGTGGACTGATTTTATACATTGAGAGATTGCTTAATCATTTCCATTTAATTTGGCTAGGGATAATTAATTACACCTTGAGAGAGGGTAGTTAATACATTAGGACTCGTTAGGTGAGGCTCAATTCAGTTAACAAGGTGGGAGGTAGATAAGATAGGGAAAAGTGATCTGTAATTGTTAAATCTAGTACTCCAAGTTTCTATACTTTTGCTTTATCATTTGTTCATTGTTAGATGTTTGATTTAATTTAATTTTTCAGTTTATATTCATTAAAATTGGTTCTTAAATGAAGTAGCCTGAATTAAGTAGCGTCTTAGCATAATCTCTTAGGGATCGATATATGTTCTTTACTACAAGTTTCACTCTGTTTACTTGTGGTTTTGAGCATAAAACTAGTGAATTGGTTTTGCAATCAACGAGTTTTTGGTGTCATTGCCAAAGATTGTTTGTTTTAGTTTTTTAGTTTGGGTAACTTTGATTTGAGAGTGTTTAATACTTTTCCTTGTGTATTTACAGGTGCTTGAAGAAGAATTTTTTGATATTACAGGACAGGAGAGGAGGTTAAGGAGAGCAAAGCACCAAGACAATCTTCAAACAAATATGGTAGAAGAAGGAGAACAAGGAGGGGTTGAGAGAACATTGAAGGATTTTATGAGGCCTAGATTTTGTCCACAAGGAGTTGCAAAGCCTGTAGTCACAGTAAATAATTTTGAAATCAATTCGGCACTTTTAAACATACTTTAGAACAGTGTTCAATTATATGGGTTATCAACTGAAAATCCCAATGCCCACCTAGCAAACTTTTTAGAGATATGCGTCACTTTTAGATTCCAAGGGATGTTTGATGATGTTGTAAAGCTCAGATTATTTTCATTCATTTTGAGAGATCAAGCCAAGGCAGGTATAACTCACTTAGTGCATCTCAGATTACTATATTGGAGCAATTGCCAAGTACTTCCCATTGACAAAGACTATGGATCAACAAGGAAATTACAAAATTTCAGCTAAATGATGGGGATTCATTATATGAAGCTTAGGAGAGGTTCAAAGAGTTGCAAAAAATCTGCCCACACCATAAACTTCAAAGGGAGTTCTTACTACAGACATTCTATAATGGTGTCAATCAGACTATAAGAGGGACAATAGATGCAGCTGCTGAAGGGTCGTTGATGAGGAAAAACATTAAGGTGGCTCATGATCTTTTGGAGGAGTTAGCAAGTAATAATTGCATGTGGTCAAATGAAAGGAGTAGGCAAGGCATAAAGGAATAAAAAGGCATGATTCCAATTGATTCTGTCATAGCTTTGCAAGCTCAAATTACTACCCTCATTAAGCAGTTGAACAATATGCAAGGAGCTTCTTCATCTATAGTCAAAGCCATGCAGGTCTAATGTGAGTTATGTGGGTAGGACAACCATTGTGCAGTAGAATGCTTCTTATTAGGAGTTAGTAGCACAGAACGGGTAAATTATTTGGGCCAACCACATCGAGATAACAATCTATACTCTAACACTTATAATCCGGGCTAGAAAAACCACCCAATTTTTTTGTACTAACAATGCAGGTGGCCAAGCAAAGCCACAAGGACTGTTAGGATTTCAACAAGACCATCTTGGGTCTTTGGAGTACAAAATGGACAAGTTAATGGATATATTGGAGTCTAAATTCTCAAACTAAGAGAAAAGTTTAAAAAAAAAGTTGGAAGAGAATCAGAAACGTATTTTTGCAAGCCAGGATGCCAAATTTGACCAAATCTTGAAGAACCATACTTCCTCCATCCACAACTTGGAGGTTTAAATAGGTCAACTTACTACTTCTTTGTCTTCTAGAAATGCAGGTAGCCTACTAAGCAACACTGAAGCCAACCCAAAGGAACAACTCAAGGCAAACACACTTCGGAATGGCAAGCAAATGGAGGAGCTAAGTGTGCAAAAGGAGAGTCAAATAAAGGAGAAAGGAAAGGAGATAAAAGAAGAGAAAGTAGAAGAGAGGCCATATGTACGAGCACCACCTTATAATCCTAAACTTTTGTATCCATAAAGGGTGAGACAACATCAGGTAGACACTTAGTTTTCCAACTTTCTGGAGAAACTGAAGAAGCTTCAGATTAACTTACCATTGGTGAAAGCCTTAGAGTACATGCCCAAGTATGTGAAGTTTCTTAAAGACGTACTCACTCATAAACGCACTTGGGAGGATAATCAAACGGTAACCTTGATAGAGAATTATAGTTTGATCATCTCAAACGCAAGGCCTCCAAAACTACAAGATCTAAGGACTTTTACAATTCCATTTGTTGTTGATGACTTTGAATTTTCTAAATGCTTATGTGATTTAGGTGCAAGTATTAACTTGATGCCTTTGTCTATTTTAAGGAAATTAGGATTAGGAGAGATCAAGCTAACATCTATGCTCATTCAGCCTAAGGATCAATCCATCAAGAGGTCATTTGGAGTTGTAGAAGATGTGTTGGTAGAAGTGGATAAATTTATCATTCCTGTTGAATTTTTTGTGTTGGACTTTGAAGTAGATAGACATTGTCCATTGATTTTAGGTAGGCCCTTTATGAATACTAGTAGGGTGTTAGTTGATATGCATGAAAGGAAAACTTGTTATGAGAATTGATAATGAGCAAGTTAAATTTAACATGACTAAATCTTTAAAGAAACGATGGATGGTATTGCATGTATGAAAATTGATGTTGTGGATAAGTGTTTAAAGGAGGTTGAAGAAAAAGTTGATGAAATTATTTAAGTGCACAGGAATACGAGTGTGAGAGAAGAGGAATTATATGAGGAAGTTGAGCTACAGAAGTTGGAGAGGACATATACACCCACACCACCATCCATTATTAAGCACCCCACTTTAAAGTTTAAACCTTTACCGTCCCACATGAGATACACCTTTTTAGATAAGAACCATACCCTACCAATCATTATCTCCAACCAATTGGATTATGAACAAGAAGAAAAAGTGGTGGAGACCATTAAGAAGAAGATGAGAGCCATGGGGTGGCAAATTTTTGATATTAGAGGGATTAGCCCCAATGTGGTGATTCATAAGATTACCTTAGAAGAAGGATGTAAAACTATGAGGAAATGACATAGAAAGATAAATACAAACATGTAAAAGGTTATGAAGAAGGTGGTAGTGAAGCTTTTGGATGCGGGAATTATTTACCCTATTTCAGATAGTAAGTGGGTGAGTCTGGTGCAATGTATGCCTAAGAAGGGTGGCATGATAGTGATGGAGAATGAACATGGTGAAAAGATTTCTACTAGCACCATCACAAGTTGGCGAGTGTGTATTGATTATAGGAAGTTCAATTTGGCCACCAAGAAAGACCATTTTCTTTTATCTTTTATGGACCAAATGATTGAGAGGGTGGCCAGCCATTCTTTTTATTGTTTTCTTGATGGATATTCAAGGTACAATCAAGTGTTTATATACCCAAAAGACTAAAAGAATACCACTTTCACTTATCCTTACAGGACTTTCGCTTATCGGAGGATTCCTTTTGGTTTATGTAATGCACCTGCCACATTCCAAAGGTACATGATGGCCATATTTGCAGACATCAATGAGAACTTCATGGAGGTATTTATGATGACTTCTCTGTCTTTGGAGATTCTTTTGATCATTGCTTGTTTAATTTAGACAGAGTGCTTCTAAGATGTGAGGAGTCTCATCTAGTCTTGAAATGGGAGAAGTGTCATTTCATAGTTAAAGAAGGAATTGTATTGAGCCATAAGATTTCATGTAAGGGCATTGAAGTAGATTGAGCTAAGACCAAAGTGATTGAAAATTTACCACCTCCCACTAACATCAAGGGCATCAGAGCCTTGCTTGATCATACAGGGTTCTATAGATAGCTCTTTAAGGATTTATCTCTTATCGCTAGACACTTGACTCATTTATTAGTTAAAGACGTGCTTTTTATGTTTGATGATGCTTGTTTGGATGTTTTTTAATAGGTTGAAGAAGGCACTTACAATAGCACCCATTTTAACGTTGCTAGATTGGTGTTTTCCCTTTAAGATTATATGTGATGCAAAATGATCATGCCATTGGTTATGTCCTTGGATAGCAAAGGGAAAAGAGGCTGCATGCCACCTACTACGCAAGCAAGATCTTGATGAGAGCATAACTAAATTACATAATCTGGGAAAAAGAGTTTCTTGCTGTGGTATTTGCATGTGAGAAATTTCGTTCTTATCTGTTAGGCTTACATGTTCTTATTTTTTTATCATATGGCATTGCGATATCTCTTTGCCAAAAATGATGCCAAAGCTAGGCTCATTCGGTGGGTGCTTCTACTCCAAGAATTCAACATTATGATTAAAGATAAGAAGGAACTAGAAAATGTTGTAGCAGACTATCTATCACGACTTGAAAGGGGCACCATCAAGAAGAAGAGGAAATCGAGGAGAGCTTTCATAATGAGGCTTTAATGATGGTAGAAAATCCTTTTTGTTCTTGGTTTGTAGATATTGCAAACTACCTATTAGGTAGTATTCTTCCTTCTGATCTCTTATATCAGTAAAGGAAGCATTTTTTCTTCCAGTGTTATCGCTATATTTGGGATGAACTTGTGTTATATAACACAATGTGATTTGCAAGGATGTCCCTGAAGATGAAAGTCCTAACATTTTGAATCAATGTCATAGTTCAGTATATGCAGGACACTATGGAGCGAGCAAGACGGCGACTCGTATCTTAGAATGTGGGTTCTATTGGCCAAGTTTGTTCAAGAATGCTCAAAAGTTTGTGTTATAGTGTGACAGATGCCAGAGAGTGGGCAATATATCGAAGCAAGATGAGATACCACTTTCAAACATCGTGGAAATGGAAATATTTGATATATGGGACTTGGATTTCATAGGACCATTTCCATCCTTCTTAGATAACACATACATACTGGTTGATTATGTTTTGAAGTGGGTTGAAGTCGTAGCTACTCCAACCAATGATGGCAAGGTGGTGTAAAGAATTTTAAAGAAGATTTTCATTAGATTTGGAGTGCCTAGAGCAATAATCAATGATGGAGGGAGTCATTTTTGCAACAAACCCTTTAAAGTTGTATTAAAAAGATATAATGTGCATCATCGAGTGGCGACTCCTTACCATCCACAAACGAGTGGCCAAATGGAAGTGGTGAATATAGAATTGAAGAAGGTTTTAGAGAAGTTTGTGAGCACTTCAAGGAAAGATTAGGCTTTGAATTAAAACGATACATTTTAGGCATATAGGACAACCTTCAAGACACCCATAGGTACTACTCCATATGGACTTGTGTATGGCAAGGCTTGCGATTTACATTTGGAGTTGGAGCATAAAGCCTATTGGACAATTTGGAAGTTGAATATGGATTGGAAGCTTGTAGGTGAGAAGAGATTGCTACAACTTGAAGAATTAGAAGAGTTGAGATTTGAAGCTTATGAAAATGCTAAGTTATATAAAGAAAGAGCAACAAAGTGGCAGGATGCTCACGTTAAAAAGGAGTTTAAGAGTGGGGAGTTAGTGCTTTTATCCAATTCATGACTTCGATTATTTCTTAGAAAGCTCAAATCAAGATGGAATGGACCCTTCAAGGTCCTCCAAGTGTTTCCACATGGAGCTTTAGAGTTGGAAAATGATAAAGGTGAAGCATTCAAGGTCAATGAGAAAAGGTGCAAGCCATACTATGGAGGGACATACTCATAAGAAAGGGAAGTCATCTCTTTCCTTTCTTCTACTCTTTCATGAATGCATGTGGAATGGTCAAGCTAATGACCTTAACTTAGCATGTTTACCTTTCTTTTATTTTTCTTTATTTACTTGCTTGTTTGATTTGTTTGGTTTTGATTATGTTTGGTTTGAGTTTGCTATGATCTCTTAGTGTTTACTTGGGTTTTGTTTAAGTTTTAACTTGTTTTCTCTTCAAATTTCTTGTTGGCTAGGTGGTTTTGATGTGGTTGCAAGTTACTTGAATGTTGGGAATGCATGTTAAGCTTGGAAAAGGGCTAAAAAGCTAAAAAAATAAAGAATGGGTGTCTATATAGTGCCCACGATCGTGGGAATGGGCTGATTCCCACGATCGTAGGAAAGCTCTTCAAAATTTTCTCGAACCTTATAAAGAATTTTTAAAAAAAACATCCTTCTTTCTTCATCTTTTCACATTCTCTCACTCTAAAACCCAAAGCGCACTCACCCAAACCTCACAAATCAATCTTGGTTCTTTCTCCACTTTTTCCATCATTATTCACTCCTTTAACACTTATTTCACATTACCCACTTAAGAATCCAAGGATTTGGTAAGTTTTTCTCTCTCTCTTTATAAAAAACATGCTAATCTCTCTCTTAACTCTTTTCGTAGGTTTTTCTCCTTAAATGGCTCCAAGGAAGGTTCTAACCCATAAACCAACCAACCAATTGTGCCTCCAAGTCTCCAGAGAAGGTAAACGTGATATACTCACCACTTTTCGCGCCCTATTCCCTATTTTTCAGAAGAAGAAGGTATGAGATTTTGGGATTTTAAGGATAGAGAGTTATTGCCTCCTAAGTACTTTGATTTTAACCTGTTAGAAACTCTAGGCATAACATTGAAAGGTTGGCTACAAATATTGATTGGGGTCATTTAATTCATTATATGTATTGACATAAACCATCACAACTATAGAATTTTTCACTACTATGCACTACAATACTAAAATGGACACATTTTGGTTTAGGATAGGTGGCCATGCATATAGGCTAGATTATACTGTCATTTGTGTGCTCTTTGAATTGTCTAACATCAAAGTTTTGGATGATCATGATTATTTTAATGTGGATGATTATTGGAAGATCCTTACGAGTGAAAACACTTTTGACTCTTGGAATGCACCTAACCCTACCAAGCACTTACTTCTTCACAAGTTTATATGCCTAATTATTTTTAACAAAACTAAAAGCACCAAGTGTTCAGCTGAGGAACTTTTCTTTCTTTGGTGCATGGATTGTAAAATTAAAGTGAATACCCTTTATCACATTTTTTGATCTATTGTGGGTTCCATTACTAAGAAAAGCTTATATTTGGGCATGACTTACATTGTTACTGCTTTGTCTTTGCACTACAATCTTGATATGGATGGTATGCATATAGCTAGACCTGATATGTTTGATATACGTTATTTAAGAAGCTTTGAAATTTTGGAGCCCCATTCCGTGGAGCTTTGAAATCCTTAGATGGGCATTATTGTTAAGAACAGAAAGGGTATAGATGTAGCCACTTCTCAACCATCCTCTTCTCAGGCACCCCCGGAGCCCCAAAAAGAAGCAATTGAAGAAGAACTAACTGTAGCAGCAGATGTCGATATGTTCCAGCAAATCCTCAACCAAATGGTTGAGAACCATCAATAGATGACACTGTAAATTAATGAGATCGACACCCAGATGAGACAAATGCATAAGGAGCAGTGGTACATCAAAAAGAAATTCCTCAAGTTTGTTCAGATGAAAAACATTGAAGTCCCTTCCCCTACACCTTCGCCACCACAATCTCCAAGAAGCTTTCTTACCTTTTACCTTTTTATGTTGTTTTATTTACCTTATTAGTTGTTTTACTTGCTTGTTTGTTTGATGTTGTGTTTTATGTTTTGGTTTCCTTTTGTGATTGCCTTGTCACATTGAGGACAAAGTGTTGTCCAAGTATGGGGAGGTGACATTTACTTTATCAATTGCATTGTTTTAGTTTGTTTTAGTCACTATTTTCATTTTGTTAATTAGGATGCATATTTTAGGCATATTAGTTTGTTGTTTTATGTTAGCAATGGAACCACACTTAAATCATTTTGATTTGTTTTGCCATGAGATTCTATCATGCTAGTTGGAATGAGATTAAATGCATGTTTGAACTCGAATCAGGCTACTTGAGTAAAGAATGAACCATATTGAGTGATGAAAAGTAGTTGGCTTCATAAGCTTACTCAGAATTTGACACTTAAGCAATGAGGTAATGTAAAGATGCATAATGAATTTTCATTTAAGACAATGTGAGGATTGAGCCTATATAACTCCATCTATAGTCATTTTATTTCTTTGTTTGTGTGATGCTTCCTTAGGTTATTACCTTCAAAACTTGCTTTGAATCGGTTTGAGTCTACTAGATGCATGCTTAATGGAGATGATTAAGGCCCTTTTTTGTGTTAACATTTAGCTTAAGTGACCTATCTTTTATTATCCCTTTTTGCCCTCGTTGAGCCTTAACTTTTTTGTTTCTTAAAAACACCCCACATTTTAAAACCCAAAACCCCATTATCCTACCCATTCACAAGCTTAGTAAAGTATTAAGTGATGTATTAGTATGAAAAAAAATGAAAAAAATAGCATCTAGATGCAATGTCATCCAATAGTAGAAGTATCACTTAACTCATCTCGAAAGAAAAAGGAAGAACATTTTAGTAGGATCAATAAGTGTAGGGTAGTAGTATGATTATATTTGTGTATGTTGGATCGGAAAAAGAAAGCATGTTATATATGGAGAAACGGTAGATTTCAAACTTTTTAGAAATCTAAATTGCAGCAGAAGCAATATATCCAAATTATTATGCCAATCTATACATGATATGGTATAAGGATAATAATAAACATAAGTAAGATAGAGATTATATTACCAACTCCTTCGCTACAGCTTTAACTCCTTGTTGCGCTATCCTATCCTCGACAATATGTCCTCTCCTAAGAATGAGACACTCTCATGTAATTTTCAAATTTTTTATGCAAGATAGGAGAGAGAGTGATAAAAATGTAAGAACCCCTTCTTACTCCCTCACACTTTCGGTTAACAACAAAGG